>OY987266.1:25557198-26046813 GCA_963920665.1 Straminergon stramineum
GAAGCAAATGATTCACACAGTACCAATAAAGATGCTGATTTCTACGGTGACCGACCCATCCTTCTAGGATTATCTATGTTATGTTTCCCACTTTCCCTAGTCTACGCAAACCATGTTTTCATTAGTGTACTGTAGACTCATTGAGACCCCATGAGCTACCCAAGTCCATCTCCAGCGGAATTGGCCCAACAAAAAGGAAGCTGCTCTTACCAGAAGTGACGAGTAGCTTACCAGAAGACGGAGATGGGAAATCATTGGTGGTCCCGCCGTCCTCTACTCACTGGTCAATGATTCCCCTTTTTCACATGCACTGCTCATGGCAGCAGGCAGGCCGGGCTCAGGCTCAGGCTCAGGCTCACTCATTCACTGATGCTCACTCTTCCTCTCAGAGTAACTGAAATCACATTCATACTTAACAGGAATCGAGGAAGTTAATTAGTTCGTGATCCTGTAAAACAAGTTTTCTGAATGTTGCAAGAAGTAATTCTATCCGAACGGAGATGGAGTGGTGAAGATTCGCCATGGATTGTAAAAGCAGTAGCATGGTTGGTGTAGAAAGGAAAACGTAGTCCCAGTAGTTGCTGTCACAAAGATTCACATTTTGGTGTGGGGTCTTGAACAGACCGAAGCTCGATCTCAACTAAAAAATGGGCTGGATTTCTGTTATTTTGGTTTGTTGTTTCTATGTTTTTGTGATACTCCATTTGTAGTTGTTTTCGAAACAAAAAAGCCACAGATTTTCTCGCAGATTTTTACTTGGGCTGGCATTTTGGATGTCGGTCACTTCGATCTCTACAGGAACTGAATTTCGAAGGATGAGGAGGACCCATTACGGTCGTTGAACTCTTCTGGAACAGTCTGACTATACCATCTTTTCCATCGCCCCACGCCATCGTTACAACTGTATAGCTGCTGCAGCTAACTTTTCCTGTGGTCATCTGTAGCTAGTAGCTGGCTATGGCGTCTTCGCGACTCACACCTTAGACTGGTCCCTCCCACAGGGGATTTTTTCATTCTCAGCCGCGGATACGTCTTCTCTGTTTGTAGGATGTGACTTTGATGGGGTTCATTGCACGCATCCATGGCAGCTGAAACGACAATTCACTCAATTTGACAGAAAGGGTAGCAAGCCGCTAGCCACCGATTGGAATTGACTTCCCTTTTACGGTACTCACAAGAAGTAGGTGGGAGGTGCGGCGCAGGAGAGTGACAGCATTCTCGTAGTAAACACACCAGCGCAGAATCCTAAACCTCAAAAGCAGCAACAGACGCAGAGAGAGCAGTAGGGCCCCTCATTCCCTTTTCATATTGCTTGGACTATGCTGTCCAGAGAATGCCACGGCTGCAGAATTTGGATCTCATCTCACCTCACCTCACCTCTCTTCGACATTATCGGGGTAGAGAAGGCTGGTAGAGTGTGGATCTAATTAGAGAGCACTGAGACTGATGTTGGGGATCGCTATGGTGTGTTGCGCATGAATTCGGGGTATTCAAGGCTCTTAGAGTATGGATCTAGTTAGGGATCACAAAGCCTGATGTTTGGGATGGCCATGGTGTGTTGCTCATGAATTCGGCTTCGGCTTCGGCTTCTTGTACTTGTACTTGTTCTTGTTCTTGTTCTTCCTCTTCTTGGGTCCCAAATTCTTTGATATAGTTGTGATTTGGGTTGCTGGTGGAAGAGCTTGGATTCCAAGAGAGCATATGGAGTAGTGGTGTAAAGAATTTGAACAGGTAGTAGTACTTGGCATCATGGCGGCGTTGCTCAACTGGGTGCCATGGCTGGCGATGGGCGACGTCGCCAACGTGGGGCAGCTGGCGGGCATCAACGCCGTGCAACTGATCGCCATGATCGTGAAAGCGGCCAACAGCGCGCGCATGCACAAGAAGAACTGTCGACAGTTCGCTCAGCACCTGAAGCTCATCAGCAACTTGCTGGACCAGCTCAACTTGTCCGACCTCAAGGAGCGCCCGGAGTGCCGGGAGCCTCTGGAGCATCTGGAGCGGGCGCTGCGGAAAGCCGTGGTGTTGGTGGAGAGCTGTAGGGACAAGAGCTACTTGTATTTGGTGGCCATGGGATGGATGTACGTGACCAAGTTTCGGGAGTACCAGGACGAGATCGACAAGTATCTAAAGCTCATTCCACTCATCTCCCTCGTCGAGAATAGCCGGGTACGTATCCACTTAGAACTAGTCTTGCATTTCCATCGTGTATATAACCTCAATAATGGACTAGGTAACTAGAATCTGAAGCCTTGCTGTCGAAAACAGTACAATCATTGCTGCGCTGTACAAGTTACTAAGGATGTACATTTTCATCAACCACTGGGCTCCTTAACGAAACGAAGATTACTCATTCTTTTCTCTCATTCAAAACTGTGAATGGAATTTTTATTTTACACAGCTCCTAAGTAATAGTCTTAAACTATTCGAGTTATGCAACATCATCCCTTTTCTTTGATTCTAGGTGGTGTGACGGTGAGAAAGAAAATCTCGAAAAATTGGCTGTCAAATTAGAAATTGAAAAGAAGGAATTTGTTATGGCTTCTTGCACATCTCCTCCTCTCAAATGCCTGCCTATCACCTTTAAATGACAAGTCTCCACACTCATTCGTTGTGAACTCACCTAATATAAGCCTCTAATCATTTAATCACATTTAATTTGCTGTTATTTTATGATGGCTGTGCTAGAATGAGTATTGTAACGCAGTGTGCTATGGCTTACGATGAACACTCTCAAAGACTCAGTGCGGCATGACTCCCTAGAAGACATAACCTATACCATACAATACTCAATCTAGATCACGGTGTTCTTCAAATCAGACCCTCGGTAGGCCATGATTGAACAGGATCCACTTAACCATTGAGTTTATGTGATCCAGTATCGTGAAAGAATTGCCTTGATACGGAAATAAAATCCCTTGCCTCTCCCCTGCCTCCTCATGTTAGCAAAGACTCTACTTTCACATTATTTCACTAGTCCTGTGGGAATCAATTGACATGGACTGTGCTCATGAATCTCAATGGATGCAGGAGCGGCTGCGGGCAATTGTGAAAGACAAACGGAAGTACACGATGGAAGAGGCGGAGGTGAAAGTGCAAGCGGCTCTACTGAAGCCCGAGCGCTCCCGACGAGACTCCATGCGCTTGTCACGACAGCTCTCCCGCCGCTACCCGGGATTGCCTTTGGACATCGCCTTAAGGGAAGAGAATACCAAGCTCCGCAAAGAGCTCGAACACATGAGGGTAATTTCTTCATTATTCGTGCATTCTAACAGTTTGTTTAGTGTAAGTAAGTGTTTGATTTTGTGGCCACGGAAGTGAGTTGCTTAGGCAAATCTTGACATTTGTCAATTAATTCTTAGTTTCCATTGTTCCTCGATGGAGGGTAGTCACAGTACTGCTCTGGTGACACCAAATTTGCTTGGTATGATAAAATGAAAAATACTTATATCGTGATTTCGAAGGCTCTTGAAAACATCCATTACATTCAATTCTATGTGCGGCTTTGGAGTATTTCTACGATATGCTTATTTAACATCTTACGGATATAGCGTCCCGACGTTGGACTTCCATATTTTTTTTAAAGACTCTTTAGTCGGTCAGATGAGGCTTTTTTTTTTCGAATTCGATTTTCTTTTAACTACCACTGGCAGTGTTCTTCATTAATTCTGGTGGTACAAAATTTGATCAAATTTGAATATAATATTCACAACATGAATTATCAAATTTTCCATTTAAAGACCATATAATCTCGATTCTTTCAAATTGTCAGCGTAGTAGAACTACTGTGTCCCATGTGCAGGCATGTATGGAGCTAGAAAAATGCGACGTGATTGAGCACCTGATAGACTTCACAGAAACTGCAGCGGCTGACCCTGTAATCCTTGAGCAAGCCATGGCTGATATCCCTGAAGACGGTGAGCCTGAGGAGCTAGGAGACAGATTTAGGAAGTCATCTCGTAGAATGAGGACCGAGGTGAGGGAGTCATCCAAGCGTGACATGCAACATCCGAAGCCGTCGTTGTAAGTGACGATTGACCTTGCATTGTCAATTTCGTTAATTTGGCTTGATTCCGGTCGACTACACCTTTGACATTCATCTGCAAGAAGCTCTAAAAACTAGAACTAGTATAAGTTTACATTTAAATCCTTGCGCCCTGAAACGTGACTAAGTCTTGGAATGCTGCCAAAATGACGAAATTGGTCAACATTTTCGATCACATTTCCATTGACGTTGGACTAGGAGATCCATCACCGAGGGTCCAACATGATCCATGGAAATGGAATCTTCAGCTCCTCTTCAAACATTCTATTAGCAGCTTAGTCTCTTCACGTCACTGATCGTCATGATTTTCTACCTCAATTGTGGAGCGTTTGAGATAGAAAATAGTGCATGTTGAGCTGGGCATGCAATTAAGGATGTACTTCTTTTACAAGGAGGTTCTAGACTTGAGTTATTTATCATAATCTCAATGAAGATGCTACAGTCCTAGATGTTAAAGAATCTCGATCTTGGAAAATTGAGTGTCAAAACAGATTTTGAAGTGAGGGACGTGGAAATTGACTGTCTTATACATGAGCTCCTCTTCTAGAATGACTACCCTTCTACCTGTAGATTACATCAAGGCCTCCTTCATTTAGGATATTGATATCTTCAATTCTCATCATCTTCGGTCCCCTAATTGTTGCAGGCAAGGGCACCTTCCTCAGGATCAACAGCTTGTAATATACGATGGGGCAGCTAGGAAAGATCCTTCGTACCCTTCCTCGTCGTCCAACAGTGCTCGCAGCAACTACCAGTTCGATGACTGGCACCACGACTTGTGTGACTGTTGCTCTGAGCCCTGCTTATGTACGTTGTTTATGAAACTTCTTTTCTTTTCTTTTCTACGGCATGCAGATTCCTTGATCAGCCTTTCAAATTGCCACTGATGCATCAGGCATTCTCTGAAGCTTGCGGTGTAGACAGTCCAATTGTACATTTTCATTCATGGTAGACCGCATCCTCGTGTTTGGGCTACCTTAGGAGGTTCAAATCATGTCTGTTGCTTAAGGTGATCTGATGAGGAATGTGATTTTGGATGATATGCAACAGGTATTGACACTTTCTGCTACCCTTGTGAGACATTTACTCTCGTTGCAAGCAGAGTCACCGACGGCAAAACGTGTAGGTTGCTCTCCTATTTTGTCAAATGTAATGGGCATAATGCATTGACAATCAATTTCATTACTCAACTGGGTGTCTGCTATATGCCATTTGTTGTATTTGGTTGTTCAACTCAGTGCAGCAGTGATTAGCCACTTGAGTTCGTTTTAGAAGTTTATCAATGAGTTTGCTTAACCCTTGAAGGTCAAAGAATCACATAACTAGTCTCGTATGTTTTTAGCTGTTTTAAGTAGTCCATATGGATTTTCTACTTGTTCAAAAATTATAATCATTATTGAATATCACAGTCATGCAATGATCTTCAGTATGGTCAATAAAAAATGGTCAGTTCAAAACTAAGATTCCTTCGTCTTTAATAGTTTCCTATTCATATAATTCAGCCCGTGTAAGTATCCTTTGTGCAGCTCAGTAGTGATCTAAGTTAAAGTGTAGAAGCCACTGACACAAGTTTGAACTGGTGCGCAGCTCAAGATTCTGCATGTGCACAGTTGGCATTTCATACAGCTTACTGTGGATGCTGTTGCTACACCTGTTGCACACGACGAAAAGTCCGCCAGCGTTTCAATATCCCGGTAAGGATCTCATCGTCAAGAATAATAACTTTGGCCTTAAGACCAGCGTGAATGAAGAGTTTGTTGGGGTTGGTTTTGCATACTGGGTCACATGGACATAGGTATCAAGTGCTACCATGCCTCGTATAAGAAGCCGATAGACTCAGAATTGAATTATTGACTTCAGGTTTGACAGATCACAATTTTGAGAGAACAAAATGAAGCAAAGGATTGATAGAAAAGTAACTAGTTATGTCTTGTGGTTACTTCTCGATCAGTTCGTCGCAATCTGATTTTGTATTCAATAAATTGGACTCACTGCGGATGAAGTGGATTTGTGCAGGGTGATTGTATTAGCGACTACTGGACGCATGTCTGCTGTTGCTGTTGTGCAATTTTACAAGAACTTCACGAGCTTCGTTTCCAAGAAAAGCAGGGTATGTTCTCGGAATTTCCAATTCCACTGAATGCAGAGGATCTTATTTCCTTCTTGGAGCTGGTTATTTCTCTGCCCTATGATGACAAGGGTATCTAACAGCAACTCATCCAAGCATTCATGTGCTTGGAATTTCTTGCAAGTGGTATGATCAATGGCAATGCAAGAATTGGCTGAATGTCTATGAACCTTTGAATGGAACTGGGGGCGGTCTACAATGTTCAACTTCAACAAAAATTTACGCGTTCAAACTGCTTGTTAAGAAAATCCTCAGCAAATTCTTTTCTTCCACGGAAAGATCTATTTGGCCACTCTTTTTTGCCGCTAAAACACGCTTAAACTACTAGAAATAGTACCCGCAACCTTGAGTCTCTCACTGGAACATAATGTGCGACGTGGGAGAGACTTCAGTGCTATCCAACCATTAGTTAACACCAAATTTCTGTCTAAACTTCGTGGTATTATACATCATGATCTCTAATTGTGTGATATAATTGATTTGTTCTGCAGCACGGACAATGCAGGAACCACCATTGGAACAGGAGATGGAAAACTACAGATGATTTTTGTGCAATTGTAGAGGAGAAAGCAATACCACAATGGAGATTTTCAAACCAGCAACACTTCGAGATGTAATCCCCATTGGAGCTGGCCAACTCCAAATTGCCATCCACGACATAGTTTCCTTTGTCTGTGGCCCCATTGGTCCGCAAATCCTAACTTTGAATGCCTCGAAGATCCATTACATTTTTCGCAACGATTTGGCTTCTCACCATTGACATTGAAGAAATTGGAGCAAGAGCCAAGTGGGTTGACGACCTGATATTGAAGCAACACTAATTGGGGTGATGAATTTGGTGAAAATTCAGCGTTTGAGACACGCACCCATTCCAACTCTCACGAGAATGGTATGTGTAATTGTGTATTGCACTTATTGTAGGATAGTATGACTTTGGTCATGCACACTTGGTCAAGGTCAGCAGGCCAGAGACAGAGACCAGTAATTAACTTACTTGACTTGGGAAGTGAGTGCAATTATATCCTCAGAAGTACCGCGATGTGGCTTAATGGTGTCACAAATGTGTAAGCATTGTACAAATGTTAGGTAGTGATATAAAATTGTGTAATTAAAAGTACTCTTCAGTCGTGAAAAGGCAGGGTGAGCTATTACTGAGTAAATTTTATTGTGGCAGGTATGATTGTATGTTACTGAGGTGTGATTTTTTAAGGCTCACATAAGCAAATTATAATGCAGATTATGCAAAATTCAAGAATGGCATTTGATTAATTCATTTTATACAAAATTTATTGAGAGGTCAAAGATCAATTAATGAATTTTAAAATTTTGTTTCTTAATTTGAGTGTTCTTGTGTACAACATTGTGCAACAAGTATATATTTAATATACTATTTATTTGGCATGTTATTGAGTAGAAACTTAGAGATAGTTGATCCTATCTTATGTTGGTCTTACTCAACCAAATAAAAATTTGTGAAAATTTGGGCCTTAATATATATATTTTGGTTATTTACTTCATTTTATGCATGATAATCATTTAACTTGTTTCAAATTAATGATATTATGACTAAGATCATTTCATCTCATGTGAGACTCAAGCTCTTTGCTTTGAGCACGTAACATTATAGATGGTAGCTTGAAAGTGTTGGTAATAACTCCTATTTTTTATCCTTACCCAACATTGACAATTATAGATTCTTGCCTACGTAACATTCAAACTCATCTAACTTGCAATCACACCTCCCAAATCTCAAGAAAGAAGGGATATCCACTTTTCATATACCTAGCAAGGATTATAGATTAAGATAGTAGACACTTATAACATAAACTTATAACTTTAAAACCATACATCTCAATAACTAAATATTAGGGGATGCATGCTTGTGAGAAAGACAAAAGGACTCCCTCACAAGGTTTTACTAATGTTATGTATAGTGCAAATGGTTTTCAATTATAATACTCAATGTTATTTTTGGACTACACATCCACTTTTCCTTGTAGTTTGTTAACATGGCAGTTAAAAATAGAGGCCTTTCAAACATGAGGAATGACACCCCTTTCAAGGAAATTCACTAACACTAATTTAAAATATGTAACTTTGATGAATCATTGTCACACTTACTAATAGAAGAAATTGAGATCATAATGCCAAGTTTAGTTTTCAAGGTAGGTTTGTCAACATTCCATTGGATACAGTAGTGAGAAAAGTGTTCTATTTTATAATGTTGTCCCTCTTTCTACACCCTTAGATTTGCAAAAAGTACAAAAATGGACATTTGTGATCAATGTTTCTTTTAACAATAATCATCACCAAACTTCCCACACAACAGGAGGGATGGAGTTTGACCAACTAAAACTGATTAGAGTGAGTAAAATTTGACCCCATATCAAACTCCTCTTGTTTAGACTTGGCATTAGAACTATTAGACTATAAACTATTAAAACTTGGCATTACGTCCCACAATACAACCTCCCAGGTCTCGAACATTATTTAATCCTTCACTAGAGAGACTAGAGAGATGAAACTACTTTCATCATTTCAAAATTTGCTTGTTACACTAGATTGGAAAATTGAAAATAAAATCTCTGAAACCATGCGGTTCTCCTTCTTCGTGTGCCTCACGGGCAACTGTACCACGAACCTTACAGCAGAAGTGCAGAACCCTGCTTTTGCCAGAACCTCATGCAGTCATCCCTCGTTCTCTGTTCCTCCCTGTTTTGTAACATATCCCCCAGTTGGGCTCTTCTCTCTCTTCTCTTGGGCCGGCATGGGCTGGCAGCTAAGCTTAGATGTGCAATGTGAGTCGACTTGCTACAGAGCCTCTTCGTGCTGCGATTCCACGTAAGATTCCAGTCTCTTGACTTCTTTCTTAGTCCTCAATTTCATTGCATTGCCTGTTGCAGATTCTGTACGTACTTGTCGTTGTGAAGGTTTCTTTGGGGAGCGAGGGGTGTAAGTTGAGGCGATTTGGAGCTAGCTGTGGTTGTGACAGAGCTCTTACATGTAAATGAAGACACTGTAGCGACCGAAGTTTCGATCTTCCCAAATGAAAGTCCAGCTCTGTCTGTCTACCTAGAATAGAATAGTTTTTTCTTCAAAATCACTGCCAAAATCAGAAACTCTAGCTATGTGTACACAATCACGCTTCTTGTGTACTACCACCCACAGCTGCTACTGTTTTCCTCTAGGATCCCGACAGGAATCAAAACGCTAACAACAAGCGCGTGAAATTTATAATACTAAAGATATTTGTACACTGAGCAGTCTATTGCGGATACCTACAAATGGGACACTCCATTGACATCGAGAATATCGGAGCCTTGCATGCATGTCTCTACAGTAGAGAATCGATAGCCCATGTCTTTACATGAAGCGTTCATGGCAGTGTGCGTAGCTTGTAGCACAACAGCAATATAATGCTTACTCTTCCCAACTTTGTTTCAACTTTCAACCTAGCTCCCAATGTTGTATCAGCCTCCCAAAGTACTGTACAGTACGTTTCTTTTTCATTGCTGTTTCAAATGAGAGTTCGTACTATTGTTTACAACTATATAGCGTGTTCTTGGTGTAGGTCTTGATGGGGTTTTGAAACTCTTGACTACGAAATGAGCTCGCCAACAGAGCTTGAAGCAAGTTAGTCACGTACAGTTCCATCGAAGGAAGACGATGAAACAGAAGTTATGTTGGTTTTGACGGAGCTGGAGTATACCAACAATGTACGTAAGTCAGTTCGTGAGAAAAGCTCGAAACTGAAGGGTAAGAGACACTGAGCTATAGCGATGGCGGCACTGTGCAACTGGATACCATGGCTGGCGATAGGCGACGTCGCCAACGTGGGGCAACTGACGGGCATCAACGCCGTGCAATTGATCGCCATGATCGTGAAAGCGGCCAACAACGCACGCATGCACAAGAAGAACTGCCGACAGTTCGCTCGTCACTTGCACCTCATCAGCAACCTGCTGGAGCAGCTCAACGAGTCCGAGCTCAAGGAGCGCACGGAGACGCGGGAGCCTCTGGAGCATTTGGAGATGGCGTTGCGGAAGGCCGTAGTGTTGGTGGAGAGCTGTCGAGACAAGAGTTATTTGTATCTGGTAGCCATGGGATGGATGTACGTGAACAAGTTCCGGGACTACCAGGATGAAATCGACAAGTATCTAAAGCTCATCCCACTCATCTCACTCGTCGAAGGCAGTCGGGTACGTTTGAATTCTGACAGTCAGGGAGAGGATGCTCTTGCCATCATAATAGAGACTCATTTTACTAAATTGGCAAATTTCTGTTAAAATGGCAAATCTCTTACAATAGTACAAATCTTCAAACCTACACCAGCCTGTCCTAAATATCAAAGACCAATTGCTCGTGCATCTCATTCTTGGCAATCGGAAACTTGCCAATTTCACTTGCCTTATTATAAGCAATGTGTAGGTGCCCGTGTGCTTTCATTTGAGTATCACTCACTAGTACGGAAGGCTGATATTGCAATATTTTTTGTAGTGACTTTGCAATGATCTTACAGAAATCTATAAACAATTTTGCCATGGTTAAGTATAACATTATGCAATGTATTTGCAATTATTTTGAGATTGCAATAGTTTTTGCAAAAGTTTAGTTCCATGCGCAAGACTTTTGCAACAAGTTTGTAGCACTTCTGCAATGGTAAGTTTGCAGTAGACCATATGTATTTAGCGAAATACGAAACTGCTTCAAAACGATTGCAAACAACTGATGATGTGTTGCAACTGCTACTTTCTGATGTAGCGACTCATAATAGCTACCTGTAGAGGTACTTTGGGTACTCTGGAGATCAAATTATTTCCTCAGTCAATGTATTGAATGGTTTCTTAAACTAGCAACCATTCAAAATGGGAGGTTTCAGACTACTGAAGGCGTCAATGATCTTTGAATAGGATTCAAAAAAATGGTTCGTTGACATCAGATAATCCTCAATTTGCACTGACATGGTTCGTGTTGTGTCGGGGTTGCAGAAACATTTGAAAGCTATCGAGAAGGACCGCAAGCCGTATACTCTCGAGGAGGACGAGGTGAAGGTGCAGGAATCGTTGCAGAAGCGGGAGCTTTCTCGAAGTGATTCCAGCCGCTTGTCAAGGCAATTGTCCAAACGGTATCCCGGCGTCCCGCTCACCCAAGCCCTGCGCAGCGAGAATGAGATGCTCCGTCAAGAGCTTCAGGCCATGCGGGTAATTTCGCTGGGATCCTCCTTAACACTAAATGACATCCTCATTTCCTTGAATTTCTTACAACATACGATCTTGAAGCCACCATTTCAGGTCCCTTTCCATTGTCAGTTGAGTCATACGTTTGTGTGTCAAGAGAGGAGACTGAGTAGAAAATCTTGAATTCAATTGTCTACTGGAGAACATGCAATCCGCAATTCCAATACCACTGGAAAAGGGGTTCAAGAATGTTAGGCTCCCAATTCTCTTGAAGTCTTATCTAATGATGTGCTGGGTAGTGAAAAGGATACTTGAAATGCGCACCGCTAGGGTTCTTGTTAAACTTAATTATCCCTTCAGTATGTTATTTCTTGTGACATGAGCGTAAAAAATGAGTCTGGTCCCTAGGATTTGGTGAGAGAACATGTGATTTGATATTAGAGAAGGTGATCTTTAAGGATGTTGGGTTTACACTTAACCTTCCTCCAACGGCACATTGTGTAATTGGATATCCTGAGAATCTCGTGTAAAAGTATGATTGGTCGCGTTCCACATGTCAAGTTTTGAACACACTGAAAAGTTCATTTGGAAGCCGTTTGTGCAATTAGAGAGGGTTGTTGGATGTATTGGTTCGAAAGGTCTGAATTCAGTTTGTTTGCAGGGATCTGCTTTTTTCACCTTGATTGACGTTTGACATGTGGTGGGCCGTGAACCAGGCTAGTATGGAATATGAGCACGCTCTTGTGATTGAGCAGCTCATTGAGTTCACGGAAAATGAACCTGCAAATCTGGAGAAGACAGCCTCCAAAGGTTTTTTCTAAAATCCAGCATCGAAGGCTGTAGCCAGGCTGTCTCTGCTCAGATTTGCCATCTTTGATCTACACAAGTGGTGAGTTGGTGAGTTGTGGGAGCAGCAAACAAGTCAAGTTATGGGTCATAATATCAGGTTATCTACATCAGTCATGAAATTTCACATTTTGTACTTTTTTGTTTACCTAAGGACTCAAGAAAAAGAAAAAGGCGTAAGTCCTACGCCTATGACAACTAGAGTGACACAGTTGGCTTGAAAGTTGAACATGATTTGCAAGCATCTATGAGTTCTATTTTCAACCACAATTATGATCGTAGTTTTTCCCCAGAGAGCGAATTGGTGGGCTACAGGACACTTCTCCAATTTGCAGGCTCATATAGCTAGATCAAGTCCAATTTCAGATGTAAAAATCTCCGGTGATATTGCAACATTTTGGTAACATCCATTCAAACTTCTCTAAAATGACCTTCTGAATCATCCTGCACAATTGACGAAATAATCAGAGATTGTAGCACACTTATCACACTTTCATGTCTGTGATCATCACCAAAAGAAAATGCATTGCCATTCCTACCGGGCATTGCTGCAGGAGTGAATTTATTCTTCTCCCGGGAGACAGCGCTGATACCGTAGAGGCTGCCAATTTGTGGACCATTGTGTTGGAGATAATACCACTACTACACTGCTTGATCTCTCACTTCTGCCATAGTCATTCTGACAAGGTTTTCCCACTTCTGGCATTACCATACCCACAGTGCAGTAGCTTATCGAAGTTAAAAGGTTGGATAGAAAATTGTTGATTCTCAGGGTATTGTCACCACACTCTGTAATTAGTGTAGTGACAATGTTAGCGGCTCTACTCTATCACAAATTTCCCATGGAAGACACTAGAAACACACCAATTTTAATTGAAATAGCACAGGACCTTCCACATCAAGACACAAAAATAATAGAGTGCAGAAAGCAATCTGTTGCGAAATATTCAAACAGAATTCTTTTGCAAGAGGCAATGTCAAATAGCTGATACTATGGAGTCAAAGAAGCGGCTTCATAAATTCATAGATAGATCCCTTGAACTCACAGGAAAAAAAAGATGTGTCTCAGAGTATGCCTTAGAACCTCTGCGAACTTTCAAACTTAGAATTTGAAAAATCCGCACATTTCTAAGCAAACCGAAACTTGCTGATCTCAAACTACTTTACTATCTTTTGGAAGAAAATAAATTCCCTCCGCCGCGGTCCAGAGATTATCTGCGTTCTTCTTCATCACTCCGCACACCTGCACAACGTGACCATCCCTCAAGTGAGCAAAACAAATAAATTAATCAAACATAAGACTTTTGAAGGTGAGAGAAACATCACAACCCATTTCAGATAATAGAACCAAAACCATCGAAATTAAGATACTGCTTAGTTACATGATGGAAAAATCTAAAAGATTCTAGTCCCTTATATCACATCCTTCCATGCAGGACTGAATTTACAAGCTTGGACACAGAAGCACTTTTCCATTGAGAAAGTCATATATAAGCAAAAATATGAACATCACCTCTTGCTGGCCTTGGACAATCCGGCTGTACTTCTTGTCATGACTGTGAAGGTAGCCATTGGTATCAACATGTCGCAGGCGCACTTTCTGATCCTGCATCCAAACATTGCCCTTGCCCTCTATTTCCAGCCTGCCATAACAATTATAATGAGGCCATCAAATGCTGATATAAAACGCAAAAAATAGAATAAATCCTTAAAAGAAAGACCAGACAAGGAGCTCTGCCTGTATATAAGATAACTAATCCTCCAAAGCACTCCTATTCTTTAGCTAAAGGTGCTAGGAGGACTAACCTCCAATAATCACCAGTATCAGTTTGCTCATCTCCTCCAAAAGCGCTAACCTGCATGCCAAAAATTGCATAGGAATCCATCAGCAAACACAGCTAGGTTAGCATCTCTATAAATGCTCATTTGTAGACAGGACAAAAATAAACAAATAATCATTCGCAAACCACAAATGTGGATTAGAAATTAGAAAGCGTCAAAATCAACCCCAACACAAATATTTCTGAACATGCTTCACATGCAAAAATTGAACTGCTGATATAAATCGTACCTCCTTCACTAAACTTTAAAAATAACGGTAATGATCAGATGGCTACCATCATCATGATCCGTCTATAAATCACTGAGAGAAGAGTGTCTACAAATATACAAAAAAATTGATAGACCTTAATAGTGCTGTCCATACCTCAAGATTGCCAGAAATGGGAGACTGATGGAGGTGGCTGTGAAGCCATTTGCGTGTCCGCACATGCTGAAGACGTACTACAGAGCCATTTGGAACGACATCACCTTGTTCATGTTCATTTTCATGTTCATCATCTGAAGCAGGCCGCACGATCTGTACCATCTTTGCAAAGACGCGCAGACTTAGCACCAAAACTACAAAATACTGTAAATTATGAATACATCAATCCATCTTGCAGATGAAGAGTCAAATAGGACGAATGCTAACACGGTTTCTCCAGGCAAGCACCACCTACCCAGGTAATGTCAATCACAGTTAAGTCCACTACTCTAAGAACGCCCACAATTGATGCTACACACGATAGACACACACCAATCGATCACTATGAGAAGAATTGTACACTTTTCTGACCCAATACGAAGTCCTCGTGTCTACATCAGATACATTTGAACATCTCTCCAAGCTCTAATCTTGAACCATATTCTCGTGTTCAATGAGGTTGAAAAACTTAATGGAGATGAATTGCACTGCGTCAGGGGGGACAGATTGGCTTTTAAATGCACGCTAACATGTGGAAGTTGTCCAATCAGACTAGTACCAAACATACAGATTCTCAAGAAATACAACGAATGTGCACTTCGAGAAAGTTGAATGTAAAAATAAAATCAAGCCAAGCTGAAACTTTTGAACAAAATGCAACTGCTCAGCACTGATGCGAGAGAGCCAAATTCATAGGTGTCTATGTAAACCACTCACCCAGTGACTGTTGCCATCTTCCACACCTGGGAAGGCAGTCACAGACTGTTGTCCACTGCCAGAACCATAGGGTACTTCATGTGAGTGCAAGCGATACTTCGTGCGCTCATGCTTGAGCTTTATCACACTGCCGTACGTGACCTGGAACGTAACACATACCGTCCACCACAGCCAGCCATTACCGTCAATAAAACGAAACAGAGGGTAGAAAGCCTTGGTCACGACATTTAAAACCCTAGCCAGCAACATCCATCAGTCGCTGCGATCTCAATACCGACTATCAGAACATAGGCAACGCATTGTTAGGAATACATATTTCCAACAAATTGTGTGACGATATTTGATCCACAAATGAGCAGAAAATCCTCAAAAAACGAACTGCTTATTGCCTCTCAATGCAGTCAACTGTCACATTCACCGCACAATTTCAATCACTCGCTTAGATCTCAATAATTCCAAGTGAGGAGCCATATGTCAGCACTCATTAGAAGCGCATTTCAGTAGCTTTCCAACTAGACATCAAAATATTTCCTTTGAAAACAATTCGAAATTCAACGACTCCAGCACCAATCCACTGGCTTCGACATTTCAACAGAGCTCACACACCATGGCACTTGTCACTGAGAAAACCTCAATTGCAGAGAACGAGAAGCCCGATCAAAGAAAGGTCAATTGTATCGATGGCTACAAACCTCTTTGCCCTGCGATGCGGCCTCCACCGGCGGAGAGGCCGAGGAATGGAAGACGACCAGCACAATCACGAGCGCGAGCCCTAGAAGCGCCATAGCCAGGACCAAGTGACGCAACCCTAATCCCCCTTCTCCTGGCTCCGGTTTCACCGCCCTGCTCGAGTCCCGTCCTTGCGATTCCTTAATCACAAAATCTTCTGCTTCCGTAGCAGTAGGATTGGCACCGCGCCGGAGACGAGCACCACCGGGTGCGTGCTGCTTGGAGGCGGGCTTTTCCAGAGGCACAGCCCTCCGGTACGATGAGGGTGCCCGATCTCCAGAACCTTGGGAATCGCCTTCAGTCGTAGCCTGCAACCAATTGCAACACCATTATCAAGCTCACATCCCAACATTGGAAACATTGGGAACCAACAAATTAGGTCTAGGGTTGCCAACTGCTCAATGCAGACGCAAACCTATCAACAGAGAGAACATGGTTCGTGACGGAACTATGGCTGGTGGTCGATTACGAACTATGTTCGTAGTAGAACAAAAGTATGTAACCTCCTATTCTATTACCCCTTGTCGACATACGACCCTTGCAACCCTACCATCGTATCACCCCAACCGACTGCAAGTGAGAACGAAACCCTATTGCTGAGAACAATCTGCTCACCATTGCCGACGAATGCTCGTGCCTGGAGGCACATCCGATTGCTTTGATCGTTTCTCTAAAGTTGGAAGTTGGAAAGATCTTACACTTCCACCAAAAACTTTAGAAAAAGACCTAGACCCAGAACTAGTACCGACTGTTACCGACGACCCACTCCAAAGTAAACCAAAATTGGAGGACACAACCATCCAATGCCCTCACTCACCCAGCACAAGGGATGCTCCAACTCGTCCGTTCTCGCCAACTGAAACCTGTTCGTTGTAGCTTAACATGCAAGAGAGACGCTCACTTTACTCACGTTTTCTGTGGTCAACTTTGGCCGGTCAAACTGTTACAGTATGACGTAGTAGTTTCTAGAATCAGTTGCAAATTGTATCCATCAAGGCGTTACCATCTTGCTGCGTCTCTGGTTGCTTTGATCGTCGTTCTAAGCTTTAGAATCGAAATGTCATGAAATTCGAACATAGGATGTCATGCTACGTGCTGTTGATTCTGAAATTGCCGCTTGGTTTCTTTTTGGTGTTGAGAATTTAGTTTCTTTTAGTGAGATGACGGAGATGTGAACTGAGCTCCAGTGCATCATTTTCTAGTGCGAAATCAGCTTCGGACTTCAGGACGAAAACCTCAACCTACGAGTTGAAGAGGGGATGCCGGGTGCTGTATTGTGGTGATGGCGATGACAGAGGAGGAGGAAGGGAGGATACCGTAGCCACAACATCAAAGATCAATCAATGTGAAATCAACCCTGGAATGATGCCCCTCAGTGATACGTACTCAATCGAAAATGATTCAATTTTTTTTCTTACCCTTTGAAATAAAATTCCATCTCATTTGTTCATTTTTTTAAAATGATTCAATTTTGAATCAATAGGTGTTTTTTTTTATTTCTACAAGAGAAAGTCATCCATTGGACACTTATTGTACTCGATGTCCTTCTAGGATTATCCCCTACAAAGTCCCCAAATCATATTCCCTACATCCCAAAATGATCTTGTCGTTGCTTTCCATATTTTATCCCAAAATGATCTTCTAGTTACCTTTCATATTTTATCCCAAAATGATCTCCCAAGTGCACGTTCTACCTTTGCAAGAAGGGGCTAGGGTGGAGGCAATTCCTAGAGCAACAGAAAGAAACTCCAATCAAAACTTTTGATTCAAAATGTTTAGAGAAGCATGTAATGTTGACATTATTCCAAATCATATTGGCAACCATTATTGATGAGGTCATGGGTCAAGTCAAAAGTGGAAGGTCAATGGACACATGGTCATGGGCCATAGGATGAAACCTCAGGCCTTGGGCCGCAAGTGCTAGCCTACAAATATTGGTCATGGTTCATACAAACTAACTGATTGAGTAGTGATTCTAGTCCACAAAAATTGGGCAATTGTGTGGCCATCAGTGCTCCTCAAAAATGCCTCAAAAATCCCATTTTCAAATACTTCAAAACTATATTTTGAAAGGGCTCAAGAACTCAAAGTTTTAGGATGATACAAGTGTACCAAACTCTACTTAGAGCTCAAAAAAATGAAAAACATGTTATTTTCAACCTTACTTAAGAAAATTTTGTCCAACATGAAGGTCATTTTGGAACAAAGTGAGTACTATATCATTTTTGGCTTGATTGAATGGTCATATGGGGACTTTCAAGTGTTTAATTTTGTTTATTTTGAACTATAAAATGTAATATTCTTCATTGAATTTTATGGTATAAACTTTGGCCCGTCATTTTTTATGTTGACCTTAGCCTCCTACTATTGGAGCTCCACCTCCTTATTGTAGCCTCTTATATGTCATTCCCTACACCAACTTGTCAATAGGTAGCACCAACTTAGCTTCATGGTCTTCTGCAAGATTAGATATGCCTATCTTCCTATCTCTTATTTTTTTTTATTTTGCTTGAAAAATTAGGCATTGCATATGCATTCAAGAGACCACTATAAATCCTCAAGCATTATTAAAATCATTTAATTTGTATTCAAAAGGACCTTTTTAGCTATACTCCCTCTTCCCTCCCTTGACAACTCTTTGGATATCCAAAAAGTTTAAATCATAATTTCCGATAATTTCTATGAGAGATGTGGCAATGTCTATGATAACAACTTGGGATTGGGATGGACTTTGTTACGATGGGAAATGCAAAGAAGTGGCAAGAGTTAGTAAAGTTGACCCTATTTGTAGTGTCAATGTAGTGCTAGTGCTAACATTCCTTATCTTCCATTGAGAATTCCATTTAGAGAGTTCCAAATAGATTGCAAATTGTGAATAAGAAAGAAAAAATTTGAATGGATAGAGTAGACAAAATGTTGGAAAATAGATAGATATATGGCAACAACAAATCTGACATGTAGGAATTGAATTCACAAATTTAAGGTGAATTTATCCCTTTTCCCTTCCACCTAAGCACATGATTTTGCCTCCTTGGCATTTTGTTTGAAAGTAGTGATGGAGAGTATGGTGAAGCTCCAAAATCTCTACATCAACAATGCAATAGAAGTGAAGGTCTTGAGAGTAGAACCTTTATTTGAACATTCTAATTCATGCTCTTGAACTCGCTATCTTTATAATGCTTGCCATTGTTACAATTAGGTGGAGGATTGAATAGAAGTAGGTTTTTGAGGATAGAGATCCCATGGAATAGAAATAGTGTGAGGTAGTGGAACTCTAGAGGTTCTCTTTAATGAATTTTTCTTGTTTAAATTGAATTTGTAGTTTGAGGTGTGAGTAATCATAACAAAATGCAATTCTAGCCTCCATTTTGTTTTGCCTACTCTACATTGCTTCTATTTTGAGTCCGGAGAGGACAATTTGCATTGACAATTTTTCCTCTCACTTGTGTAAGCTTGTAATTGTAGCTAATATCATTGATTTTTTTAGACTTCTAGATCCAATAATTGCATGGCCTTCATATTGTGTCAATTGCCAAGAACATCATGCATTTAATGTGATTGGACCACAACAAAGGAATTTGGAATTATATGCCAACTTTAAAATAAGAAAAACTTACACTTGTTCCTTGCCAACAGTACTCCTTGTTTGTATTATTCACAATAGGGTAGTGTGGACAAAGCTGCTTCCTCAAGTCCCACCTTTGCCAAGATCTCTCCTTTATTTGCAGAAGCCCCTTTACTTGTAGGACCCCCTTCACCTATTGGAAGCCCCTCTTCATTCTACCAAGCCCCCGTTATAAAACCTTTGGAAACACTAACAATTCATGAAGATCCAATTTCGAGCAGGTTTTTCCCCTCTCAACCTGCTCACTAAAGTTTTTATAGCTTGTACTACCCAAACTATTTGCATCCTTTCATGCATCATAACTTTTCACTCAAACATTCGATTGGAGTTTTTCTTTCACGCAAAGGTGTTCCTCACACATACCTTGTGTCCAAATTTCAAAAGTATCCCTCCCAAATTGACTTTGTAGCAACCTACCCAGATTTCTAATTGTTTGTTCAACAAATAATTGTCTTTAAGGTAGAAACCTCCATTGGTGTCTTTGTCCCCATTCTTGTAGCCTATCCTACAACTAAATGTATCCCTAGGCTTTGGTTAATGTGTCCTCCAACCGTTTAACTCTAATTCAGTGACACATTTAAAGAACACATACTTAACTCTGATTCCCCAACAATTGATTTTTACAAATTTCAATTTAAGGTCCACCTATGTGACAATTTTAGTGGTCTCAAGAGCTGTCACTTTGAAAAATCATAGAAATTTCAAACCACATCCAAAAAATCTAATTTTTTTGGTGAATATTCATGACTTTCACTTGCTAATACTTTACAAATATTATTTTCAGTAAAAGGTGCCTCCAGCTGTGCTGAATTGCTATATTGACGGTTTAGGGTGTTTCTACTGTAAGTCCTTAATTCAAGAATTGGGGTTGGTTGAGGACCTATATAATACCATTTCATTCACTTCACGTTTCACAGTTGTAGAGCCTTTTCAACGATGAAAAAGGGGACCCCCGCCTCAATGGTAAACAACTGAAAGTTGCCTGTATCACATGATCCTAATCTCCACGTAATTTCCTGGAAACCTGGGTCACATGCCATGTGCCAGTGAACAGATGGCTCCGGCGTCTAGTTGGATCGACCCTGAAACAACGGCGTAAGGGTTCGACGAATTCCTCGATCGGAACTGGTGCATGGGTCACCACTCCAAAATCTCTTCCTGCAGCCTCCATTGCAGCCTCAGCAGAGATGGTGTGACTCACACCTGCTCAGGTTTTTTACACTTTCCATCACAGGGAGATCCATCTGCGAAGATACACTTGTCAATAAGACTTCAATACTTCCATGAAAACTTTCACGAAACTCAACGGTGAAGAATTTCGAATAAAGAATCCTTTAGCAAACCTTGCTGAGACTGACTGGACAAATTGAAAAACACAGGAACTTGCTCTCAACAAGAATTGAACAATATAGACTGTAATATCTACTTTTTCTTCTTCGTCGACCTTGTTGCAGTTACAACGAACATGTTCCTTTCTTCTCTTTATAAGCATATGAAGGAACTTCATTGTAGGGAGTAGCGCCCCAAGACCTACATGGGGTGACAGTTAACTTCACCACCCCACTGAAGATGCCTCTTCTCCAAGGGAGGGTATATTTCTCCAATAAGAGGTAGTTGTAAGGTAAGGTAGAGCAACCCAATGCTCTGAGGCACCCTATTCTCACATCAACTGGATCCTCCCTTTTGCATCGGTCACCTACTAATTTTTGCAAAGGGTGTAACTCATTTTCATTAAGTAAGCAATTGGGTGCTATTGTCAAAGAGTGATATGAGGTTCAGATCTATTCATGAACGGTTTAAGGTTGATAAAGATATGGTTCATTAAATGTTGGTTCATGTGGGCTAAGTTGTGAATGAATGTTTGTCAAAACAAGTTGCCACTTCAAACAATAAAAGAGGTGATTTTAGAAAAATGAACCTGTGCTTTCTAAACACTCGGCAAACTAAAATAGAGTGATGGATTACGGATCTTGAACCTCTTTAAGATGGTCATGATCCCCACCTACTATTAGCCTTACATTTTTGCAACATGCATGCTTGAAAATTCATATCAATTTCAGCTCTTATTGGACTAAAATGATTCCACTTGTATTTGAGTTCACTCAACTAATTCTTTCTCTGGATTTCAAGAAACTTACATCTATTTTTAATTACGGAGTATTTTAAAGCAAAAGTTCTGCGATTTCCGTTGAGAAAAGAAATAAGGTAGAACAGCGTATGACTACTCAGATTTGGAATCCGGGTACCTTGTGCAATGTGCTTATTTCTAGTCAAACATGCGGGCCCAGAGGCTCTGACCTGCGCAGCTGAACGAAGATGGTGACGAATTTGTGCGGAAATGAGAACCGACGCGGACTCGGCTTGGCGTACCGACTGCCGGAAGTAATGGCCGCTTTATAAGATGATGTCAGTAAGGTTGTGGCTATGGCAAGACTTGTTCTCGAAGGTCAAGGACAATAGTATCTGTCACTACAAGCATTCCATGAGCGGGAACTGTTTCATGGGGGGATCAAGCAATTGAGCTCATGCACTGGAGAAATCTTTCGAGAGATCACTGCGGAGCTCGATTTGGGTACAACTATTGCCGAACTCTGTAGAGATCAAATTTATATGAAGTTCTTTAGCCTAGGAAAGCTTATAGCACTTGCAAATAGAAGGATAATCAAGTATATATTGATGTACACGTTGCTTTTGATAACAGGGTTCCCTTATGCTTTACCATCCTCAGCCTTCAACTTTGAATCTTCGTATCCTCACTGACCATTGAAAGGTGCAGGCACGGTTTGATTCGAACGTGATTCAATCGGGATTTGGGTTTGCGATGCGGTTCAATCAGGCGATTGTTTCTCTGGTGGTCAGCTGGGCCGCGTTGGCGGCTGTCGCTGACAGTGCTGGAGACACTCACAAGTGCCGCTGCTTGGCTTCCAACGCTTCGTGCTGGCCTACAGTTGGAGAATGGGACGCTCTCAATATGACCGTTGGTGGTCGCTTGATCGTCCCCAAGCCCACAGGTACACAATTTGGTCAAACTCATGAAATTCGCGTGATTCAGATCGCCAAATTGTGACATTGAAGGTGCTCAGTCAGAGCTCCAATCTCTAAAGACTAGAATCTGAGATTTCAGATGGGCGCCAGGAAAAGTGCCAATCTCTAGAAGATTCGTCATTTTAACGAAAATTGGGATTATGAATTTGCAATTTTTTCATGATTGTCAGGTGAATTTCGGATCTGTTGAGATGTGTGGATGTTGTAGGAAATGTGAATAACGTTACCAATGCTGTTGTAATGCGTTCGAATGAGGGTCGTATTCACGAATTCAGAAGTTCTGTGGTAAGAACTGCGCTATGGTCTGAGCTCCTGCTTGTGATGAATTTCAGGTCGCCCCTGCCACGATTCAGATTTTGATGCAGCACGGTGCAAATACCTCCTCGAGAATTACTTCAACGCCTACCTGCGAGCCGACAATGCCGGGAGCATGCAGTACGAGAATTGGGAGGATGGCGACGGATCCAACAAAACATGCTCCATGAACGCCCCCCCGCGCACGCACTGCTACCAAGGTCACGTTCCATCACGAGGCGTCCAAGCCGAAGAGATCTCCGACGTGCAAGCCGCAATCACCTTCGCCGCCCACCACCAACTGCGCGTCGCAGTGAAGACCAGCGGCCACGACTACCTGGGCCGCAGCACTGCCGCCGAGTCCTTCCTCATTTGGCTCCACAAGTTGAAGAAGTCTGTCACTGTGCACGAGTCCTTCGCAACCTGTGACAGCTCCGTCACTCCGGCCGTCACGGTCGCGGGGGGAATTTCCTGGGGTGAGGTTTACGACGCGCTCAACTCGACAAACTACATCGTCATCGGCGGCATGGCGCTCACCATCAGTGCCACGGGCGGGTATGTGCAAGGCGGTGGCCACGGCGCGCTGAGCCCTTCCTTCGGCCTTGCGGTCGACAATGTGCTCGAAATCGAAGTCGTCACAGCCGACGCACAACTCCGCCTCGTCAACCAGTGCCACGACCCGGAGCTTTTCTTCGCCCTCCGCGGTGGCGGCGGTGGCACATTCGGGGTCGTCACCTCCGTCACGTACAAACTCCACCCCACCCCACCGAAACTCGTCGGCATCCTCCTTTCAATTCAAGCTCCCAACTCCTCTTCATTGACACCAGCAACCGAAGAAGAAATTCTCACCATCTGGTCATCTCACGCGGCCTCCCTTGACACTGCGAAGTGGGGCGGCTACTGGACTTCTAGCCCCACCGTCTTCTTCGGCTTCTACCTCGCGCCCACATCCCAATCAGAGGCAAATTCCACTATCACCACCATCGTCCATGCCCTCTCCCAAATCCCCCACGTCCCCACCCCACAGCAATTCACATTCCAAGTGTCCACCTTCCAAGAATGGCACAGCGTGATCTACTCCTCCAAGACTGACACTGACCCCACCGGCGTGCGGTCGGTGCTAGGTTCCCGCATCATCCCCCTTGCAGCCGTCACGAGCAACCCGCGTCGCGTGGCGCAGAAACTCCTCGCCGCGCGCGGGAACGGGACCCTCGAAGTGAACTCCATTGTCGGACCTGGAGTTCGCAACGGGGACCCGCGTAAGCAAACGGCTGTGACGCCGGCGTGGCGTCACGGGGTGTGGCATGTCACGAGTGACGCTGAGTGGACGTGGAACGCGACGAGTGTGGAGAAGCGAAGGGCGCGTGAGGGTATGAGGCAGTTTGTGGAAGTGTTGCAGGAGGAATATCCGGAGTCGGGGGCGTATTGGAATGAAGCGAGTGTGGATGAGCCGCAGTGGCAACGGTCCTTCTGGGGGCTGGGCAACTACGCACGCCTGTTGGTTACAAAGGTGCGGGTGGATCCGGAGGGGATGTTCGTCTGTCGACGGTGCGTGGGGAGCGAGTTTTGGGACGACAGCGGGAACTGCAGGCGGGGGCTCTAATCGGAATGTCTGACTGGTGTTTTGTTGATAGATTGCGGTTGTGGTTGTGGAGATTAGTTGCGAAGTCCGTGTGGTTTTGTAGAGTTCTTTAAATTTGTTTGATCAATCTGTTAGCCCTTGAGCGCTCCGACGTCCACTTCCTAGATAATGAACAGATTGAAACTCAATTGCAGCCATGACGTAAGAACTGGAGGTGTGTTACACACACAGAATAAAAAGACTGTAAACAATCGACTCAAACAGCAAAGATCAACTAAGCAGAGATCTGCTCTAATATCATAAAGTATGAGGAATGATCTTACTTAGATGATTGGAATGAAACAGACACCCCAATATGTACAGATAGTTTGAGGACCCATGGTCCTGGTGGAAGTAATATCCACTAAGCTAGATTAAGGGCCACTGACTTTCTAGCAAATTACAAACTAATAAGGAGATCAACCAACATTAGTAACCCTGGAGCAGTTAAAATAAAGGATGATATGTACAGTGAAGATCTTCATCATCGGAATGGATGTACAGTACACAGGAGTTCATCCTCTGGTTTACTCCGACACATATATTTTCAGTAAAAGATATTCGGTGACACAAAAGGTCAAATGGGTAAATTACGGTAAACGAGTGCTCTTCTGAAACCAGGGCCCCTGTCTAGCAGGGCTTATGGAATCCCATGTATTCACCATGAGCATACTGCTCCCAAACCTCTAATCCTCCAAAGATAGTTGTCAGAACTGCACTTATGCCCAATACAAAGCTAACAGCGAACACAATGACTGAACATCGCCCGTATTTATTAATAGCGTGTTGGACGACACGGAGTCCAACTAGGGAGGAGAAGAAACAGATGGTCGCGAAAAGTACAGCGAAGTCAACTGGTAGTCGACCCAATAGCCAATACTGTATGACTGACAAGGACGACGAGAAGAACACCATGAAGGCAGTTGTTGCGGCAGTGAGCTGCACAGCGACAACAGCGATTTCAAAAAAATGGATTCATCTGTCAAATTGGGTCAAATTTTGTGATGAGCAATGTGTGTATTGTAGAAAATTTGATAAAGACTTCATTATGCTTATATTTCAATTGATATTTCTGAAAGAGAATACGTAACTTCAAAGAGAAAATGACTAAATAAATGATATCAAAGCAAAAGCTGACAGAAGATGCTTTGGAATGTGACTACATACCACAGGATGCATGCCGATTTCAATGAGGAGGGGATTGATGATCATGCCCCCGCCAATTCCCAACATGCCGCCCAAGAATCCTGTCAGCAGGGCCATGCTCGGAAAGAGAACGAACGCCCTTGGCCCAATCAAGTCCCACTCCTCTGGCTTCATTCACAGAAAGGAGTAAGTTGACAAGAAAATGTTCCGCAAATAGCTTTGCAATATTGGTGAAAAGTTCGTCAAGTAGTTACCTGAAGATCGGGGGAATCGTGCTTGGTGGAATTATGATGCAGGTGCCAAGCAGACCATCCCGTGAGAAGAAAGGCAAGCGGAATTTGCGAAGCCGTCAGCAACCAGTAGGCTCTCGTACAAGGCTCCACGTTTAGAATGCTCTACATGTTGAATCCAAAAGCAATTTCAAAAGGCAATAAACTTAGACGAAGAACATTTTAACACCTTGTATTAGGAATAGATACAAGAGCTATTGGCCACAAGGAGAGAACTACAACGAGATAACATATGTAAGTATAAAAATGATCGTCGCAGGAACAATTTAAGAAGAAATTTTTCTTCGTAGTCATGAGATTGGAGATTCGACTCTCAAGAGGAAGAGGTTTGAGACAGTATACTTACAGGGCTAGATTTTCCTCCACGCAGAACTTGGACTGCGAAAAAGGCTAGCCACACCACTGTAAGGATCAAAAGTTTTCCATATGGAAAAAGACTCGGTTGTTTCGCAGTGCCTAGTAACGGCTCATTTCCTTCACTAGCCTCTTTTTGAAGAGTTTTCAGACGGTGTTGCCGAGCATTTTTTGAATTTAACCTTTTCAGCATTTCAGGAGGTGCTACGTCAGATTCTTCGAGAACACAGCCTGCGTTCACATTGCAAAAGATTGACAGTGAGACTTCTGATGCGTACATAGAGCCACACTTAAATTGCATATATAGACCTAATCCTTTAGTCTCTAGGTTAAGATTCTCTTTCAATACAAGAACTTCACAAACTTGCCTGTGAGGACATTATATGAGCTTGCACTCTGCTCCGCCAGTAATTGTCCTCGTTCTTGTGCGTCTATGGACAAAGTTAACCTCTGTTTCTCCTCTGCTGCCACCAATGTCTCGGTTTTCCATCTGAGCATTCCGCTTATGAAGCTCCTTCTAGTGATGTATCCCAAGACTATGATAAACTCCACAATAATGAACCAATTTGGAAACACTATGTTGCAAATAACTCCAAGGCCAATTCCCAATAACAAGTTCGGCTGCAAGAGTAACGCGACGTCAAAATCAACAAGGGGTTGGCCAGGGTGGAGAGGATGCTCTTGTGTGAAGTTCCAACCAACATTTCCGATGGAGCCTCCCAGAATCATGAAATTGGACAGAGCTGCTGCTGATTTAGCATCGAATCCTAGGAGAAGATTGAAAAGAGGGATGAATAGCCCGCCTCCTCCGACACCACCGGCGCTGCATAGAGAAGCTCCCAATGAGCCTAAAATTATGGCCAGTACTAACCTCCAGCTCCATTCTAGCTTGGGCCAATACAATGTTTGGTCGCCGCCCTCGAAAGAAAATACCTGCATTACGATGTTTTTCAAAGAATGCACAACCGCTGATTGTTCGTCATCTCGGGACACATGAACTTCACCATGGTCAGGTGATGAAGAACCTGCTGACAGGACAGACGTCTGAGGATCCAAATGCGCAATGCTTGCGCCGATGAGCATGGCCATGACCAGTATTCCTGTTTGAAAGTGCGGTGAGATTTTCATTTTCCTCCAAATCTTGAACCTTGATTCTCCTAGCCGGTTGAGTCAGTTTTCCACCGCTACCAACCTTGTCAAATTCTTACAGTCAACTCGAAAGTTCCTCACGTTCAAGAGTGCCAGGAAGAATTCCGCGACGTTACACGCAAGATTGATCAATAAATTTCGTGAGGCAAGAGATATTGATATCTTAACTTCCACCTGCACAAGCACATTGACGAAGACCATCAGCTGCAACAAATTCAGGCCAGGCCGAGGCTTTAGATGGATAACAGAACAGTATTTGTAACCAGAAAACTAGCAACCCCTAGAATTTACAATCGTGAGTTTGAGGAAAAGTGAGTCACGGCAAGTGATACGCCGTAATTCGAAACGCAGGCGTTCGCAAATATGAACTTAACAAGCATTGGAATTGCACCAAATGAGAGCCGCAATTGCATGCATCGAAATTGGCCAGAGCCGAATCTCTTTTCCCACAAGTAGGCGCAACAACTCTTTCAAGAACTGCTATAAAGACTCCTAGTACAAGTGAAAGAAGTTTTGACATTAACTCATTGACGGTAAACACCTCAACGCAATACCACATGAATACTCTCGAAGAGAAGATGAGAAGGAAGGTCAAAATACACACTTCATGTGCGAAATTAAACGTGCGCACCTAAGCAAATTTTTGAAAACGAATTCAATACACTGACTGCCATGAATTTATGAATGAAAGAAAACTAGAAAACTTAAAAACTTTGAACTACCGCGAGCAGGAGCACGCAACAGCATTGTCAGGCACACCTCTCAATTCGAACCTGCAACACGAAGTTATACACCAGAAGTTTTCCACTTCAACCTTCAATCCCGAAGGCAGTTTGAGCACGAACTCATAGAGGTCGAGAGTGAGACACAACACCGTCGATACTATACTTTCCAGAAGCAAGAAGATTAAACTGCATGCTTCATGTGCCAAATTCAAAGTTGAAGTGCGCAGCTACGCGAATTTCTGAAAAATCATTATCTACATCTCTCGCCGGCAGTGAACTAACTAAAGAAAGAAAGCAAACAGCTGCAATCCTCTTAAAAAAACTCCGAGAAGTGTTCATTAAGAATAAACGCCTCGAGAATGAGACACAATTCCGTCAATACTCTCCACAAACAAGTGGAAGAGGAAATTTTGAAACCTACATGCTTCATGTTTGCAATTCAGACGTGCGCATCAAAAGCAAGTCTCTGAACACGAATATCTCTCTCCGAATGCCGTGCATGTCTGATTGAAAGAAAGCAAAACAACAAAAAAAACTTTGAAAACTGCTGCTCCTGCCGCGAGCAGGAGGACGCAACACCATTGCCGGAGGCACTTCTCTTTATTGAAATTCGTCATACACCGGGCGCAAGCTTCTCTCCAACCTTAAATCTCTCCACAGACCAAAAACAATCTCTCTTTCTATCCCCTTCAATTCTCAAGGTTAGACTATAATTCAAGAACATTCTCAGTAAAGCCGCGACCGATTCCAGATTGCAATTCCTCTCTCAACACAAACAAACGCTCGCTTCATTACTCTTGAGGAAACCGTAAGCAATCGCTTAACGCACAACCTAAGACAAAATACCTCCATGCGCTGCGACTGACTTCCATTAATTTTCAATTGACATTCGCAACTAATGATCCTTGCAGACTCGAATTAATGAAAAGCTGGTAAAGAAACGGATCCATCCATAATCGTGATCCTGTGAGCATCACAAATAGAACTTCAGTCGGCAAGTGAGGATCGTACGTACTAAGTATCAAAGCTACACTGATGGAAGCGGTCGGCTGCACGGTAACCGAGCTCATGAGAGAAGATTGCTGAGCACAAATACACTGCTTACTGCTGCACAGATTGTACTAACTGAGTTGCCGCACATGCAACTCCATTGTTTTATTTATACATATTCCCTCAGAAACTAATATCGTGCTGTTTCTATAATTGGAAAAGGCAAAGACGAAGAAGACAGAGAACTGTAGGACGCCAGGAATCGAGAACGAAAATCTGGGATGGTTTGCTTTGTGTAGACTTGTTGGCAGTCTTATTATTGAACTGATTGAAGTTAAGGCTTGCAGATTCTTGTAAGCGGTTGAAAAGGGGGTTTCGAAGTGTCAGTTTGGATTTAAGATGCTTTTCATCGACCACATTTTTTGGAAGTTGCATGCGCACATTTCCAATGAATAGTATTGCAAATTCCGAAATTAGGGTATTATTACCTTTTCTTAAGAAGATCACCCCTTGTAAGGAGTGTATTTTGGCCACTTCTTGTTATTTACTCTTCATGTAAATTTTATTCATAAAAATGATATTTTTGAATTGGGGTCCAACTAATGAAATGAAGCGTATCAAGTGCAATTTCTATTCCAATTGGAATTTTTGGAAAATTCATAAATTTCAATATTTTATAGTAATATGAACTTTGGACCTATAACCATGGTTTGTTGTTTTCTAATTATAAAGTGACACAAATAATTTTGGTTTATACCAGGATGTTATAAACTATAATTTGCATCTATGGTGAAAATTTCAGATTTTTCAAGTATGTTTTGTATTTAATATGAATTTTCTTCATTTTTTTCTTAAAAAATTCACATTAATTTCAAACATTTCCCCAAAAATTTGAAACTTTCATGACGTGTAGTAGACATATGAATTCATCTCTGGAAAATCCATACAAAATTTTTTCACTTGCCGTATATAGTTGCAAAATGGCAGCAAACACAGAGCGGCTTCAAATCAATGGTCATCACTTGTCCTTAACAATGTCTAATTAACTTACACATTCGAACTGTAACAATAGTCAAATCACCGGCATTCGCTCATTTATATTAAGTTATTGTTCTTGTCACAGTGGAGAGAATGTTATTGTTTTTTTTATAAACCTGGGTCCCTGACAGAATAAAGCGTTGAGAGAAATCAGGGAAAGTGAAATGGGAATTGTCCAGGTTCAGACCCCCAGCAGAAATCTATCATTCCGCATGCATCGGTCATTCAAAACAAGTTAAGTTGCAGTTACTAAATTTACTGTAGGATGACCTCAATCGACCCTCTCAGTTCCACCTAATCAGAGGGTTTTTGTTTTTTTGTTGAGTCATGTCATAGTATTTGCATGAACAATATTGATATTGCACACTATGGCTTTCAACTTTGCCTCTACTCATGCCTCACAACAATTGCAAGCCTTTGTATCTTTTCATGCTAGGCATCATTTCATGCTTATCATTCTTTCTAATCAAATGTTGGTTTGTCAATTTCTCCAAGTCCTGTATCATAACTAGAAAGAACAATTGATGATCTACTCCACCGAATTATAATGTAGTTGATCCCAAACTACCACTTTTATGCCCCAATAGATTAGTGGTCAAAATGATGAAATTTTGGATGTGAAGTTATTAGCCTCCTTGAGAGAAACCTAACTTTAAATTGTTTTCAGTTTTTCCAACGTTCACAAAATATTCCATGGATTTTCACAGTTAAAAACACAAGATACCTACTCATGCCACAAGACCTCTTATACTAGAACACCCTTGAAGCACAAAATGCTTTGAACAACTTCCATTGGTTGCCTCAAATAACTCTTCAACTTCCATTAGCTGCTGCTACTATGAGACACTTGTGATGCTTACGAAACATCAAGTGAATCTTTTTCTCTTAAAAAAAAGCAGGTTGTGCAACTAGAAATGTACAGTACTGTAGCGATTTGGGGCTCAGCTTCCGAAGGCCTTTCACCAAAAGGTACCTAGCTATGCTGTGGTTCAAATTGACTGGGCTTCTCCAAATAACAACAAAAAAATCAGTGCCATTGATGACCAGGTTCAGTGAATTCAACTGCTGCTAGTGATGACGTGCCCGACGCATCATCAGCAGGAGTCCATTTGTGAAACCGAGTCTTCCAGATGCTCTTCTTGTCAGTAGTCAGGAGTGAAGTTTGGATTCTTCGAAATCAACAAAAAAAACAAAAAAAAACAGCTGCACAAATGCGAAATGAATTTTTATTTACTACAAATTTTAAAAATAAAAGGCAAATGGATTACATTAAATTAATGAAAATAATTATCCTTCGATTATTCTTAATTTTTGTAAAACTCCATTTTGCTAATCCTCGATTCAGCTCCTGCAATTGATACCGGTATAAATTGAAATACTGTAACTTCAGTGAAAGGTGAAATGTGATGAGAGGTGAAATTTGGAAACAACATGCAAACTATGAAGTGTACAATTGTTCATTGGGATTGTCAACTTAATGTTCTATCCACGTGCAAATCGCATTGCGGTGGTGGTGCGATTTGCAAGTGTTCATATCATGACACCTGAAAAGCTCTTTGCACTAGAAAGGCCATATTCGTTATATTGAGACATTTTGCAGATTTTGAGACAGAATGCTAATTATTGGAAAATTCATTTTAAGAAATAGTAATTGAAACCAAAAATAAATAATGCTCAAATAGTGATCTTATAATGAAATTCTAAAAGTTGGTGTTGTTACCTATTTATAAAAGAAATACTAGTAAAGAGACAAAACGGTTTATCTTCAAGTTGAGGATAAAAATGAGATTGAGTGAAAAGTCTCAATATAACGAATATGGCCTTTAGAAGATGTACATGACTTGAAGTGGGTCTTTTCTTGCTTTTTGTGTTTCATAAGAAGTGTATCTCTAATTTAAAAGCGGTAACTGAAAGAACAAAACTAGAAGATGTACAAAACTTGAAGTGGGCCTTTTCTTGCTTTTTGTGTTTCACCTAGTAGTGTATCTTTGATTAAAAAGTGATAACTAAAGAACAAAATTTCATGCACTTAGTCACCTTCCACTTGAAAACGGAAGAGGTACATGGCTTGAAGTGGCCCTTTTCTTGCTTTTTGTTTTCTTTTTTGTGTTTCACAAGTAGTGTGACTTTGATTTTAAAATGGTAATTGGAGAATCAAATTTCATGCAATTAGTCAACTTCCACTTGAAATTCCAAACCGTGTAATTTGTAAACCCTATGCAAATGGTCAAATTAATTTATACAATATAATAATTTACTAATACATTTACCACTTAACTAATGTCCCATCAATGATATATAGAATATTACATCCTTGTCCTTGCAAGATGTAGTGGAAAGAAAGAAGTTATACCAAGAAGGGGTGGGTATATATACAAAAATGCATAGGAAGGAAGGAGATATTGCACTAAAAATCCTAAAATGAACTATGAAACACACACATATCGCATGGCAATGTACTTGGTTTGTTACTCAAAGTCTGAGATTAATTTGGTAACTACACCAAACTTGGAACTATGTTTGCAAGCAAGAATGATATACAATGTTTATAGTTACAAGGTGTCAAAATCTGTTGGATAGTATTTGTTTCTATGTTTTGACAAACAAGAATATTTTGATTGTGTAGGAAGCCATCCTGATGAAGTTCGAGTTGCTACCTTCCTCGAAATGTGTGCTAGTCTCACAATGAGAGTCAGTCTTCATGTCAAGTTCCTACCTCCTTCAAAATGTGTGCTAGTCTCACAATGAGAGTTATTTTTAGTGTTGCTACTGGTTTATCTTTGTAGTTAATACAGATCAAGATGTTAAAAGGAATTTCCCGGTATTCAAGAACATGGAGAAAATAACGGGCAAACCAATGGGCTTTTCTTTGTTTTCAGACAAATGGTTATGTGGCCTTTCTTTGAAGAAGGTTTTGCAATTCCTGGCTCCTTCATTTTGGGGATTTGAATTGAATGAGGCTAATTATGAGTATACAATTTTGAATAAGTAATTTTTGTATGCAATATATGAATGTATTGGTCTTGAATGATGGATAAAATGAGGATTTGGAAACATTGTGGCTACAATATGCAGGGCCATGATGATAGTTTGGCATTTTTTAACACATTTACCCCCTTTTTTTTCTATAGGCTTGAAGCTACCCATTTTATTTTGAGGCAATTGGGCATTTCATTGCCTTAAAAAAATCACTGGGGCGACCTCCATGATGCTCTTCTCCAACTCAATTCATTTGTTTGATAAATTTTCAATGTCAGTCGTACCAATTGCAGAATATCCTGTCTCCAGCTTTATGCTGGATAATGTTACGAAGATGTCGAATTTGTACCCCACGTTTTTGGAGTTTCCAGGGCAAAAGCATTTACAGAGAGTGCAATTAGAGAAGGCTGATCGTAATGGTAGTCACCTTTCCAGAAAACTGAGTAACACTATCAAACAATCGGACATCAATGTTGTGGAACAAAATCAATCAATGCACAGCTAAATGAAGTGAATTAATTGCACTAATAAAAATCACGCAAACTTTGAGTGAACCGACCCGCTTTGATCAGATTACATCTGAACATTCAATCTTCAACCTGCATGTCTCACACGAACACTACGAAGTATTCACAAGAAGATTTCAAAAAGTAGCATTACAAGACGAGTTGAGGGCCAGAGATATAAAAGTACACATGTTCACGAATATGAACATGGAATTCACAGCTGAAGGTGGTGGATTGTTAGACAAATCCCATAATGTTAATCGGTGTTAAACAGTATCCACCATAGAAGTCGAAAGGAGCGTCTGTAAACGTGAAATTTACTTCAAAAACTCTAAACATCAAGCACTCGGGACTTACTCAGGAATGAGCACAGTCCGCGTACAATTGAAACTTTGACATCACCTAGGAGAATTCAGATTTGGTAGTAACATCACCAGGTGAACAAGAAGCGTTTCGTTTGATTTCTCGGAGGGGCACTCTCTTCTCGAGATGGGAAGGAGGCGACACCCGCAGACTGCCAGCGTACACTGGTCCTGGCTTTTGAGCTCCATTTGCATTTCCCTTTCTCTGCAACCCTTTGGATGGAATTGGACTGTTGCCAAGGTTTGAACGAGTCTCTGACATGCTCATGTCACTACTCGGAGTACCTGGTCTCCTGCTCTTTGGTCTTTGCTTGAACCACTTCTGGGATATCGACTTCTCGATCTCCGTCTTTGAGGTTTCCTGGACAGTACTAATTGGTTCGGCTTTTGGTGGAGTTTGAGAATCATCGTCTTCTTGAGCTCCTTCGTATCTGTGTCTACTGCTGACTTGCCCACTGGTTGTAGTCGCCTCGCTCGGTTCTCTGTTAGGACTATGGACTTCATTTGAACTTGGAGGCCGGTCAGAGCTAGGTTCATCGACTGCACAGAACAAGATATTCATTAAATTGGCAATAGATACAATTTTACAACAGCCAAAAACTGAGATGCACCAGGGTATCTTACTTAGAAAAACTCAGGCAGATAAGAAATTTGGATTCCTGTTTAGTGGTTGAACTCTGAGTCATTAAACAGGAAGTTTTCTAAGTCAGTGGATTGAAACTCTTACAAATGTCAATACAGTTTTCGAACGAGGCTGCGTCTTCGGGTGTGTTAACGTCGGACACAGCGGCAGGATGGTGACATCCCAAAGATGTAGAGATATGGCAATGTGAACACGAGTCACAATCGGTGGGGCCTTTGCATGATCCGTTGCTTGTCACGATGGGTTGTAAAACTAGCGTATAGCCATGGTTGCTACCAGAGCCCAGCAACCGGCTCTGCTCAAGGGCATGCCGATTTCGGACTTCTTCAAGCGTTGCTCGCACTTGCACAAGGTCCCTCTCCAGTTCTCGTACTTTCTCTTCAGATTTCTGAGCTGCCACCCGCCACTTCTCCTCCTGAACAAATTAAAGAGAAGAGGTCTTAAAAGCCCTAAAGTATCAAGGATTCGTGGTTTGAAAACGTATGACTAATGATGTTGAAATATATTTCGGATGGAACCGAAGTTCATATCAGTGAAGTACATAGCAAGAAGTAAAATTGGACTAAAGAAAGTCTCCATATGAACTGCTAAAAAATATAAAGCCCGATTGGGGCATTTTGGTTCGTAAACAATCGATTCAGCTTGGTAACAGTGCCGTTGGAAGCTACCCAAGATAGAAAAAGTACAGATTTATTCCTGAAGTTGTGTAAGTACCTCAATCTGCAAGGAAGCAGCTTTGGACTCGGCAAAAGTGGCCCGCTTTTCCCAATTTTCACAACTGTATTGTAAGGATCCTGTCTTGCCTCTCAGTTGCTTCAGTACTTCCTGGACTTGCGCCCAATCCTCTCCGTCGGAAGTGAGCTGAAACAGAATCACCGAAATTCATTCATAAGAAAAATGAATCTCCATTAATCGGTGATTGAAAAATGAAGCCATGAGAACGTATATAACCATCAGTTAACAGAAAAATAATCTACAGATGTGAAATCATGTCCGCATAGAGCTACTTACTAAAATTTTATGAGCGCACAGATTTAGGCTCTAGCTATAATGCACCTTCGGTAGATTGATTAAATCTGACTCAAAATACAAATTTCCTAGCTTTTCAACATCACGTTATGAAGCCTCCAGCTGTGATGCCACTAGCCACAAAGAGAAAACATCCAGCAGCCTTCCCAGTATTTCGAACTCTCAACAAAACGTTTGTGATCCGAAAACGGTGAAATTCCGAATCTGAAAGCATGAACTTACGAAACCTGACATGTACTTACCACCTGGGTCGTGGATGACGTGCTGCTGAGACGCGTCTTGGAAATGCTCGAGTCTCCACTTCGGATTTGAGACTGAAGTCGGAGGGTCTCGATCCTGCTTTGAAAGCTCTTCGCTTGGTCTTCGAGATCACGCTGGTCGTTCCCCGTATGAAGGCGCTGAATTCGTTGCTGGAGACCAGGGGTGTAGTCTTCTTGGTGACTTCGGCCAGGTGTGCACGGAGCAGATACTGTTCCCCTCTTGGCTGTCTGAAAACAAACGATTTCGAGTCAGAGCACTTCACGGGCTATGGCGTTTCTTCTTCAACACAACCGGGTTCGTTAATCCAGTTGTAGCAATCAGTCAAAAAAATTGTAGAGAATGTGAGTCGATGACATTGACAGCAGGGTTTACTCTCAGACGTCTATAATATGACCCTTCTCTAAACTGACATTCTGAGACTGTCCCCAACAGCATTTCACGAGCTACAGCGTCAGTCAGAGCTTTCTCTTAAGCATTTCTTGCTGGGTTATCGCCATCCGATTGTACGAATCAGCCAAACAAATGCGAAAAAAATTACTTAACGACCCTTGCAGCAAGTTTTGTACTCAGACATCTTTAACATAGCCTGCTCTAAAACAGACCTACACACATGCCACACTACCATTGCCAGCGGCACACTTGTCACACATTCAAACTATCACATCGGTATTGTGTCGGGACCTCAGAGAAAAGATTTCAGAGTGTAAAAGAAGTCAGTATTTCACAGGCAATGGCGTTAGAGTCTCTTCTTCACAATCACTGAGTGTGAATCTTTAACATCCAAAAGTGCGAATCAATCAAATAAATGCGAAGAAAGGTATTTGATGACGCTAATAGAAGGGATCAAGGCAACTGAGAGGATTCAATTGGGAAGAAAATATAAGCGACGATTGGAACCTCCAGTATGGTCTGCACGGACGACCGAAGACAATGCGCCATCTCGGCCGCTTGCGCCAAATCCGCATTCTGCTGCCGCAACCGTTGATCCGCAAGCTCCTTCTCCAATTGCAACACCTTGCATTTGGCCTTAAGAATCGCAGGCCACTCCAAGTCCACTCTCCTCTTCTCCTCCTCGCCACTATTCTTTTCCAATACCTCTTGTTTCAAGCCTCTTCGACGAGAACTCACCTGCGACCGCCGGAGGTCCAACTCCATAACCGATGAAACCAACTCATGGTCACTACTGCAGTTACGTCGCAGCGCGTCTTCACCAAGATTTTCGCATTCCGAAGCGCTACTACTGCTCGAATCACAAGTGGTAGCAGTACTATCACGAGTTTGCGCAGAGCGCCAGGAATGAATACCAGGACAGAGGTTCTGTCGCCGCACAGTCTCCCAATACAAGCTGTCCTGCTCGAACATCCACCCGCACTTCCACTTCACGCCACGGCGCACGCCGCGCACGCTGCAGCTCTCCTCCTCGGAGACTTGCATCAATCCGGATTTGTGCTCTTGCTGGTTCGCAGCTTTACCGTTCTGCTGCGATTTCACGAAGCGACCCATTTCACGATCGAGCTTCTGGAATGTAGTGAGACGTCCGCTGCTTCTACGCAATACGTCCTCCGAGAGGCAGCGGCGGCGACGAGTGTGAGGTCGGGGAGGCTTGCGACTGGAGCTGCGACGGTACTCCCCGGAAACCTCCTGCGACCCATCTTTTGCTGTCATCCCCATCGCAAAATCGCATTCCCTGATTTTACTTACCAAACATACTCAATTGGAAAACTTCTGCAATGTTGCAACTGCAGCTTTCCATTCATCTCCCTCGATCAGCGCCGGGAACTCCAAACAGAGGGTGCCGCCACTGTTTGCTCCTCCATAGGCCAAACCAGTGATAGACAACGTGCTCACGCAATGTAGCTGCTGCAGCTTTCAATTCATTTCCCTCGATCAGCTCCTGGAGCTCCAAGCAGAGAGGGCTGCCACTAATAGCGCCGCCATAGCCTAACCTGCTTGTTTGTTAGCTACTTCCCATCAGGTTGAAATTCAAAAGGGATGCAAACGAAGACGATCGAAGCAAATACTTCTACAAATACTATCTCAAGCTTTTAATTCCGAGCTTGGGAGATCGATTGATGCTCCCTTAGAATCTGCAATAACGCCTAAATCACCAACTTATTTATCGCCCAACCCAAGGTTAAGTGATGATTCCGCCATAGCCAGGCGGGGAGCTTAAACTACTGATCGTTCTTTCCCAACGTATTGAAATTCAAATTTGCCATCGAGCAGGCGTGCTCGGTGGTGGCAGATACGTACTTTCGGTCATCCAGATCAGAATTTCAATGTCCATGTCACGTTTTAAGAGGTCAAAACGAACTGTAACATGACATGTGTCAGTTTGAGGGAGACCATCAAAGTTACGTCGAATCTGAACCGTACTGGAGGCAGACTGGCAACATTTTGAAATTGGCACGCTGCAAGCGTCAGCTCTGGGACCGCTGCGACGTATGATGGCTGACGGACAAGCCGAGGAGTGAGTGTGACAACTTAACGATCCATTTACTATATGGGCCTTCAATCTGAAAGACAACTTATCCGACATGCATATAACATAATTATATGCTTGACCCTGCTTGTACTGCTCCTGCAGGACGTCGATCAAAGGTTTAAATTTTTGCTTAAAATGTCTAATTAACCAAATGTATACTTGAACGTTAGTGGTTTTCCAGAAGATACAAACACTGAATACGTGTGTACACATGCAGATAGAGTGGTGTCCTTGATGAACAGTGTAGCTCACACAGACGTGCGTAGTTTGCATTGTTGATCATTCTGTATTCGCTTAATTAAGATTATTAATAATCAGATAACCATAAATTAGAAGTCAAATTTTATTTGTTGGCCTTGTTAGTCTTTTAGCCCTCTGAGCTCATGTTCGAAACTCCAAATCAAAAGCACCACATCGAGTCCAGGAATCCACGATGTCCGGGGTAGAGAAATCATAAAATGCAAAAATCGGGTAGGCAGAATCAGAAACTTTTGAATTTTTTTTCGTAAGCGGTTCAAGCCTTCCCAAGTGCCCCAGTACAACGTTACTGTAACTTAGAGTACATCCCCATATTGCCAAATTTAGTTAATTTGCTAGTTTACTTAAGTTCGTCAATTTTGTTAAATTAGCATTTTGGCTACATTCCTATGCCAAAACTTATGGCATACATTTACATAAAGCTCTAAACACTAGCTTAGAACTCATAAGTCCTGATTTAAATCTCAAGCAGAGCATCCTGAAAAGTGCCATTGAAAGTAGTAGAACACCTTTCTATTCAATGAAATTGACCTGAGTTCTATACAGTGCATTAAATCCCGCAAGGTTTTGCCCACAGCTGGGATACGTGCGTTACGTACGCAGAAGAAGGCCGGGAGTCGTCGAGCATATTCGGTAGATTCAGAGTCCCGGTCTGTCTGCCTTCAATTCAATTCACCGGCGGCTTCAGTTGAATCGATCCGTCGCTTGCATTGCTGCAACGCTTAAGCTTAGCTTAGCTTAGCTGCAGCCATGGCCAGCCATGAGTCTGTGTTGGTTTGTACTGTAACTGTAACTGTTACTTGTGTCTGGCATTCCATGTGAGCAACGTCCGCCACCATGGCCAGCACCTTGCTAAGTTACACGCTCAGACTTACAGATCGCTTTGAAATTTGAAAACCTGCCTAAGTTAAGTGCGTCACTGACTGGTAGAGTGGAGCCATTCAATCGAGCGATTCCGTCAGCTTGCTTGCTGCAGGATCATGATGAGAGCCAGGTAATTCTGTAGGTTACCTTTTACCAGTTGATTTGCAATTCTGAAGAGTTCAACTTCTTTGAAATATTTTTCAGTAAATTTTCCTTGGAAAAAAAAATGAAATTGACATCTAAACCAAGTTGTTTCATATTTTTTGGAACTGTGTGGAATTAGTAATGAATTTTGAAGTAGGAATCACAAAGGGCTGTAAAAGTGTCTATCCCTTGATATATTCACTATTGGTAAATTGATGAATTGAATTGGTACATTAAAGAAAGCAATATACACTTTGGCATGAGAGAATGCTCTTTAGTTAGTGCTTGAATTGTTTTAGGATCTCCTACCTTAGTACATTTTCCCCCTACATGTAGAATGTATATTTTAAAGTACCAAAGAAAGTGTCAATTGCATAAATTTGGGATATGGGGGGACATTGTGGTACAATTTTTATAAAAAAAATGTTGAAACTAAGTATTGTACTCAATTATACAATTAGTAGAAATAGTGTAATTCCACACAATCATATTGCCACTTTTGTAACAAGATTAAGTCCAAGTTTACACTAAGCTAGATCAAATGACACATGGCACTTCCAATTTGAATCATTATTGTTCCCTCTATATTTGAGAAGCTTCAAAGGGGTCATGTATTCTACTTGTATGATGTCATATTTGAGCATATGAAAGTTTAGATCATAATATGACATCCAAAAGAAAATTTCTAAATTTAAAACTATCAATCTAGTGGTGTATGTTGTACCATTTTTTAGTACATATGCTATATTTTAATTATATGCATATATATAGTTAATAACAAACCTTTATGAATTGGTGGTAAATGCTTTGATGGAGAAGGCGTGTGGTCAAATTGTAGACAAACACCCACTTTTGCATGAGCTTTTGCATAATACACTTCATTATGATCTATCATCTATGATAATTCTAATATGATGTGATAGGAGATAATATGCTAAATTACTATAGTAAACTAGTAATGGCAACATGGCAACACATTTGCATTAGTTATATTATATAACATAGGATAGTCAACTATAATATCTCCACCATTAGTTGACCTTTTCCAAGGCTACTAATGAAATAGATTATACTAAAAATGATTGAAAATTGCAATATGGATACAAACTCCAAAAGTTGTTATTACACCATGCAATGATTATAACATCATTTGCCATTCTTATTTAATTCCTTATTAGAATTTAGCAAGTTCTAGTAATTAAATGTGAAAACTATAGTTAGTGTATAGGACTTAAAACAAGGTGCAAGCATTGTTTACTTCAAAAGTGTCGACAATTTCATCTAGTTTTCAATACTTCATTTTTGTTTTCGTCACTAATAGTCAATACAAAATACAATTGCAATACAAACTCAACAAACCTATTAACCCCTAAAGGAACACTTATCCCTTGAGGGACAAAATGAATTTAGGACAAGCTTATGCAGTCTCAATTTTTGTTCGAATATTTTTGAAACTTTTTAAGATAGAAAAACACAATAGCAATCTATGAATATTATTTTTATTTCAATTAGTACATGGAAACAAAAGACGATAGCCCTCATCTCTATTGTGCATTCAAGTATCCATATTGAAACAATTCTATTCAAACAAATTGACTCTTTGTGCTTCCAAAATGTCTCCTTTGCATCTCTAAGTAGGAGGTATGTAATGCACCCATTTAACCCTTAAAGGATGGATTGGTGACCGTGGAAATCAACCCTTTAGGAATTGTGTGACATCAGCTACTTTAAACAAAACAAAAATAGTCATTGGAGGTCAAACTATTGTGCAAGGTCTCTCTTTTTGGTACAAAATTCCAAGGAAGAAAAATTGCACTACATAGGAAGATTCTTTGTCATCCATCGGACAAAAAATTCCCTTGACATTGTTTAAGGGTTAAGAGCTGAAAATTAATTTTGGGAGATTATACTTCTTGAAATATTTTCAATATCTTCTCCTTGAAAAACAAATGGAATTGGCATCTAACCCAAGTTGTTTCATTTTTTCTATAGCTTTTTGTAAGTAGTTATGAATTTTTGAAATTGAAAAGTAGTGGTCACTAAAAGTATCCACCTCCTTAAATGTACACTATTTCTACATTTCTAATGCAACAAAAAAATGTACCTTTGCATTAGAAGATGCTTTTAAAGCTCGAGTGCTTCATAGACTTCCTACCCTAAAGTGTCTACATTGGAAGCTGACTTCCTTTTTCTCGATTATTAGGGTTCTTTTTTATTTTCTAATTTAACTAATTAATTTTTATTGAAAGAATCTAGAAAGCATGGGTGGAAGCATTGAGGCAAAAACTTCTGGAGGTCGATTTATCAATCCATCGACACTCTCCAATATACAAGAACTTTTACTAAATTTTTTATTTGGATAGTAATTTAACAAATTCCAATGCTTTTGCTAAGAACACCTTCTCTAATGTGTATTACTTCCTCTTTTCTCAAACTCTCTCTTTGACATAGAGGTGTGCAAAAGCTATTACCTTCCATCTATTACCAATTGCAAAGTAATTACCAACATCGATCCACTAAACATCAACAAATTCCAATTGCTCTTTTGAAGACATTCAACACAATACTATATCATGATATGAGTCCAACAAAACTCTTCATTGGATTTTCCAAGAGTTCATGCATTTAGATTCTAACAAATCCACAACGCAAAATCTATTAGGTACAATCAATGCCCAATAAATTTGAAATTAGACAGTGAAGAAATTTAGGGCTAATCAAAGGCAAAGGGATCTATACTCGCTAGAAGAAATTCTTGTTTATAGTAAGAGCTGATGTGTTTTCGTAAGAAAACACAAAATTGTGTTGGAAAAAATGCAGTTTTGCAGTTTTTTGACTAGTACCAATCTATTCTTGTCCCTCCACATAGTGAGGTAAGTCATAAATCTATAATGATAACATGTTCTTTTTAAAATTCAGGATTTGAGATGTAGAAATGATCCAATTTGAAAAGCATAGAAAAACAAGTTTAGACATAGGCATAAAACAAGAAGAGAATGACAATAGGAGAAAGAAAAAGGGAGGGACATGAAAAGGCATCCAACTTGAGAAGGAAAACCAAAGTGCCCAAGACTTTGGTGCTTGGTCAACAATGCTAGCCAATTTGAAACTATGAGCCTTCAACTTAGCTGTAGGTATGTACTTACAACCATTTAAAGGTATTTATAACATAGGTACACTACAATGTAGTAAGAGTTTATAATATATGTACCTATAATATAGACACCTATAACTATAGTAGGTATTAAAAATATAGATTCCTAGGCTCATAGATTCTATACTCACATGTTGGCACTCCCTAGTAATTGGTGACAACAAAAACAAATTTGTAAAACAATAAAGCCATTGTCCTAGTCCTTCTCTCCATATTACCATTAGAACATTTTATGTCTCAATATTTTATTTTCTTAAGACCAAAATTTGGGATTTGCTGTGACGCTAATATTTTAGATTTATCTTAAATTTGGATAGAATTTTTCTTTTTAATATACACATGACTATTATTTATTCATTAAATGACCTTTGAAAACAAGAAATTAGAATTTTGGTCACTCATTTTTAGTTGATATTTTTGTGTAATTAATGAGAAATATAATTTTGTGTTATTGACAAACACATGTTCCAATTGATGGGACACAACTTAAGTGGCGTAATTTTGAAGCTCCATGACTAAAGCTACTATTGTATTAAAGCCATTCTTGTCTACCCTTTCATCTACATTTTGGTCTTGAATGGTCGCATATAATATAGAGAACTACTACAAGTTTGTAGGAGCAACCAATGAAAATTGAAGATTTTTTGAGGCACAAATATGCTTAAGAGTTCATAAAAAAATTTAAAACATTACAAATTATTAATAATTTATGAAATATTGAAACTAAAAAAGTTTTCATAAATAGAAAATATTTTCTGTCTCATCATTCATGAATTATGATTTTGAAATTGTAGTCAATAATTTGTTTGTGACCTTTGGTGATTGAATTTCCATTGCATCAAAAAACTTAGGAAGTCGTAGTTGTTTTAAGTGGAATCTCACTAATGCAAAGCTCAAATGCAACAATGATCTTATGGTTGTCTTGCTCTCACATCTAGCATCTAGCTTGTTTTCATGGTCTTTCTAGCCTCATGTCTTAGCATATTCATCTTGTTCTTGGGTAGGGAAACCTTGCACTGTGGATATCACATCGTCCTTGTAGAGAGTGTTTCTAAGTTTGAACTCAATGCACTACTTATCCTACCCGGTTGGCATCAAAGTTGGTGCTCTTTGATTCTTTCATCACCTCTAGTTGCATTAGTTCCATTTCTTGTTGACATTATTTTATGATAATCTTAACAAATGTATATGTTGATGGCATGATTTTGTTGTCTAGCTTTGTATGTACTCTACTAACAAAATAAGCAGCAATGCTCTCATACCATTTACTAGTCCTCCAAGCTTTTACATTTTTTGTTTTCTTGGTAGCTATCTTTGTCATTGGAACTATTAGGCATGGAATTTGAAATGTACAATTTAAGATTGTATGGCATAAATTTGATCCATGCCGGTATGTCCTAGCTTCTTCTTATCTTGTAGCTTCATCTTCATTGAAACCATTGCCAAAAAATGTTCTCATCATTTGTAGGAGAGATTGTGAAGCATAATCATATATCATGAGAATTGCTCGTGTTATCAAGGATTATGACTTTTGCATCCATTGTTCATCCATTTATTGGAAGTCATTCATGTAGGCTAATACCGTTTTTACCAAGCATGATGAAAAAAACTAAAGGCCATGCTAGGTGGGCTTTGCACTCCTTGTAGAGGGACCTTATTTTTCATAATGCCTTCTTTACAGGGTATTGCCGTACACCTAATTCTTTATATACTAGAAAGATTTCATTCAATTGACATTCAATTTATAGTGATAGAGAACTTTTCAAACTATAGTTGTAACCACATTATCTTGCATATGAATTCCATCCCACATGAGTGTCCATATTTGTGTCATCCTTTAAAGTAGGTACATCCAAAATTACATCATGTCTAAAAACACCACTTCAATGGATCCTTGCAATATGCACATCTTCTAAATCAATATGTATCTACCGTATACTGTTGGGGAATTGATTTTAGAACATCTACCAAAAAAACTTTGACCCTTCATAACTTTTGCATACAATATCCAAATGTTGCATTCTTTGGTGCGTTGGAACCTCCTTTCATTTGCCAACTATAAATCACAAAAATTTGACCAATCTAATCATGGTAACAAAGCACAGAAGAAAAAGTGTCGCCTTTGGATGTCCCTACTTAAGTGCTGTTATAATCTCCGAATTAATTATGTGCTCACCCGACTTTGCCTAGCCAAGTGCCCAGGTCTACCCGTCTGCAAACCACGTGCAAAACAGCTGGATTGGTGGTAAAAATGACGGCTTCAAGAGATTTGACAACAAACTCAGTTATACTTTGTGCCTGGAGGACTTGCTTTCACAGGCGTGGACAATGTCGGAGAGTGCAGGACTTTGGCTCAAAAAGTCTCGATATGAGATGATCAGAGCTTCCTAAGATAGTTCGCCTCCTTGCTCAACAGTGAGGAGAGCAGAAAGAGCCTGGCAACTCATGCCTTGGAATTTGTTACAACAGAAACAATAATTAAAACCTTAATTTCTTCAACAAAAACTGCGGGCTTAAGACTTTTGGTCGGTCACGTGCTGTGGGTTGAATTTTTACTTTTTCTTGTGCTCATTAATTATCATTTTTGAATGACAAATTTTACTGCAACCAATCCAAGAATACAAGTTGTGTGCAATTGCAGATCACTCTGGCGTAAGTTAAGGTAAAATGTTCTGAAATCGAGCGGGCATTTAGAATTGCCCCTAGAGAAGGGGTTGAAACTGTGCAGATAGTTCTGAAAATGGACAAGTTTTTGTGAAGTGAGGAAATCTGATTCAAAGTGAGTGGTTTCAAGACAGTGAGTAGTCCATCGGGAGTAGCATAATATGTAATTCATGATTCATTAATGTACTTCAATTGACGAGAGAGAAATTTCAGATTACAATAAGCAACAACAGTAAAAATATAATTAAGACTGGGGAAGGCAATAAAAGAAAATGAAGGGTGAATCTTTTTTTGCTTGCTACATGCCTTGCTCCATTTTTGACACTCTCTGTATGCATTCACATGCTTTCATGAACACCCACAGCATCTTTCTAATCAGCTTTAGTATTGTCTTGCTTTGTTCTAAGACACTTTTCAATTGATGATTAACTTACTATAGTCTATGCGCATTACTAGCAACCTACATCAATTTGCCTTCAAAAAATCGTATTTTTTTCTATCGGAGTCAAAAAATTACGAAAAAAATTGCCTTACAACTACTTTTCTTTCCTCTCTCTACCCAAAATTAATTTCCAGTGTTTCAAAGTGCACCTAGAGCCTCAGATTTGTTTTTCTCCTTAGATGGTTGATTTCTGAACCTATTACTATAGTGTGGACTCAAATTCTGATTTTGTAACCTAGTTTTCAACCCAAGTGTGTAAGTTATATAAAACATGCAAAATGAATTTCAAGTTCTCTAATTTTCATTAAATTTTGAAATATAGAGTCACTTATAGGAAGGCAAATTAGGGTCTCTTCACACTATGGCCATCCAAGTCAAGAGGCCATGGAATTGAGTGGTCAAACTTTGGTGCAAGTCCAAGGAAATGGGCAATAAATAGGCCCCCAAAACTAGGAATTGGAGCCTTTTGGGTGGCCATAGTTTGAAGCTTCCAAAAGCCAAGGTCAAGCCCAAAGTCCATAACTATACCATTTGTTTGACTTCTATCCTTTTCTCTCCACACTGAGCCCTAATTTTCCAAGGCCTTTATTCCATTAAAGCATTACAAAAGATTTGAGGGCTCAACCTACCTGTTTTAGGGTTGTTCCCTTGTCTATTCCCTGTACTATCCAGGACCGTCTGGTTGCTATTTGGAAAATAAATATAAAATAAAAATAAAAATTCTTAGTTACGAAATGCAAAAATACTTAGAAATAAATAAATAATAAAAAATTGATGTGTCACAGTCTCGGCCACGTTAGACTGCAGCAGTGGTGTAGTTCCTGCGTTCCCTACAGCTTAGGAACTCGCAAGCGTGTACAACCCTCAAATCTCCCCTAATGACCACTCAAAAACACCATTTCTATTGTAAAGAGCAAAAAACTTAATTTTTTATTTATTTTGCATATCTAACGGTAGGATCTTGTACTAAATTAGTATAGTGATGTGCAAAAGAAATTTCAAATTTTTTGACCACAAAGATTGCAAGATGTTTGCATTTAAGTGAAGAAAACAAATTTTCTTACACCTTGTTCGACTAGATTTTTGACTTTAAATCTTCTTAACTTTCAATTTTTGCACTCTTGATTTTGATTTTCTAAATTTTTATGTTGAAGAATTTAGTTGAGAATCTAGGAAAAAAACAACAACAAAGAATCATTTAATTTTCACTCAAGTAAGTGATTCAACTTTCTCAAATCTAAAGACTTGGAGTCCAGTGTTTCCCCCCGTCAATTAATGGGATTTCATGCATGTAATTCTCACAAAGAAATTTTAAAGTCCCATTAAGTTAAGGTAGTCTACTCTTATTGCGACCATCTTCTTCAAACAACAAAGTAGGCCCTTGTGAAATGGATAGTCAATGGTTCTAAAATAGACTGCCACAAATTTTAAAGCATAATTAAGATTTGTCAGGAGATGATTTATACTTTGTCAATGCATGGAATAAGAGTCACAAAGGGGCCATTTCAAAGCCAAGGTATGTCCACTTACTTTTTCTAAATGAAAATTGATTGCCCAATTGCCTTCTTATAAATGTTAAAAGAATTTAGGGTCCATTTACATAATGGTAGCATTTAAGAACCTTGTATATTACTTTTTGAATGTTGCAGTGCTTGTTTTGGTCAAGCCATATCTTTTTTCAGACTGCATGTGTGTGGTTCTGGCAAGGTCTATAATCACAAATAGGTGCCTACCACAGAATTCTTTGAAAATTCATAAGTAATTCAAAAATGCTCTGAAAAATATGAAACCACTTGGGTTAGATTTCACATCAATTTTTCTTCAAGTGAAAAATAAAGAAAAATAATCTCGTGGATTTAAGAACCATCGAAAAGGCCGACCAGCCCTTAAAACGGTCGCTATAAGAGCATAATACCATACATTCCAAGTGGAAATGCATATGCCAAATTTCTGTTGCAGGCAGTCCGAAATCTGAAAACAAAGGAAGTAATATAGCAACTGCTTTTTGGCTTTACCGTCTTGACAGACGAGATATGTCCCTATTGCTAATGCCTATCCTTACGGCTGGTTTATTTTGAATTTTGTGACCTCTCCTCTGTAATTTTGGGACTTTAATTGGTAACATAAATTCAAATCTTCCGAATTTGATCATCCGTGGCAGGCAGGCCTCTGTCAAGTTCAATCGGCTGGATTTGATATTCTAGAAATCCAGATACACGAATTGAATAAGTTACTAGAATTGCTACTTGAGAACGGTTGCTGCCTCAAGTCTCAAGAATGTTATGAAGAAATGGGAAACTTACTGTCATATCACAGCCAATAAAAACTAGAACTGCTTCTCACATGCAGCTTTGATTTATCAATGCAAAGCCTCCTCCCCCTCATTCCAACAATCGACAAAAACATCTTTATGAGTAATAAAGATTCTTTTCAGAGGACGTATTTCTATACTCTGCTGAAGAATGTTGCAGAATGTTATGGATGGCAAGTGGCAAGGTTGAGCAAGGAAGAAGGTTTTCCGCCAAAGCAAAGGAGTCCTTTCCAATTCGTCAGACTTCAGTTTGTCCACAATGGAGTTGCTGAAACATAAATTCAAATCATTCAGTACTGATAAGCTTGCACCTAAGTTAATTCATGCAATCTACAGTGCCTACATTCTAGTCCTGCTCACTTTGAATGGCGCGCTTCTTCCATATAAGTAACTTAGTCAGGCTGTCGGTAACGTGCATTTTGTACGTTTTTGTGATGCTTTGCCTTTTAAAAGTTGTTGTGGATGTCGTTTGAATCTGAAATATCTGTGGAGCTCGAGAATTGCAAGTAGTACTCTCATTGTAGTCTCAACGCACACAGTTGGTTTGACCCCAAAACCCAAAACCTAAAACCCAAAACGCAAATCTCGGACCACTCAGTAAGACAGGGAGAAAGAAGTCTGGTTATTTGGTTCACCGTGAATCACTGTGCTATCACTATGTATCACTATGAAAAAATTGAGCTAGCTATGTGGCTATTTGTGCCATTTTGGGGTCACTACTGGAGTATATTTGAAGGTTTGAAAAGTACACTATGGATACATATTGGCACAAATGGGGTGGAGCTTGAGAGTTTGGATTGCCCAGTGAAGGCCATTCAGAGCAACATTAGTAACAAGAAATCGAGTAGTGATGGAGCTTGAAGGGTGCATATTTAGCACAATCCTGATTTTCGCCACTACAATCTAAATTTTTTCAATTCAGGTTTTGCACTGGTCTTCGATCGCACGTTCAGAAGAGGACAATTGGATGCTCTGTTTTTAATCACTGCGGTTCTGTGATCAGTGTTACATGGCGCCATCGGAAATACCTTGACGGAAGAATTGCAGTTTTAGTTCAAATTGGCGGAAACGCTGCAATGAGGTCAAATGACGGAGAGGAAAATTGGATGCTTGCTGTCTGTAAGTTCTTTAAATTGCAGCGTCTAGTCTGTCTAGCTAGTTCTGTGGCTGTGGATATTTTCGGAGACTGCTTGTGAGCCATTTCTGATGAATTGCGTTCAGGATGTTCTGTTCTTCGTTCGTCATGTTGCTCTTACAATCTTCATCGCATGTTTCCGTCATGGGTTATTGTAGCGTTTTTCTTCTCCTCACGTCCCTATGATCAGCAGAGAAGATGGTTGGAGATGACTGGCCTGCGATTTGCGGTAGACTTGTAAGTGTATATAACTGGACTTACAGACGATGACAATGGCATTGTAGCTGCGAGGCTTCTTCACATGGCGCCCGGGTGGAGAGTCTGCTGAATGCTAACGCCTGAATCCTTTCTTGAATTTTTGTAGATATCGAAATATTATTTGCTTCAAATTTCAATCTAATTCAACATTCAAATAGTGTAATTTTCTAAAATTCAAGCATTGGTTGGATGAATGAGAAGTTCTGTGTTGTGTGGTCAGAAGAACCATTTAACCCTTCATCGTTCAAATTTTGGACTTCGGAGTGCTAAAGGGTTTAATGGTTATGTGTCACAAGAGGTGAATGCCTAATTGACTGGATTTTTTTTTTATCAAAATTCATTCTTTCTTCATCAAACTTCAAGTGAACCTAACTTGATGAAGCCACTTATGCCTTTGTTTGCTAACCCTAACCCTAAATGCCAAAGGCCTTTTGAGCTTCTACGAATTTCCTCTACATAGAACAAAGAAGTCAACATTTTGATAAGTTTTATCAATTTTTAAAAATTGTAACCTCACAAATTCAGACAAGACATATTAGAGGTTACAAGGGAAAAGCACACATAATAATATAACTTCTGGATTGAAAGATCATAGTGTTTGATTTTGAAGGTGTTAAAACTATGAAAGTGATTTGAAGTCCTCCAATCCTCTTTTCACAAGTCAAATTAAAAATTGAGGTCACCAAAAAAAATGGTGTGAAAAGACATAGCATACATAACCCCAATTGATTAAAACTTCTTAAAATCTTCTCTACAATTTTTTTTAAATGAATTTCTAATATGATTGTTTCTCAAAGATCTTCTAGTAAATTTAAGGCTCATGTCCAAGAGCCCTCAGCACTAGAAAATCAAGATTTGCAATGGACACCCTTGCACAAAATCTTTAATAGAAAATTCTTAATCATTCATCTTAAAATTGGATTTTGGATACTAAAATTAGATTTCAAAAACAATATGTCTTAAGATAAACTATGAAAAATAATAACTTGGTAAAGTTTTATTTAACTTCAAAGTTTTGTCAACACTAGAATTTGGTGCCTTGAGCATTTAGGGTTTGACGTTTGTATGTTTAGGGTAAGGATTCTCTTTAGATGGTCAATTGTGGATCTCTTTAGCTATGTTTTATGCAACTCATTAGTCTAGAGAAGCCTTCTCAAATTTGATTTCTAAAAGTGGCCCAAATTTATACTTCACAATTATACTAACATGAAAGGGGTATTTAGGTGAATTTTTTTTAATGCAGTTGGTGATGGAGTTTTCAATTCTGTTGTAAAGTGGTTCTTTTTTTTAATTTTAAATACATAAGAGAAGGCTATCATCACAAATGATTTGTGAATCAAAAGTGCTATCATTTACCCCCTAAACTCCCAAAGCATTTTTTTCATCAAAAAACACTAAATACTATCATTTCTATTGCAAAGTGCAAAAACAAATTATAGATTATTTTTTTTTCATATTTATTCATAAGATCTTGCATTAAACTAGTATAAGACTTTGTGGAAGAAATTTCAAAAACTTTGACTGCTTGAATTGCAAGATATTTGCATTTGAAGTGAATATATCCCTTATTTTTGCACCTTGTCTAACTAGGTTTAAAGGCTTTAAATCTTTTTAGCTTAAAACTTTTGCATTACATATTTTGAATTTCTAATTTTTTATTTTAAAGAATTGAGTTTAAAGTCTAGGATTTAAAAAAAAATGCCCTTGATTTTCATTCTTTGAGAAATTGTTAAGTAGAAGTAGGTACAAGATTGAAGGAAAAAATAAATCATTAATAACTCTAAGATGGAATTCAAAATCACTAATTCCAATAGTGAGACTATTCTAGTAAGCCAACTGAATCCTATTGGATTATTTTTTGAAAAATTATAAAAATTGTTGTAAGAGAATGAATTCCGTATAAGTTCTTTTTTTGAGAAGGTGCTTAGATTGCCTAATAAACAAGACTGTGCATAACATTTTCATTGCAAATTCAAATAGAATGAATTAAATATTTCCATATAGACAAAATACTTTCTACGACAAACAAATTTTATTTTGACTTTTTATGGGGTTTTTTGTAATGCTTTACAAATTCCGTCTTAATCTATGTTTAGGGTGGCATAACTTTTGCTCTTAGGTACCAATTGAAATAAAAAATTATTATCTCAAAAGCAAATGTGTTTTCCTATCTTCAAAAAAAGTTTAAAAAATTTACAAAACAAAATTGAGACCACAAGAGCCTATCTGAAATCCATTTTGTCCCTCGAGGGGACAATGGGAGTTTAGGGATTAAGTTTTTTGGTTGGCATTTTGCCAATGTCCAAAGTGTATTTATCAAAGAAGTTGCAACCTCGATAATTCTTCCTAGTTTCACTTGTAAGAAAAAATGGAAGTGGCATATATCTAACCCACGTTGTTTCATGTTTTGGGGACCTTTGTGGAATTAGATCTTTCTTGGACTTTTCTATTTATGAATTTTGAAGTTGGAATTACATATGGCACTAAAAGTGTTCATCCCCTAATATGCTCATTATTGGTGCATTGAAAAATACAATTGGTACATTGAAAAAAACACCATGTACCTCTATAATAAAGAAGGTTTTTAGAATTTGAGCTATCTTAGGACCTCCTACCTCATTCCAAGATCTAGGTCAATAAAGGAGAGTGAAGGTAATGCAACAAGGTGACGAAGAAGAGAGAGGGTTGAATACTCAAAGGTAAAGGATCCAAAAGAATGATTGAGCTACATGTATAGCCCAAATTAAACCACCCCAACTCTAGATTCACAATTCATGTTGAAATCCAACTATTCAATGACCAGTGGCACATGAATGGGGATTGACTTGCTCTCAAAGCTACCAAGTCTTTCACACCAAATCTTTTGCACCTTGTCTCCCTAATGTCAATTGACATGCAAAATATCGTAGAAATGACTTGATTTTAGCCCCTCAATTTCAATGGGCATGTAACTGGACGGTTTTGTAAGTAGAAAATTTGCAAAATTTAGTCAGATTTGTGACCACTGGTCCAAAGTCCAACTATCAACCCAGCTTTCAACCGCTGGATAAGGAAAAGGGTCCAAAGTGGTCTCCGGATGTCGGAAGCAGTGACGGTGAACAGTATTAGATGACCGTGACGCAACTCAAACTAGAACACCGTCCACCGCACGCGCGACGCGTGAGAAAACGGTCGGTAACTTCGATCATTCATCCAGACTGGACGAAGTCTTTCTATTTATTCAATCCATCGACATGCGACATAAATGCGTTTGCAGATCATTAGAGCTCCACTCCAGTTGGAAATTTCTTGAACACACATGCAGAACCAAGCCTTCACCAATTCCTCCGATCCTTCGGTATGCTCTGCAGCAAGCATCCCAGGAAGATTGCGCTCCTCTTGTATCCCTGGGATAGCGAATTGCAACCAACGAAGATTGTGTAATCGTGTAGGCATCATTCTACAAGGAGGGAGCCGTGAGAGTCAGTCTTTTGCAGGCGCGTAGGTGAAAAACCTAGTACTGTACTGTACAGCCCAACATCTGGGTAGGATTCAGGAGTTCGTAAGATGGGGAGCTTGAGCAGCAGCTCTCCCATGAGCGTGTCCCTCCGCAAATTCACTGCGGACGACATGAAAGCAAGTGCCAAGTGGTTTGGTGACGACGAGGTGACCATAACCACCCCAAACGCCTCTCTTCGCTCGGATGAGGAGCTCCAGCGCTACTTCGCCGAGACGGTGGCGCCTCACCCGTGGTACCGACTCATCTGCGTCAACGACGTGCCGGCCGGCGCCATTTACCTCACCATGGGAGTGAACGCCCACGCCGTCCGTGGCGAGTTGAGCTACATCCTGGCCAAGGAGTTTTGGGGCAAGGGCATCGCCACGCAGGCGACGAAAGTGGCTTTGCAGGTGGGCTTCAAGGAGTTCGGCCTGGCGCGCATCCAGGCTTACGCGATGCCCCCCAACATCGGGTCGCTACGGGTTCTTGAGAAATGCGGGTTTCAGCGCGAGGGTCTGCTTCATAACTTTGTTAAGGTGCGGGGTGCTCTTGTTGATGTGTTCATTTATGGCATTTACCAGGACAGTCCATTGCAGACATGAATATTGGAGACTGGCATGACAATGAAAATGAATGTTTGAAAAGATCGGGCGACTGGTTAATAATGGCCCGACTCGGTTTGCAACGGTTCGAGTAGCTAGTTTGTGAGTCAGTCCAGCGTTTGGCAGGAGTGCGTGAAGCTGGCTAGTAGTGGTAGCTAGTATACGGGGTTAATTCTAAGGTAAGGGTTGTAGGTTAGGTGGAACTTGCTACTATCCTGGTGCACATTCGGTGTTACAGGAATTCGTTTATGTTCATATTCTATACAAACTCCAGTTGAACTGGTTGTGGATGGCAATTCAACAAACCTCTATTACTGCAACTTACGACCTTGTATTTGGCTACTATATATACGACCATGTATTTGGCTTCACTATGGACGACCAAGTATTTATTTGACTTCTGTATGCACTACCACGTATTGGCGATGATGCACTTTGTTGACGTGTTCATTTATGGCACCTATCAGGACATTTATTGACAATTCACAACCCTCTGTCATAGCAACTCACGACCTTGTTTGCACTACGTTATTTACAGTTTACGGCATTTTTTCTTTGAAGGTCATATAAGGTAGAACAACCTACCATTTGTACCATTTGTCACCCAATTCCAACATCTGCTCGATCCTCTCATTTGCGTCAACCACCCACCCATTCCCACAATCTCAACAACCCTTTAGTATCATGACAATGCACTTGGGGAGGGGATACATCATCATGCGGTTTAGCATAGGTCTACCATCTCTTCCCCAATTTAGTCCCAACAAACTCACCAAAAATCACATAAAATTCAGAATGCCTTGATTCTACTTACAAATGGCTTCTTTCAAACTTTTCAACCTCTAAAAAATATGTGAGTTGACAAATAGAGGACTTGGCATTTGAGAATTTTTGGACTCTTTGGAGGGTTGCTAAGGGTTGACAAGCCACTCTATTTCAAGAGTCTTGCATGGCTATTGAAAGAACATAATTTTTGACAAAAAAATATTCACCTTGTGTGAATATCTTGAATGAAAGGGAATATATCTTAATTTGCTATTCTCTTTTGAATATAAAATTATAGTTGTCACAAACCTCCTCCACATGAAACTACTTGTGTACCAACGCTATGACAACTGGCAGTACATTGATTAGTAGAAATAGGGGTAAAGTTCTTGTGTAGGCAAAAAGAAAGTAATGTTGGAGTCCCTTCTGGCACTTCTAAATACCCTTGTGGAGTTTCAAAATTTTCTCTAATGAATTCATTTTGCATGTTTTGAAATAACTTACATGCTTGGGTTGAAAACTAGGTCCCTAAAAACAAGAATTTGAGTCTGCATTACAAAAGAGTGGTTTGCAATTGCACACAGTCAACTTGTATTCTTGTATTGGTTGCAGTGAAATCTGCCATTCATAAACAGTCCCTCTGTTTCTATATAATATCAGTGTTCCCTTTCTAAAACACAAATGAAACAGCAATATTATGTAGAAAGAGAGGGAGTAATAATAGATGAGTACAAGAAAAAGTAAAATTTCAATCCACAGCACTTGACCGAAAGTTCTAAGCCCGCAGTTTTCTTTGCTAAATATTGTTTCTATCATAACAAATTCCAAGGGATGAATTGTCAGACTCTTTCTGCTCTCCTCACTCTTGAGCAAGGGGGTGAACCAGGAAGCTTTAACTAAAGAAGTTCATACACCAATTTGATACACATACCCTACATTTCACAAGTCTACAGCTCACTCAATAGAACACATCATACTCACACACTCTTACTTACACAAAGTGCATAGGCAGAGCATCGCTTGAGTATAAGTTACTCAGAGCCTGCGGCGGAAACCCTAATCCTCAACGAATTTAACTTCCTGAGTGACTGTCTGCCGAATACGAGTATCATTCACCAAGCCTGACTAAGTTACTTCTACGGAAGAAGCGCGCCATTCAAAGTGAGCAGGACTAGAATGTAGGCACTGTAGGTTGCATGAATTAACTTAGGTGTAAGCTTACCAGTACTGAATGATTTGAATTTATGATTTGAGTTTCAGCAACTCCATTGTGGACAAATTGAAGTCTGACGAATTGGAAGGGACTCTTTCTTTGCTTTGGCGGAAAACCTTCTTCCTTGCTCAACCTTGCCACTTGCCATCCATAACATTCTTCAACATTCTTGAGCAGAGTATAGAAATACGTCCTCAGAAAAGAATCTTTATTACTCATAAAGATGTCTTTGTTGGCTCCTGGAAGGAAGGAAGGGAGGAGGCTTTGCATTGACAAACTGATCTTTAAAGGATGTTGAGGACCAAAAGTGTTCAATGGATGACTTGATTGTCTGCTGTAGAATCAAAGAACGAGCATATTGTTCATTGTAGAAACAAAGAATGCACATATTGTTCTCTCTAGAACAAAGAATGCACCTATTGGTCCAATAATCAAAGCATTTTGGTGATTGCCTTGATTGCATCCTTCAAAGTTAAAGCTACATGTGAGAAGTAGTTTGAGCTTCTTTTTGTTGTAATATATTGGAAGTTTCCCATTCTCTCGTAGCATTCATGAGACTCAAGGCACCAACCCTTCTAAAGCAGCAATGTTGGTCTTCACTTACAAAGACTCTCAAAATGTTTTGTACATTTACAAAAATTGCCATGGCTAATTGAGTAATTAGAGATTTTCAACAAAATTTGAACATGCTGTGGTACAAAAAACATTCTTGTATAAAATAACTTTTCAATTCTTTAAGAATTTAATCAAATTTATTAGTGAAAAAAAAATTAATACAAATAATTTTTTTAAAGATTCGTCAATAAGTGGAAAGACAATTCTTTTTAGAAATTTTTGGTTAAAATCTTAGGATTTTTGAAATTTTCATTGTGTGAAATATTATTGACTAATTTTATGTAATTCCTAATATATATATTTTAATTTTAATACAAAAATCACCAAAAAAATTGTGGAAAATTGTATATAAAATATTTATGTACTTTTTAAGTGATTTTTGAGAGATTTTTGGAGTGAATTATAAGATATGTATTCATTTGCAATCAAATTTAGTCACAAATATTTCACACAATAAAATTTTAAAAGTATTCTCATTCTACTTACTAAAGGATTTAAAATATATTAACTATGTTAAAAATTTGATAAAATTCTTTGAAACATTTGAAAACTCATTTTATACTAGTTTGTTACTTGTACTTCAATATGTCTATAATTTGTTGAAAAAATCTAACTTCTCAATTAGTTATGGCAATCTGTGAAGTATATGAATACTTATGAGAGCCATTGTAGGTAGTGCATTTGGACTTCTCAAATATCAAAGCTAGCTAGTTGAACTTAAGGTGTGCAATAGATGATCAAATTCTAAGGATTTGAATTTATGTTATCAATTAAATCTAAATATAGATTCATTGCTTTTCCATTCAAACAACCATACCATAAGAATCAATGGGCAAAGTCCAAAAGTAGATATGTAGAAGTTGTAGTACATGACATAATATATTACTATGGAAGTTTGAAGAAAAAGTTAGTTGTGATTTGAAAGAAAATTAATTTCTTAGTTAACCATGCCTAAAATTTGGTTTTGTGAGCCATAATTTGAAATTACTTTATATTTTGTCAATTTTTTCTTAGAAGTCCAAATTTTTTTTTGTGACTTGGCATATTGGTAACTTGGTATACATCCTTTTAGATTGTTGTACACAAAACTTGAAAAAATTTGACACTTATAGAATTTAAAATATTTGCAATTTGACAAACATGCAAATGATGTTGGTTCTCACAATATTTGAATTTTTTTTAGAATTGAGAGCATGGAATTGCATTAGCTTTAGTAGAAGGAATATAGGTTGCAACATGAACCATTGTTACATCTTAATGCCCTTGCATTTGAAATATTATTGAATAGGATAATGCGTTCAATTTGCATATTAGAGCCATATAATTCATTATTAGGTTCAGATTTTTTGTACAAAGACATAATTGATTCAGCCAATCTTAAAAAATTAAATTATCCTTTTTAGTATCATCATAAAGTTCAGAACTACTAGAAAGTACACTAACTTTTGATGATAGAAATTGAAAGTTTTGAATTTATGTTACCAATCAAAATCCCAAAATCATAAAAGAGAGGTCACAAAATTCAAAATTAACCAATTATCAAATTTTAACATATGTCCTTGGCTAGAGAAATGGGCGTGACCTTAAACCCTAAATGCCCAAGGTTTGTTTGGAGCTGCATGAAATTTGCTCTAAATTGAACAAAAAGTCAACATTTTCAACAGTTGAATCAATTTCTTTTGAATTGTAATTGTTCAAATTCAAACTAGACATGTTAGAGATCACATAGGAAAAGAAAACATAACAATATCACTTACAAATTGAAAGATTATAATGTTTGATCATGAAGGGTGTAAAAACTATGAAAATTTTTCAATTCACTTTTTGCATGTCAACTCTAAAAAGTTGGTCACTCAAAAAATATGAGGTTATAGGGCCTAGCATGCACAACCTCAATCAATTTTCGATTTTTCAAAATCTATTCTACAATTTTTTTTAAATGAATTTCAAATGTGATTTTGCCTCCCAGATCTAGTGTATTTGAGGCTCATTTCCAAGAGCCCACAACACTATGGGAAGTCAAGATTGCACTGGGTATCCTTGCACAAAATCTTCAATAGAAAAATCAGAATCCTTTATTTTTAAGATCAACTTTTTGATCCTAAAACTAGACTTCAAACAGAATTCTCCAAAAATATAAACTAATAATAATAGCAATTTGGTTGGGTTTTACTTAACTTCAAAGTTTTCCAAACACCACATTTGGGTGCCTCGGGCATTTAGGGGTCAACCTTGGAACGGGTGCTTTTGATTGCTGCTATAATCGAATCTTTGTACTTCAATCTAAACTAAAACAGTCCATTACGGACCTTTTACCCATTGCAAACCCCTAAAAATGCCCCCATTATGGTTTTCTATTAGTTAATGAGATTTGGGCCACATTCAATGTCTTAACTAATTGGAATGGAGTAATTAGTGATCGCAATAGGAACTTTTAGTTTTTTAGTGTTAGTTCATTGTAGGAAGTGCCTTTTTCAAGTCTTTTGTGTTAGAAAATATTGTGACCACAATAGGTGAGTAAGATGAGTGTTATGGATCAGGTTTTGTTGGCTTTTGGGGTAGTCTATAGACTCTTTTAGGTTGTGATGGGCTGAACACTTCAAACATTCATAACAAATTCACACTTTGTTGAAAAAATATAGTTTCAAATGCTCTCGCAATTTCTATCACTAGACTTTCTTTGGGAAAAAAGTAGAAAAGTTCAAAAATGACAAGAGGGCACCCCCCTCCATTTGGTCCATAATAGGTTTCTTTACTTGAATAGAAGAGAGGCCTTCAATGAGGGTTGGCTCATACCTCATAAGACTTTGCATGCCCCCACTTCCCACTGTAATAACAATAGATGAAATATTGCTCTTCTATCCACTACAAAGATATCCTAAATCATTTATCAGACAATTTCAGTCCTCAATGTCATTCCAAGGTCAAAGATAGACATTCACAATTTGGGAATATCTCATCTATTAACCCCTCAAGGTCCAAGTAGTTTCTGTACTTTTTCACAAGTTTGAACTTTGATTGACAATATGCATTATATATCAAGCTTATTACATGATGTCAATTGTACTTTTGAATTTCTCCATTCAATATGAACATCATAATATAAAATTCACTTAGATATACTTCTTAGAACACAAGAAAATGAAGTTATAACTTTGACTTGTTGAATAGGTGAGAGGCCCAAAACAGGCTCCTTGGGCCTTGAGGGATTAAATGTATAAACAAAAATCAGTTGCTACTTCCATAACATTCAATAACATAACATTCCACATCCATCAATAGCCTTCAAGCCATTGCCTTTCCTTGCTCATCACATTGAACCTTCACCTGTCCTTGTAGCTATTGATGGATGTGGAATATTCCACACCATCTACCATAAAGGCTATGTAGTAACATGCATGTTAAGGGAGGTGACCCATTTTAGATCACCCCCCATTTGTGCAATGTAGACTATCTTTCCTATTAGGTAGTAATGGTGCACTATTAATTATGGCATAGTTCCCGATGTAGTTGTGGCACATTATGATTGGCTACAAGACTCTCAATATTGCAACCAACCCTTGGTTGATTTTGCAACCAGCCCTTGGTTGGTAAGAGAAAGACCTGTATAACTAATGTGGGTCAAATATATTCTTGAGCTAAAAAATCACAAGAATTATGTTTTGAAAAATAAAATTTTGAAAAATTATAGAATCCTTCCCAATTCTATTTCTGTACATGGGAAAATTCTCCACTCAAGAAATCCTTCCTCCATATATGTGAAATTTATTAAGTGGTTGGAAATAGGTTGCCTCCCTGACTAAAATATTATGTCCTTTGATGTTAGATCTTGGACTGTATGTAACAAAAAATTTGCAAATGCATTTCCACTTGTGGAATGTGACGGTACTTTAGAATTTAATTACCAGAATTGCATGTACGAAATTTCATTAACCCTGGAACAATACTGAAGTATTCTTGGTTTCTGCGGGAATTGAATCTCTTTACTTCAATGTGGGCAAACTCATGCCTAAGAAGACTTTGCATGCCCCCACCTTCCACCATATAAACAGTAAATGAATATTTCTTTCTCTGTTTACTATAGAGATATCCTTCGTTATTCATGAGACGATTGTAGTCCTCAGCATCGTTCTACGGTTAATTTAGGAGGAAAAAGCCTGACTCCATTTCTCAAATCAAACACTTGGAAATTTCCTGGGAGATTTTAACCCCTGAAGGGCCAAGGTACATTTCGGGCAGAAATTGTCAAAAACTGCCACTTTTTAGGGTAGCAAGAAAAAAATGAAAAAAAAAGTTTTTTTTCTAAATTTAACCGTACAAATTTGAACTAGACTTCTTTGGAAACATGGACAAAAAATTTTAGAAACTTTGATTGCACGGATTGAAAGATTATACCATTTGAAGGTAGGTGAAAAAGTTTTTTTTGAACCTTGCCCGACATGGCTTGCAAACTTTAACTTCTTCTAGAATGAGATTCTTACATTAAATAGGGTTATTTTTTTGAACATTTTCATCTTGGATCATGTAAGCTACACATGTTCCAAATTTCAAAATCATAGGAAGAGTTTTGCATATGTTGCTCGAAGCTGCTGGAGTTGTCGCAAAGTTCAAGGCAATATAACTTTTGATCCAAACATCCAATTGTAAAAAAATTAGATTTTTAGGAAGGGGATACAGGGCTACACATTATGTCCAAATTTCATGAACATTTGACTAAAAATGACTTCGTAGGGGCCTACCCCTGATTTCTTGCATATGTTGAACAGACACTTGGTCCTTTACGAGTTAAACAACAAATTTATAACAATTTGATAAGAGTAGTTAAACCTATAACACTCATCGATTCATCTTACTGTACATGAGTTATTGTGTAATAAAATTTTAGTATTTATTCTGTCACGACAATTCGAATATGATTTTGCGCACAACAGAATACTTCCTTACTACGTTAAGAGATAAGATACAAATCCAGCATGCACAAAAGAACTGATAACTTCGGATAAACTTCTCATGTATATGGACATGATACTTAGAATTTAGTTATTACACAATTATCAATTTCAATTCATTCCTCTATACACCTCCGGCACACCATAATCCTTCACGTTGTTAAATGTGCATGATTTTTAAGAACATTGGCAAATCCTCACCTGTAAGCCCGTCTCCATCCGAGTTTGCTTACGCAACGATTGCAATAATACATCACAAAAGTCCAGCAATTGCAATAATACCACAAATCCAGGAATGTAATAATACCACCGAGTATTATAAATCAATTTTAATAAATTAAACAATTGTAAGATGCTTGAATCAAGCTCTTAAGTCTACTGCTTGGGCGTAACGACGTTCCATCTCCATCCTCATATACAAATCCAACATTTGCAATAATTACACTACACGTATATCAGTGTTTACAAACTGTAACAATAGTGGAATACTTTCAAAGTGTTGATCTCTACTGCTTGGGCGTAACGGCGTCCTTCGCGCTGTTAAAGGCGTTCGTCACGGCGTCTCCCGTTTGCTGAAGAACACCGCCAGCCGAGTCCTTCGCTTGCGTGGCTGTGTCCAACACAGTTTTCTGTGCACCTGCTGCGCTCGACTTCGCATAGTCGGCAGCTTCCCCGGCCTTGGTCTGAGCAGTGCCTGCTGTGTCAGCGGCAGCGCCCTTCGCTTGGGAGGTTTTGTCGCCCAAGAAGCTGCCCGTCTCACTTGCCTTACTACCAGCAGCATCTTTCGCACCGAAGGCCTTGTCCTTCGCAGCGCCCGCGGTGTCGGCGGTCGTGTCGCCCACTTTCTGGGTGGTGTCCTTGGCGGCGCCCGTGGCCTCATTCGCCTTCGTCTTGGCAGCGCCTGTGGCGTCCTGCGCCTTGCTCTGCGCAGTTCCTGTGGCACTCTGCAAATAACCATTCAGCGGACCACAGTTTTCAGTAATCTGATAATTTTCCAATTGGCAAAATTCAGATGCGCAAGCGAATTTTTTTCCTAAAAAGGACATGCCCGTCTCCGTTTAACTATTTTAAAATTATACAGAGCCTTGCCCAAATGATCAAAATTTTGCCAATTTAATCATTTAGCATCACCATATCGACATAAACCAAGGTAAGCGTCCACTTCGATCACCGACCACTCGCGCGCTTTTCATATTCAATTGTTTGGTTCACAGAACGGAATTTCAAGGCATCTGGAATTCTCTAGACGACCATGCCATCATCTGGGACCACACATCAATACCACTCCTCATTTTCGGCGCTTTCAGACATGAATTTGACCATCTCATTAACTTTTTTTTCCCGCATGTACCCAATTTGCATGCAGCAAGTGTATATCATAACTGGATCATGGATAGCATGAGATATAGGAATCAACACTCTCGGAGAACCGCACTACCTCATCCTACCTTCTCCCGCAACCACTCTCATTGTAAGAGATCAAAATTACGATAACCTCGCAGACGGAATTATAGTGGTCACTCAACCATAGCACAACTGAAATCGAACAGTCCTACACAATCGCCCCAAATCTTTTTCGATCGCTATCCGCCAATCAATGTCATGCGGTGAATGCACATCCCCAAATCCAACGCAAACCCTCAATTCGACCATGCTACCGTACCGAAATAACCCAATGTAATCAAGAATGTGTACCTTGGCCTGCGCTTGCGCCTGTCCAGCCTTCTCCTGTCCAAACCCCTTGGTCTCGTCGGCCTTCTTTCCGGCCTCGGCCTTGGTCTTATCGAAGGTCGACATCCTGACTAGCTACAACTGGTATGAGAAAAATCAAAATGGGAACACTACAACTGACGGCTGAGACAGACAAAGTGATGGCAGTCGGTTCAAAGGAATTCCGGTGAAAAGATTGATTGACTGAGTGCTGTTGAAGTGTGAAGTACTCGTTGAGCTGATGGCTGCTTATATAAGAGGATTGAGGAGGAGAAGTCGATGTGCCACGTGTGCGGCGATGCGAGTGCTGGTGATTGCTGTCAAACGGAGCAGCAGGAGCGGAATGGGAGTGCCGCGTGGCGGCTGCTGAATTGCATCCGTGCCGCTCTCCGATTGCGCCACAGACCACTCTGGTTCTGACAATCCGCACTTCTGTTGTGTGCATGTCGGATGCTGATCGCACGTAATGGAGAGTCCGGGAAGCGCGCGCGGGGACCGCAGCCGCGAGATGAGGCTGGACCACCGCCTTCCCGGTCCCCCCACGCCATGGCCACACACCCTCCCCGTCCATTGATCTGATCTGGATACTGCACTCTTCATTCTATTTAGTGTTGCTTCTCAAATAGGGTTACCCCTGCAAACATTGGGCTACATTAAATAGATCTTTTATTATCGATTACTGTAGATTAAACAATAATCTTTACAAATTGTCTATTGTGCCATTGAAATAATTTTGCATAATATAGATGACAATTGTCATTTTTATGTATTTATATAATTAATATTCCATTCTTATACAATCCCAATTGAGCACACTAAATTTCAATTTCAAAAAAATCCAAATTTTATTTTTGGTGAATTGTTTCATTTAATAGTACTGGTTTTATATGATACTCAATTGAAAAATATGGGTGATGAATTTTCTAAAATTCTATAGCACGAATATGTAGGAAACATCTATACACACGTCTTCTATATTTACCCTCCCCCAGTAACTCCTCACCACCCAATTTGATCAACCTTTTTTACAAGGAGCATGTGGCTTAACCAAACGACCAAATGACAAGTTTTTGGCAACTTAGCAATTTGGGGGAGCTCATTACAAATGGAATTTTTATTTGTTTTCTTTAAAAATTTCATAGAACATGTGTCCGCGGAGTAGCTTTAAGGCTCAACAATTTTCATAACTTGAAAATACATGGTTAAAAAGTTATTATGTGATATGTAGTTTTCATTGCTTAGCAGGCAAGCCGGGCAACAAAAAAATCACTTTTTTCTTAAACAAAATTTTGAAATTGTTTTTCTAGATTTATATATATAGCGTTGAATCATTCCATTTTGATTTATGAGATGAAAGTTATGAGGAGTTTTAATTGTGGGTAGTTTGCGGATAGTTGTGGAATCTCCACAACAAAATAAACTTTGAAAACCTTTAATTAACTCAATTTTCAATGTTTTTGGGAAAAAAAATATGTTAGGTGTAGATTGTTTATTACAACATTTATTTACCACCATTGGAATTGGCATTTTTCAATTCCATAACTAAATTTTTTTAAATTTAGTATTTTGAATCATTCTCTACTTCTTTCGACTTATTATTTTTTTCCTATATGATGTACCATTAGATGATATTTGGAGAAATAAGGGGCTATTTCAAACCTGTTTTCCATGTTCCCATAACAATGAGGGCACGACTGGGTGTTGCCAACCATCATAAATACTAAAAAAGAAGTTTTTTTGTCCTGAAATTGGAAAAAAGTCAAATTTTTTTTAAAAATAAAGTAAAGTTTTGATGTGGCCAATGCCTAACCACATCAGCATTGTTGCAATGGCGTAGTTCAGCAAGTTCCCCACTGTCAGGAACTGCAAGGAACTTGTAGTCTTCTATTTGGTCCAAATCTCATCTAATGAATTCCAAATGATCTAAAAAATTTTAAGCGTACTTCCCTTGAATAATAAATCCAAAGAGTTACAACCATTTTGGACATTTTTTCATCATGATCTCACCTTGTAAAGTGTAGCTACCCCGATTTTTGCAAGGCAAAAAAAAGGATTTTTGTCACTTCAAATGCTAATATCTTGCAATCTATAAGGTGGAAATTTCTAAAAAAAATTCCACACTTTCTCAAACCAATATGCTACAAAATCCTATGGCTACATGTGTCCCCAAATGGGTTTTTTCCAAAATTTGGTACTTGTACTAGAAATAGCAGTTCTAGAGCATTTTTGGTCAAAACATAGTAAAAAAACTTTACAGGATAATGCAATTTCCCTCGTAAGGCACATTGTCCTTTGGAAGATCCTCTATTTGAATATAAAAGCTACCTTCTTCATGAATTGGAAATTTTTTCCCCTCTACATTTGGTGGGCAAAAGGTTGAGATGATAAGGTTTGATCATGCGGAACCATAGTGATAGTAGGACATGTTCCGTCTCCTTGGGCAATGAGGGGTTAACCCCTAAAGGACTAGGATGCATTTTTTTGACTTCAATCATAGAAATTTTGGCCAGGTACGTAGCTAGAGATTTCCATATTTATGGCCCAAATTTTTATAGAAGGTGGGACAAGGAATATCTTTCGTACACATGAAATTTCAAGTCATTTGGAAATATGAGTAAAAAGTTATGGCCAAATATGTTACTTTTTTCATAAAGGGGCAATCCGGGCACATTAGAAAAAATTACTTTATGCAAAAACAAAAATTTGAAATTGGTTTTCTAGAGCTATATATACATGGAAAGCTTTGAATCATTCTATTTTGATCAACGAGTCAAAAGTTATGAGGATTTTTTATTTGTTGGCAGCTAAGGATTCTCTACTCTAAAATAAACTTTAACCCCAACACCACTGAGGCCTATTTTTTGCAATAAACACACTCATAACTATCATTTCTGTAGCAAAGAGTAAAAGCATTTGAAAATTGTATTTTTTTTCCACATCCAACCATAGGATCTCACACCTAACAAGTATGATAATGTGGGGAAAAAATTTCAAAAACTTTGGACATACAAATTGTAGAGTTCAAAGTGAAAAAACAAGTTTTTTAGCACATTGCAGGACTAGATTATTTGACTTTGAACCTTCTTAATTTTAATTTTTTGAAACTACATATTTCTGAGCTTTAAATCTTTATGGTAGAAACTTGGATTGAGTGTCTAGAGAATAAAAAAGAGAATACAAAAGAAAATCATTTTTCTTCTTAAAAAATTATTAAATAGAAGTAGGTACAAGATAGAAGGAAAATCTAAATTATGAATATTTCTAAGATGGAATTAAAATGCACTTATCCTAGTGGTGAGATTGTTCTAGCAAACAAATTGAATCATATAGAACTTTTTTCTAAAATTGTAAAAATTGCATTTAGAAATGAATCCCACAATTTATTTTTTCAAGAAGCTGCTCTAATTGCCCCACAAAACAAGATTGTCCATAACTTTCTCACAACAAATTCAAATGGAATGAAACAAAGCTTTCCATGTAGACAAAAATATAATCTATAAGGAAATAAAATTCAAAAAATAAAATTCAAAATTTTGAATTATTTTTTTGCTCCCCCCCTTTCCCTTGTTTTGAGCTTATTTGAGCATAACTTTTGTTCCTAGGCATTGAATTAAAAAAATTATATTCTCACAAAGCTAATCAATTTTTCTATCTTAAAAAGGAATTTCAAAAAATCAGGAAAAAAATTGAGACTATAGGTATGTGTCCAAAATCCCATTTGTCCCTTGAAGGAACAATGGTCCTTTAGGGGGGTAAAGTCCTTTATCTTATTCCATTTTCAATATTTTTGGAAAAAAATAAAACCATAGGATGTAGATTGTTTCTCACAACATTGAAACCATTAGGATTAGCATTTTTCAATTCCATAATTAAATTCTTAACAATTTCTTATTTTGAATCATTCTCTACCATTGTCTAGCTAGTATTTTTTTCCTATATGTTGTGCAATTCCAAATGATTTGAAAATTTCAAAGCATGTGTCCAACTTGTCTACGAAAAATAATCAAAGGAGCACCACCATTTTGGACATTTTTTCATAGAAAGTGAGCTTCTGAAGTACAACTACCTTGTTTTTTGCAAGGCAAAAAAATGATTCTAGTGAATTTGAATGCTATATCTTGCAATCCACGTAGTGGGAATTTCTGAAATTTTTACCACATGTTCTCAAGTCAGTATGCTACAAGATCCTATAGTTACATGTGTCAAGAAAAAAAATTTCAAACATTTGGTACTTGTACTAAAAATGGTAGTTCTAGAGCATTTTCGGTGAAAATATAGTCAAAGAAATTTAGGGGTTAAGTCATAGAAATATGATATATGAAGAGTTCAATGTGAGGTGTTGTATGACCAAATTCTATAAACTAGATATCTCTATGTTTTATCTAGATTTTGATCAAGTAAGGAGACCATCATGCTCAAATGTGGGTCATTGCAAGAAATACTTACAGCTTTAGTTCAAAAAGGCCTTTTTCATTGAATATTGTGACTTTTGGAATAATAATTTTTTTAAATAAAATAAATTATGAATAATTTATAAAGAATTTAAAATAGAAATTTTCTAAAAATGCAGACCTAGAAAAATTTATCTTTAAAATTTATGCAGAAAAAAACACAATGAAAAGTGCCAAGAAAAATGGAAAATGAACACTTTGATACTTGATTTTTAGAAAATAGTAAAATTAAATAAAAATCCAAAATCCCAAAATCCATTTTTTCTAACTAGATGATACTCCTTCTCAACTATTTTCATCTTTGGGAAAAAACAATTGACGATGTTCTCTACACTTGTTCAAAGGTAGTGCACTTTGAGCACATGTGAAAGGTGGTGTAGATAGACTATTTGGCACATTATTTTTGGATTTTTGATATATATATTTTGTTGTCCTTTTTCGATGTTTTGTAGGTTGTTTTAGAGTTTAATCTCCAATTTGGTAGTTTTATAGATATTTTTTCAAGTTGGAAGTACAATTTTTGGGTTCAATTTTGGTGTGATATTAAGATAAATATTTGAAATAGGAGTCTTGTTGATGATTGTGGTTTTCAAATTAGGTTTTATTGATCAAAAGATCATTTACAAGGTATTAGTCCTAGTTGGCAACTAGCCAGTAGTTAAGCCGAGTTGGAATTGAGTGCGGAGGTTGTGGCATTTAGTTTTGAGCATGGTTCCAATTTGGTAGTTTCGGTGCAGTTAGGTTGTTGTCTTCTCCAAGTTTGTAACCGTTAGTCTTGGATCCCTATTAGGTTGTTGTCTTCAAGTTGAAAATCACCCACTATTGAGTGAAAGTCCAATATGAGTCCCTACTAGTGAAGCCATGTATTTCATGTTTTCTATGTTGTATTCAAGTTTGGGATGTTTGTGTGTGCTAATTGGTTGAGCTAAGCGATGTCTGAGTGTTTTTGGAATGGTAATGGTTGTGTCTTGGTTGGAGAATGTTTAGTAGTTGGAAAGTTCATGAGTGTGAGCAAGTTGATGAATTAAAGCTATGAAGATTTTCGAAGACCTAGTTGGAAGTTACATAGTGATGAGAATCAAGTGTTCTAATTAGAAAAAGAATGTAAGAGCATAAAAAAAATCTAAAATGTTAATTATGGAAGTAATGAGACAAAGAGTAGAACTGTAAGGCAAAATACTATTTGTAACAATGATTTATTCACCAATTTGGTTAATCTAATTGAACAATTACATATCAAATTGGTTAAGTGTGTGTGTGATGTTTGTGTGAATTCAATGGAATAAAAAGATTTGATGTATTAAATGGAAAGTAGTTGTTTGCATGTGAATTGAGTTTTACAAGTCCAAATTGAGAAAGAATCTTGTGTGAAGATTTTATAGTGATAAAGTTCACAATGGGAAATATTTTGTTAAGTATAGATAAGTCTAAAATTATAAAAATCAATTCCAAGTAGGTTAAAAAGAGTTTTAAGTTCTATAGTTGTCAAAGTTTCGTGAAACCAAATTGCATCTTGTATGAAAAGAAGGTCAAGTTGGTGCAACAAAAGACAATGGTTCCCCTAATAGAAGACAAAGATCAAATTGATAAGATTTGGCCCAAGTTGAAAGCTTAAGAGCCATACCAAGTTGTATTAGGCCAAGATTGATTTACAAGCTGAAGTGCCTCAATCAATAGAGCAATCAATGGAGTTTCAATTTGGTAGTGAAAGATTCCAAGGAATTAAGAGAAAGTATAAAGAATAAAGATAAAGAACAAATTGGAAGATTTCTTCACCCTTGTGGCCATTAAGAATGGAGTGATGGAATTTAGCAATTAGTATTATAGCGTGAGGTTCACAATTTGAATGTGGTTAAGGAACATTTACCTTCTTATTCTTTGGTTGCAATGTAGTACAAGGAATTAATTGGAAACAATCCTATTTAATAATCTCTCGTAGAACAAACTTTACTCTTTAGCTTGTTTATTCGAATTTGGGTACCAAGCTTATCTACAAGTGGAAATTTTATTATTTTTAGAAAATCTCTTTGGAGCTTGTGTAACTTTGATAGAAGTACTTATATACCAATTTTGAGTTTCAAATTCACATTTAGGGGTCAAAAATAGTACTAAATCCCTCCTAAATTGCTAAAGTAATCATCCAATAGGATTTTTCTAAAAATAGTAAAATAATCTGAAAACATGCAAAAAATGACTCAATGTCTACAACTTCTATATGTTCATTCATTTCAAATTTCATGCAAAACTAACATACAACAGAAAATTTAGGAGCAAAGAAACAACTCTTTGAGGACTAGGGGACAAAAAATAAGACAAGTGTTTCTTGTAATCACCCATGTACAAAATTAGTCAAAATGTGAGGATCAAATAGTAAAATTTAGTTAAAATATAAAGATATCTAATTTACAAAGTTGGTCATACAACACCTCACATTGAATTCTTCATAGGTGATATTTTTGTTACTTAATGGGGAGAATAAACAGAAAATAGATGTATGTGAATGTTTCCTATATACCTATGCAATCCAATTGAAAAAAAATTCATCAACAATGTTTTCAATCAATTATTTTGTCAACATTAGCTCTACTAGTAAATGAAACAATTCATCAAAAAAGAAATTTAGATTTTTTGAATTTGAAATTTTGTGTGCTCAATTAGGATTTCATAAGAATGGAATGTTAATTATGTAAAGACAAAAAATGCAAATTTTATTCTATATTATGCAAAATTATTTCAATGTCACAATAGACAATTTGTAAGATAATTGTATCTTGTTCTATAGTCTACAATAGTTGATGATAAAAGCTCTATTTAATTTAACCCCATGTTTGTAGAAATAACACTATTTGAGAAGCAACACTAAATAAAATGAAGAATGTGATATACAAATCAATGGATGGGGAGGGTGTGTGGTCATGGCATGGATACTCTACAATACTTCACCCAAAGTTTGTAGTGGTATGATGGTGTCCCATACATTATGAACACCATGAATGGCAAAGACCATACTACAAAAGTAATTGAAACACTATTCAAAGTAGAAAGAAAAAACTTAATCATTGTATAGTATGGATTCCTTAAATCATGAGAGCAATATATATACTAAAAAAAATTTCAAAATACATAGACAATTCACTGAAGATGAATAACACACTTTGAATAATTCATAATTATTTCAAACCTATTGGCCCAATATCCCTAAAGTTTTGCTAGCATTTGAGTTCCAAGTACAATTTCCAACATAAAACAAGTGTTTTCAATGCTTTTATCATTTTTGTTTTTTTCCGCAAACCCTCCAATATTACTCTTTGTACTATCTTCAAAATGAATCCAATCACCCCTATATTTACATAATTAGCATAAGATTTTTAATCATTTTTTTAACAAAAACTACCACTTTTCTTGATGAAGTCATATGAAACCTTAGATCAATGGGTTATGTTCCCCTTGAAGTCTAGTTATGGTGGTAGAATTTTCATGTCAGTCCAAGTTGTTTTGAATGTTTTAGAACGATTTGAAGTTCAAAATTTGGGTATTTGTGAATTACGGTGAACTTTGGCAACTTGTTTTTTCTATATACACAGTACATTTCCAATAATGTTTTTAGGAAAGTTGTGCATACTAGTCTAGTTTGTGTGGTTAAAATTACATATCAATACAAGAAGTTATGAATAACTAAGAAGTATTTTAGTAGAAGGAGGTTTAGCCTTAGATGTGTTTTTTTGCAACTTTTCTTGCTATTTTTTGACATTTCAAAGCCATTTTGCTAACACAATGAGTCAATTGAATGATATTTTCTTTCACTAGCATTTTTGTATACTCATTTAAACGCACTCTATAGTTAATTTTTTTTTCATTTGAGTAGGTTTAAAAATCGAATTTCACCTCCAAATGTGTTGCAAGGAAAATTGCAAAATCCTTTCTCAACACTAAAATATTATAATCCTGCAATCTATAAGGCCAAATGACTCCAAATTTAATTCACATCATCTACAACATGTATAGTATAAGATTGTATAGTTGAGATTTCTATACCTTAGTGACATTTAGACCTATAACACTTCAAAAGCAATGATGTTTTTAATCCCCCAAAGGTCCTAGACCTTTAGGGGTTATGAGATGAAACTAAATTTAGGGAGGTGAAACTTCTTCAAGTATTCTTTAGTAAATTTTCCTTGCAAAAAAAATGGAATTAACATCTAACCCAAGTCATTTTATATTTTTTGGAGCTTTGTGGAATTAGTTATGAATTTTTTTAAAGTTGAAATACAATGGGCTCTAAAATCACCCACATCTTGAAATGTAAACTATTTATACATTGCTGGTACAATGAAAAAACAAAATGTACAAGTAGTGTACATTTGAAGAGGCGGGCGATTTTAGACCCCAAGCCCTTTCTGGGCCTCCTACCTTAATCTTCATTGCTCTGAGCAATTGAAGAGTCCTCACAGTGTTGAATCTGTGATTACGTCATACTCAACAATGTGATCATAATCACACTATCATACTTGAGTTAGTTCAGGCGGTTCTGCCTTAGCCAACATGCAGTGATACCTACTATAAAAAAAGTACAATTTGATTCGTTGAATTGCCGGATTTCCACAACTCCAGTGGCATTTTGCAAGCCCGGCTTGAAATGTAATTCTACATCAATCCTGGTTTTCAGAGTTTTGTATTGCTTGCTTCAAAATTGCGCCATATTAACGAAGCTGACAATACTCTTCATGAATACACGATTGACGAATGTGAGAATTTGGAGGAGGATTGATAGTAACTACGGAGTGCATGCGAGTGCGTGATTGATGTTTTGATGATGACACCACTAGGTAAGCTCTTCAGTATTCCAAGGCAATCAATTTCTGCGAACAGTCCCCTGAAAAAAAGTGAAATCGATCACCCATGTTGCTTGCTATGGTGCCATTAAATCGCCTGTAAATATAAATGGTAGTACTCTACTGTCCAAGTTGCCGGTTCACCTGTATATATAAAAACGTGGGCATATCTCTTTTCGTACGCTACTGGAAATTAAAAGGTTTGGGTAGTGCTGAGTTCACCACCAATTTGGTCGTAAGGTTCCCCGCCTCGCTCTCAAGTTAATTGTTAAATCATCGTGGAGGAACTTGAATCAGAATGCAAGGTTCGGTCAATATACAAGTTTCAATTCATGCGCATCACAGGGGTCACTCAGATTGTCATTGCATAATTTCAGAGTTGAGGGCAACAACGATTGAAGCAGCCAACAAGTAGAGGAATTACAAAAAGGAAATCGGATGAATTGGACATATGACTGTATGATGAGTCCTCTTCGTCTTTCGGGAAAATCAGAAACTGGATTTGCATGTGCTTGCTAGGTGCGAAGATCATTGGGAGACAATTCAAGAAAACATGATGCAAATCTTGGAGAGAGACACTCGTGATTCATGGAGAGTACTTTTATGATCAAATACCTACATTTACTTAATCCATAAACGATGCCACGGCCAGTTTTGGGTTGATAGAGAATCCCTCTGTGTGTAGGACAGAAGTGCAACTACTCATCCTTGAAATCTTGTGTGGAAAGGGGATGACTAAATGTCTTGTACAACTTGAATAGTTTGACTTCCAATGAGTGATTTTGGAATTTTTTAAACCCACTATTCTCACAATGCCAAAAAAGATGATTTCCAAGGTCAAGAGCACGTCCTTCAAGAGTTAAGGTAGAAGTATCCATATTTGTCCATCCCCCAATTCTTTGACATTGGAATCTCTTGATGTTTTTCACACAATCATGACCTTAAACCATTTATGTGGGATGTCTCCAACTTTATACATGGCACAATAGGGTTGCATGATTTGAGAGCCTTTGGTGAATGGTTTTGGACCTTTTTAATAATGTTTCAAACATGCACCTATAGAATACTTGAAGTTGATTTTGAAAAGTCATAGAAAGTTCCAAAAAAGTTCCAATTTTTTTTTTCTTTTGAAAATTGATGATTCCATTTGTTTAAATGTAAGTAATAACCCCTAATTGTAATTTTGACTCCATCTATGCACAATCATAAGCTTAACTTTGGAAAGTCAAAGCTTATTATGAAGGAATTTTGGCAAGAACAATCCAATATATCGACCAATAGGTGCATTCTCCATAATTAATTATATAGAATTTTGTTTATCCCTTGATATTTTCATTGTTGTGGTTCATTGACCAATACAATTGATACATTGAAGAAAGAAATTTGTACCTATATGTTAAAGAATGCTATTAGACTTTGAGCTATATTTGGACTTCCTACCTTATTCCCAAATCTAGGGTGGCAAAAGGGAGTGAAAGCAATGCAACAAGCTTGCAAAAGAGAGAGAGGGTTGATTGCTCCAATGTAAAAGAATGGCTAAGCTACATGGATAGCCTAGATTAAGCTACCCCAATTGCAAATGCACAACCCATGCTGAATTCTAATTATTTAATGACCTCATGCATGGGGATCAACTTGCTCCCCAACCTACCAATCTTTCACACGTCATCTCTTGAATGTCAATTCAAATGTGGAATGTGACAAAAATGATGTGAAATTTCAATAGGCATGTAGTTACTTGGGTTTCCAAGTAAAAAATTTGCAAGATTTAGATAGATTTGTGACCAATGGTCCAAAGTCCAACTTTCAACCCAACTTTCAAGCATTGGAGAAGGAAAAAGGGTTCAAAGTCATAATATTGTTTACCAATGTGGCAGGGGTCCGTTTTGCATCCTGGGTCTGGTTAAGGTAGTCTGCTCTTAAAGCGACCATTTAAGAGCTGATTGCTTTTTCGGGGAAGCAAAATTCCTTATAACAATTTTCAGTCAATTTTAGTAGGAAGAAAAATGGAATTGGCATCTAACCCAAGTTGTTTCATATTTTTTGGACCTTTGTGGAATTAGTTACAAATTTTTGAAGTTGAAATGCAGTAGTCACTAAAAGCGACCATCTCCTGAAATGAACAGTATTGGTACATGAAAGAAAGCAAAATGTACCCCTGTGCCATAATCGCTTTTAGAGCATGGTCGCTTTAAGAGCAGACTACCTTATACTCCGTACAATGTTATGAGTCCCAGTGCCCTGTGGATGACAAAAGCAGTGACGGTAAACAGTGCGAGATGACCGTGACCCAAGTCAAGGTCCAAATAGCACTCCGTCCTGCACACGCGCGACGCGTGAGAAAATGGTCGGTAACTTCGATCATTCATCCAGACTGGACTGACGGAGTCTTTCTATTAATTCATTCCATCGAGATGCGATATAAATATGTTTGCGAGCTCCACTCCAGCCGAAAATTTCGTGAACACACATACAGAATCGAACCCTCAAAGCCTTCATCAATTCCCCCTAGTCTTCGGAGCGCTCTGCAGCAAGCATTCCAGGAAGATTGCGCTCCTCTTGTATCCCTGGGATAGCGAACCGCAACCAACGAAGATTGTGTGATTGTGTGAGCAGCATTCTATAAGAAGGGAGCTGCGAGAGTCAGTCTTTTGCAGGCGCGTAGGTGAAAATCCTAGTACTGTACTGTAAAGCCCAACATCTGGGTAGGATTCAGGAGTTCGTAGGATGGGGAGCTTGAGCAGCAGCAGCTCTCCCATGAGCGTGTCCCTCCGCAAATTCACTGCAGCCGACATGAAAGCAAGTGCCAAGTGGTTTGGTGACGACGAGGTGACCATAACCACTCCAAACGCCTCTCTTCGCTCGGATGAGGAGCTCCAGCGCTACTTCGCCGAGACAGTGGCGCGTCACCCGTGGTACCGACTCATCTGCGTGAACGGCGTACCGGCCGGCGCCATTTACCTCACCATGGGAGTGAACGCCCACGCCGTCCGTGGCGATTTGAGCTACATTCTGGCCAAGGAGTTTTGGGGCAAGGGTGTCGTCACGCAGGCGACGAAACTGGCTGTTCAGGCAGGCTTCCAGGAGTTCGGCCTGGCGCGCATCCAGGCTTACACGATGACCACCAACATCGGGTCGCAACGGGTTCTTGAGAAATGCGGGTTTCAGCGCGAGGGGATGCTGCGTAACTTTGTTAAGTTGCGAGGTGATCTTGTTGATGTGTTCATTTATGGCATTTACCAGGACAGTCCATTGCAGGCATGAATATTGGAGACTGGCATGACAATGAAAATGAATGTTTGAACAGATCGTACTACTGGTAACTAATTAATTAATGGTCAGACTCGGTTTGCACCAGTTCGAGTAGTTTTGTGAGTCAGTCCAGCGTTTGGCAGGAGTGCGTGAAGCTGGCTAGCAGTGGTAGCTAGTATGAGGTGTCTAATTCTAAGGTTTAGGTTGTAGGTAGCTAGGTTAGGTGGAACTTGCTACTATCCTGGTGCACATTGGGTTTTCCAGGAATTTGTTTATGCTCATATTCAATACAAACTCCTATTGAACTGGTTGTGGATGGCAATTCACAAACCTCTGTTACTGCGATTCACGACCTTGTATTTCGCTACTGTATGCACGTCCATGTATTGGCTACACTATGCACGACCATGTATCGGCGAAGATGCACTTGTTGACGAGTTCATTTATAGAGTCTACCAGGACATTACATTGCTGACATGAATAAATATTTGAGACTACCAACGACATTTAATGTTTGAACAGACCGAACAACTGGGAATTAATGGTCTAGCTCGGGCTGCATGGGTTCGACTACTTAATTCTAATTCTACGGTTAGGGTTGTAAGGCTGGTGGAACTTGGTAACAGCATCCTGCACATTTGGTGTTGCAAGAATCCATTCATGTTCATAATCGATACAACCTCAAGCTGAACTGGCTATGAATGGCAATTCACTCATTACCTTGAATGCGCTACATTATTAGCAGATTATGGCATTTTTTTTACAAACTTTGGTTTTTAATTAAGATCACTGCAATTCACATTTGTAGGCTGATGGTATCTAAGCATGATCGTTTTGTCTTTGAAATTCCTTTACCTGGCTGTTCAAAAAATATTAAGAAATGAGCACAAGAAAAAATAAAATTAACTCGCAGCAGAGATAATGAATGAAAATTAACAGGAAGTTAACATGTAGAAGAGTCTTTGGAGGCGACATTGAGTACTATGTGATCCAAGGACACCACTTGTGTGAACTTGCTCTCACAATACCCCGGAGTCTCCTCTCCTAGCTCAAATAGCACAAGCTATTGCACATGTTGGTTCACTTCTCTAAACATACTTGAAAAGAAAGAGTGTCCAAAAAAAGAATACCATTATTTTTGAGGGAATATTGAACAATAGATTCTTCCTTTCCTAGTAGATGAAATTGTTGAAGTGTAACAAAATCCTCACTTGGTATTCTTGTATATTATGAATTGGTATACTACTTTGGAAGAATAAACTAATTTTCATCCATATTGTGCATATTTCATTGATATTGGTAGGTGTGAATAGTTTCATAACTCTAGTTAAGATTGATTTCTTCATTGCTCAAAATAAAATAAACAAGTGGCTAATCACAAGCATCTTTGCCCAAATAAATATGTATTACTTTTGTCTATTTCTTTTTATATAATCTTTAATACAATCCTCTATTAGATTTTTATAGATTGAAATAATAAAATCTATATGTGACAATCCTAGAATACTACCACCACTAGAAGAAAACAAGGTTGATTTGATCAAAATCTAGGTGACACAAAATGCAGTTTTCTACCAAAAATTTGTGTTGCATCCAATGTAGTTTATGCGTTTTTTGGTAGAAAGCTACATTATGTGTCACTTGGATTTTGTTCAAATCAATGATGTTTTCTTTTAGAGTACTCAAATATCTACACAATTTACTTGACACAAGGAATGAATGCTTAAAAATGATGGGCCCCAATATGCCAATGTTGCTTTCAATATATGTTTAATTTTCATTGCCTATATATTGCTTGAACTTTAAACCTTTGTGTGCAATGAATCTCTTTGTATAGATAGAGATAAAAATAAAAACTTGGTAGGTAGAATCTCTAATTAATTATTGACATAAGAAATTCAAATTCAAATAGATATTTGTTGCACATTGTTCAATGTAAAGACTAGCATTGAAATTGGAGTATGGTTTTAGAAAATCAATCATTTTTGACCTTGAATTCACATGACTTTTGCATATTATATTTGAATGTTGTTCTTAGACTTCACCAAACTTTATCTGCGAATTGTCTTTATGTGATTTAAAACGATTATTCAATATAGTGAATGATTGGACGTTCAAAAAACTTATATGATCCACATTAAAATTCATATAGTAGACTAGTGACTCTTGTCATATCATACTTGGTAGGCATGACACATAAAAAAATATTGTATGATTGAATCCAAGTATGCTGTGGTCCATCCTACATATAAAAATATAAATTCTATTCTTTACAACAATTAACATCAATGCTAAATAAACTCGATGGAGAAAAATATTTGTGCTCATGAGAAATGAAATGGACCATAATAAATAAGCATTTTGGTGTAATGAAAAAAAAATTCCAAAAGAAGATGAGATATGGCAAGGCCATATAAAGTTTTATTTCTTTCTTTGAAAACTTGATGAACTTCTAGTAACTTCCATGCTAGGTTTCTACAATCAAGTGGTGGAAGAAACACAAATCAAGTTCTTTCACTTATAGTCAATGTTCAAATCCGATTTAAAAGATACAAGCTTGAACCTATTGACTATTGTCCCATTCTTTTGTATGGGTTGAGTTAGAATGACCAAAATTTTGTATAAAATTAAAGAATGGACATAAAAAAATTTATAAAAAATATAAAATGAAATGAAAATGCTCTCTCTAGAGCTATCATCACAATACAAAATTGAAGTAAAAGGGAAGGAATAAAGCAAGGAATTAAGTTGAAAAATGACAATTTATTGAAATCAACGAAGACAACCATTCCAATTGTATACATGGCAAAAGGTTAATTTATTTTCCTCAATCTTGAAGATGTCACAAACATACACCTTAAAACCTTGTAGAAATGATAGAAAGTTTTCTACAAAGGAACCTATAAGCAATAGGAAGCCTCTTGAAGAGATTTTTAGATAGAAGAAGCTTTTTGAGGAGTTTCCTAAATAAGAGTATATAAGGATTTTGAGGCTAAGGTGATCCCTAGTCTCAACAATACATCCCTTGTACTTTTAGTTCTTGCTACGGCTACACTTTTGTGCTATTTTTTGAAATCTAAAAGTAGATTTGTCTTCAAGAATATCCCTTTGTCTATGATTTATGTGTTTGGAATAGAAGGATGCTATTGGATTATCACTGCAACCATGTTAGAAGGGAATTAACAAAGCCTAATGAGAATCCAAATGAACAAGAACAAGAACGGGAAACTAGATGTTTTTGCTCAAGCCACCTATAATATTTTTTTTTTCAAGAACTAAGTTGATGAAACGAAATTAAAAAAAAATCTTGATTTGTAGTTCTTTTGAAAAAATTGTAGATTTGATAAGTCGAAATATGTACAATGACCAAAGGGTCCAAAATGGGTCATGTAATGATTGATGGTTTTCTTATTGAGTATCACCAAATTTTAACAAATATTTGATCCAAGTACAAGCCAATAGGAATTTAAGGAGGAAAATGAAATAATTTAGCTAGGTTCTTAGAAAATTTGTTGTAAATTACTAAACTTTGTATTGTAGCTACAAAATAGTAATATTGTGATATGAAATTTGCCGAAATTCGAATATATGATCACATTTTGGGAGCCAACCAAGCAAAAATACATAAACTAGGGAAAAAAAGTCTAGATCATCATACTTTAATTTTAAGATGATAAACATCCATTGGATGATTAATAAATGTTTTCAAAACTTATTTAGAAAGTTATACAAAATGAATGAAGTTCATTCAAGTATATTGGAAATTAGCAAATTTTGTCTATTTTTCAATGATGTGACTAATCTAGTCCCTTGATATTCCATTGTTATTGTGCAAGGTATTGAATCAATTCACACATTGATAGAAAAAAAAAATTGCAAAAATAAAAATTTCATGTCTAAATTCTTCTCATTTTCACTAGCCATCATTTTCTTTGCCTAGAAAACTCCAAATCTACATTCCCCCTCTTATTGGACTCTCTTAGGCTCTCTAAGAGTTTAAACCCTAGAAAGAAGGAGTCTTTAACCATGCAACTTGTAAATCTTCATTCCATTTGTTATATATCACAACTACATTGAGTGCTAATGATTTTATATTTTAGAGATGCAATCACATGTCTTCTATAAGTCATACAATTTCCATACTTATTGGTGAGGATTTCAAATTAACATGATTTTCTGAAAAAAAGAAAGCATGAAAGAAAGTAAAGAAATTCATATCTTATTCAAAAGTAGTCTAAAACCTCTGAAAATTCTTCACATGTGAAAATTATAGTGAAGAATTTTATAGTGCAAACAAAGTTTCCATGTCATTCTATAAATAGAAAATCAATTGCCCATGGTAGTAGGTTCAATGTTCAAACTCCAATAATTTTTTCAATCTTAGATTTTTTTTTCAATTTCAAATTGCAGTAAGAACTAGACTCAATAAACTTCATTTCATGAGTTGGTCTCAAACTCCCAAAAGATCATTTGCATGGTTCAAATTCATATCAAGGAGCAAGGATGTAGGAATTCTCAAGTACATGAAAAATACATCTTAAAGTTTTGTGATGTGTGGCAGCCACATTTGATTTAATAATAAAAATTTTAAGTCATCAATGATGACATTCTTCACACCTACTAACTAGAAAAGAGCAAGTACACTATAGCAAAAAAATTGGATGAAAAACATTGCTCCAATTCATCCAACAAATTTTGATTGTCATCCAAAAGCTTATTTGGGGCTTCATAAGCATTTCTTAGTTAACCTGTAAAGGACTAAGGGGGGTTTCTAGGGAGACATTGATAAAAGCTGCAATTTTTTGGTATGTTATTCAAAAATGAAAATTGAAACTTTTTTTTTGACTTCGACCATAAAAACCTAAAGTAAAGTAATTTGCCTACGTGTGGAAAAAATTTTAGTCCATTTGACTGCTCGGATTGTATATTATAATGTTTGAAGTGAAAACCCCCTTTTTTCACTCTTGCAAAACAAAGTTAGCAGACTTTGGTCCCTTTTGGGGTAAATTTTTTAATCTACATGGAAATGAGGATTTTGAACTTTCGTAAGTACACGGTGTTAGGTTTAAGGAATGTTCACACTTGGTGTTAAGGGTGATGTTTACAACGTGAATCCAGTCCAAAAGTAGGTCTAAATTCGTTCCTAAGACCCTTAGTAACAACACTCTTTAATACCAAGTGCGAGCATACCTTTAGTCATGAAAAATATTAGACAAAAATATGGAGTCTAAGTTACTCTAAATCACCATGCAATGCAAGGACATCAAGTAAATTGGCAATACACTAGTTATTTTTTGATGATTTCTTGTGCATTTAGAAATTTTTTTATTTGAAATCCAAATAGCAAAAAGTCAGAGACAAACATTTGGAATGTATGGAAAATATTTCATGAATTTTGACTTCATAGTTTGCAAGATAATAGGACTTGAAGTTAAAAGAATTTTTTTTTCTTCTTGAAACCACCCCAATATAGCTAACAAAGTTTGATTCTTCTTAGATTGATATGATTTGAGGACTAAAATTTGGGTTTTGGGGACAATTGTATGCCATATTTTATTAGTTACATATATGCTAAATTTCAAAAGTTGATGAGTTTTTTTGCAAAAGATTCCCAAAAGACTTCCAAATTGCCCATGTTGCCTCAAAAGTTTAGGGCAATATAATTTTTGATCTGGGCACCCAATTGGAAAAAAATTTGGTTTTCCACCAAGGAGGTACATGTTTACACATTGTGTCCAAATTTTCATGAACATCCAACCAAAAATGAGTTTAGAAGAACCTACCTAAGATTTCTTGCGTACGATGAATGGACACTTGGTCTTTTAGGGATTAACCTCTAAAGTTCCAATGTCCCCTTAGGGGCCAAAATGGATTTTGGATAGGCTCCTCTGGTCTCAATTTCTGTCATGTTTCATATATTTACTTCTAAAGGTAGGAAAACATATCGACTTTCTAGGAATATGATTTTTATATCAATTGGTGTAAGGGAGTAAAAGTTTTGCCACCGTAAGTCTAAAACGGGGGTTGTGAAGTAGTACCAAGAAAATCACCAAAAGTCAAAAAAAAAAATTTCAAAATTTTAACTTCTCATAGTCATTAATTTTCTCAATATGCAAAGATTTGATTCATTCCATTTGGACTAGTGGTGTGAAAGTTATGGAGCTTTTGGAGGCAATCGCATCATATCTTTTTGAAAAAATAACATTTTGGATTTGTTTTTGAACTCATTCTTCAAAATTTTCCTTCAAAATAGTTCTACAAGGTTTAATATGGTTGTTGAAACAATCTCACCATTGGAATTCGTATGTTTCAATTCCATCTTAGATCTATTGATAATTTAGTTTTTCCTTCAATCTCATACCTATTTCTACTTAGCAATTTTTTCACCCTTAATTAAAAGCCTTCAGCATGATTTCAAGCCATTTTCCACTTTGGGGCATACCCTTTCCAATGCGATATTTGTTGGATTGTTGTGAAAATTGTACTAGAGGTGTATTTCACTAGTAACTTGATGCTTAGAAAATTTTAAACCAATCTAAGTTGCAATTAAAAAGTTATGCCTCGAAAGGTTTTTTTTAAAGTTTTGGATAGCCATGATAGATAGGTCCAATTGGGCTGAAATTTCTTATGCATACTTTCACAAGATAATTAACATAATTCCAAAATTTGAAAGGTGTATGAGAATATAATTTTGATTTACAAGCCTTTGAAATTGAACATAGCTTGTAAGTTTTGAACATCGTGCGAAGAAGGAAAGCCCAATTTCAAAGGCTTGTAAGTCAAAATCATGTAGCCATACACTTTTCAAATTTAGGGGTTATTTTATCAAGCTTGTTGAGAGTATGTATAAAAAATTGGACCAATTGGACCTATCTATCATTGTTGCCTAAAACTACTTGTAATTCTAAAAAATATCTTTTTGAGGCATAACTTTTTAACTGCAACTTGGATTGGTTTTGAAAATTTTTAGGCATCAATATACTATTGAAACATACCTTTGGTAAAATTTTCACAACAATCCAACAAATATTGTGTCAGGAAGGGCTTGCCCCAAAGTGAAAAATGGATTAAAATCATGTCTCAGAGCTTTTTTAAGGGTTAATGAATGATAATCAAGTGTGTGTCTTCTGAATTTTTTTCCCTAGCATTTTGACTCAATTCTTCAACATCATTTAAAAAAAATCAATATCAAGAGTGCAAAAATTTTAAGCTAAGAAGATTCAAAGTCATAAAATTTGATCCAATAACATGCAAGAAAATGGTTTTCTTCACTTCAAAAACTAATACTCCCTCCATCCCATAATGATCTTCTTGGCTTTAATTTCCTATCCCAAAATGATCTTATTGTACTTGTGATGTTCCAAGAGTTGGTCTGATTTTGCACTTGATTGCTATCTAGAACCAACAAAACAACTGCTAATAGTAATTCCTATTCCTTCCATGTAATCATCAATTGAAAGACAAATGAAATGATTGAATGTCACACCCCTATCTCTTTGGAGTGTCCAAAGTGCCTTAGTGAGCAAGAAGGACCTTTGAGGTGACTTCCCAAGCCTTGTAATAGTCTAAGGAGGGAGAAATGACGGATTTTTGAACAAACAGGGTACAATAGTCCCTTGTATTGGAAGAGAGTTGTAGCATAGAATATATTCTTGAAAAGCTCTTGAGAAGAAGCTTTTAACCGTCTAAAGAACACATGATTTGGACTAGTAGGCTAGAAGTTATGGACTTTCAAAGTTGAAGGTGTTTTAGTGGTGCCAAGACATTTAAGGGCTAGTAGTGAGGGGTTCCTAAGAATGTATGGCATGTAGCATATCATTGAAAATAGAAAAAGACAAGGAAGATAGAATGCCAAGTATTACGAGGTTCTAAGATATGAGCCTAAAGTTATGGTTCAGAGAAGGGTCGCGGTGAAGGCGTGACGCCTCTCCCGGTGAACCCGAATCATTAGAAGGCTATAAATTGTGACATCTTATACAAATGGAACAAATGAATAGTTCATAGGCATATACTTGTCTCTTCGATATCCAAAATGGGCTTGTATGTGGGATTTGGAGCCTTGACTGCAAAGTTATGCCGTTTGAAAGTTTGGAAGTCCAAATAGAGTTGGAATGTGGTGATTTCACTTGGAAATGGGTGGTCTTCGAAAAGCCAAGGGGTTTTGGAAAGTTCCTTCATCCCACAAGGGACTATGTGAATGCCGAATACCAGAGAGAGTACCATAAGAGGGGTTGGTGTTGCGGTCCTAGTAACACCTGATAGCTCCAATAATACTTCAAGAGCCTTTCACAATTTTCAAGGCTCACCACACTCCAATACCAGTATCACTTAGGCCCACTTAACTAACACTACACATGCCACTCACTTACAACATTAATTCCCATTTTCAACTCACATTGCTAAGTCTTGGTGCTCGGGACTTCTAGCACGCACTCCACTTGTCACACTTGGCATGTCACTTGGTGACATGGGGCGGAACTTCCATTTTATTGTACTAGGACTCATGGTGGTACTACTTACCATGGTCCTAACCACCTTTGGTAGTCACCTCACTTCATACTAGGCTCGTTGTGCATTTGCTACTCTCACACTAATACTAATTGGGACTCACAACTCTGGACACATCATCAAAGGCCTAGCAAGGAGTGAGACTCTATCACGACCCTTATCAAGAGACATGCATGTGCCACCTTGGTGAGCAAGGGGGACATTGGAGGTGACTCCCCAAGAGATGGGGTGAGGGGGAGTAGGAATCCCGAGCGATCAGAGTGTTGTAGCGCTCTGATACGGATGAATTAGGGGGCTTGTCATACATTCTTGGAAAACTTGTGAGAAGACTCGTCCATGGGTTCAAAGAACGTGAGAATCCAAGTTGGGAGTCAAAAGTTATGGCTCTTCAAAATTGGTCGTGTCTCGAGGCATAGGGATGTAGAAAACAAGGTTTGGGAGGATTTCTTTGAGCCAAATAGGGCATGCCACATATCATTGAAAATATAAGGAGACAAAATTTCTATAATGATAAGGCTCATGAGGAGATGAGTTGTGAGCTAAAAATTATGGGCATCCAAAGAGGGTGGAGTCCTGGAGAACTACACCTCCCGGGGACTTGTACCTTTGGAGGGCCATAACTTCTTCAATATTTATTACATTGGGGAAAGTAAATAGTCTGCGGTGATCTACAAAAAATATAGATCACAAAAATGGGCTCGCACTTGGGATTTGGAGCTCAAAACTAAAAGTTATCCTGATAGAAAGATCGAAAATCTTTGGGGGTCCAGTTTGGGGGATACCACTTGAAATTGGGTGGTCTTCCAAGATAGGGAGCATCTTAGGGGTTCCCGGTGACCTCTAGTAGGGGGGGGGGGGGGTTGTCAAATCCCACAGAGAGTACTGTGAGGAGGGGTGGTCTCCTTCCTCACTCTTAGAAGGTGCCATGGTGAGCCGAAGTAGCTTTGGGTGGTGAGATTAGTGTTGGAGCCTCACCACCACTTGTGTATTACCGTGGAGTGCTTGTACACTCCTTGATAACGGTTGGGTACTGTTCTACTCCACACTAGGCCATGGTGTGAGTCTCGTTTGGTGAATCTCGATTAGTAAGTTCCAAAATGAGTTGGGTTGGACCTAGTGGGGAATTGGGTCTCATTCAAAGGTGGTTAGCACCGGTGGGGAGTAGTGCCGCGACCAAGTGCTTGGACATCAATGGAAGTTCCGCTCCATGTTATTTGATGACATGCCCGGTGTCTTATAGGAGTTAAGGGTGGAAGGAAAGTATGAGGAGTCACGGAGGAATGGAGAATCTCGTGACTTGGGTTGGAACCTAACATTATGGGTGCGTGGCATGTGCAATATTAGGAAAGCATGATCCTTAATGTCACTAAAGTATCAAGTGCTTGGAAAGCATTGGAAGGTGAACTTAAGGTGATAAGTGTCATTAAGGGGCACGATAGACTCCAACCAATTAGAGCCTCGGGACACACACACAAGTGTCCCAAGGAGCCTTGAAGGTGGTGGTGAAGTTGCATCACCACCTATAAGTAACTAGGACTCATCAAGGCTCCAAGAGGGACCAAGGAGGGAGACCAACCCCTCCTATAGTACTTGTTGTAGTCTTTAGTAGACCCCCTCTTGTGGATCAAAGGGACTCCCAAATCCCCTTGGGTTTTAGAAGACCACCCGTTTTCAACCGAAATCCCCAACTCCCCAAGCTCTACCTTTGTTTGGACTCCTGAACTTCCAAATGGTGTAACTTTGTCTTCAAGGCTCCAAATCTCATATGCAAGACCATTAAGGATATTCATGTGATGAGTAGATGCCGATGGACTGCTCACTTGTTCCATTTGGATAAGTTTTCATAAAATTATGATGTTCCAAAGATTCGGGTCTATCGGGAGCAATGTCATGCCTTCACCATAGCCCTTCTCTTGGCCATAACTTTTGGCTCATGACTTAGAACCTCATAATGCTTTTCATTCTAAGTTCCTTGTCTTTGTAGCTTTCCAATGGTATGCTAATGCTATACTTTGTTGAGTGATTCCTTAAGAACTCCTCACACCTAGCCTTTGAATGTCTTGACACCACTAGGACACCCCAACTTTGAACGGCCATAACTTCTAGCCTACTAGTCCAAATCATATGTTCTTTAGACAATTAGAAGCATATTCTCAAGAGCTTTCCAAGAATGTATGATATGCTGCAATGCCCTTCGTAACCAAGGCGCAATAGCGCCTTGTTTACTCGGGAGTCTCTCATTTTTCCTTTTTTAGCCTATTGCAAGGCTTGAGAAGTCACCCCCAAGGTCCCCCTTGCTCACTAAGGCACTTCGGGCACCTCATAGAGATAAGGGCATGACAATTGGTCTCCCTCCTCGCTCTCTCTTGAGCCTTGGTGAATCCTAGTGGCTTAAGGTTGGTGATGTAACTTCACCATCGACTTTAAGGCACAATGGATTACTTGTGTGGATGTTCTATGGCACCGTTTGGATGGAGTCTCGTTCTTGCTAGGCCATTTTCAATATATCATGAGTTGTGAGTTCCAATTAGTTTTGGTGTGAAGGTAGCAAATACTCAATGGGTGTATTAGGGAGTGGAGTGATAACCAAAGGTGGTTAGGATTGTGGTGAGTAGTGCTACCATAGGTCTTAGTACAATAAGATGGAAGGTCCACCCTATGTCACCAAGTGACATGCTAGGTGTTATGTGTGGAGTGTGTGCTAGGAGTCATGGGGATTGGAATTTAGTAGTATGAGTTGAAAATAAGAACTAATGTTGTGGGTGCATGGCATGCGCAATGTTAGTTAGTTTGGACCCAAGTGATACTAGAAGTGAAGCGTGGTGAGTCCAAGAAGGCGTGAAAGGCTTCTTGGAGTTGTAAGGTGTTGCTAGGGCTGCGACATTGAAGGGGTCAATCAACACTATTCGTTTTATTTTTTGCTTCTCTTTGAGTATTCTCCAATTGAAGGAAATGAAGCTTTGGAAGGCAAAGTAAAGGTCCACACATGGTCTTGGGCCCATACTAAATGCCCTTAAAATGATGACCTCACACTCAACAATTAAAGGTCTAGTTGTGCTCTTTGAAAATGCCCCCAAAATTTCACTTTTCAATATTTCAAAACTACATTTTGAAAAGGGCTTTGAAACTCAAAGTTCCTAGGATGCTAAGAGTGCATCAAATTCTATATATATCAAAAAATGGGTCTTAAAAATGTTATTTTTTGAGAGAAAACAAAACATTTTGTCCAATAGGAAAATCATTGCGAGACAGATGTAGTATCTTGTAATCTATGTGATCAAAGTTTTTGAAATTTCTTCCATACATTCATATACTAGTCAAAGGGAGGCAACCAATTTCCAACCACTTAAGCAATTACACCTATTTGGAGGACAACTTTCTTCCAGGGGAAATTTTCCAATGTGTAGAAATAGAATTAAGAAGATTTCCATAATTTTCCAAATTTTTATTTCGCAAAATATAATTACTATGAATTTTTGAGCAAAAGATTCTGTTCCTCCCACTGTAGTCATAAAAACCTTCATGTTTCCCACAAGGGTTGGTTGCAAAATCCACCCAAGAATTGGAAGTGTTGTAAAACAATCACAATGTGCCACAACTATATAGGGAATTGTATTTTAATTAATCATTGTGATCTCCTCCTATGTGGAAAGAGTGTAGTCTATATTGCCACGAAGGGGTGGTGATGAAGAATGGGTTGCCTCCCTTAGTTTAGGATCCATTGGTTTGATATGTGAAAAATACCATTTCTAGGGATTTTTGCACTTTGCATTAGAAATGGCAGTTTTAAGTGAAATTTGATGAAAAAAAGGCCTTGGACCTTTACGGGTTTACTGCAATGACGGTTTCGAGGCTTCCAGCCCTTTTCGCTTCAAGAAAATGGCGATGCATTGGTCAAGGCCCTCGTGATCGGTATCCCGCTCCGGTCCTTGATAGTCCGCAGCGTGTTCTCGTCCAAGGTTCCCCTATGACGAGCTTTCTGGGACCCAATTTTCAACTTGTTTCGGAGGCAGGGACGATGATGCCATGCCAATTGTGCACGAGGGTGTTCTTGGATTAATTGCACCACTTTTGCATTCCAGCAAGCTAAGATTTGCCAAATTTGGAGGTAGGATGCAGGTTTGGGAATACTAAGCATCCTGGAGGCAACTGCGTATTGGCGAACTTGTGCGGTGATTTGCGAAGACAATTGTACGATCTCCTTGTGTTCTCTTAAATCTAGCGAAGATTTGGCTTTGGGTTGCCTGGTCTGCTTAGATTGTAGTCGATCTGTCAACATTTTGCTGTGAGGGCACCATGGACTTGGACGAGAGGGTTTGGAGCCAGCTGCAAGTGGACCTCGTGGATCGCGTTCTCTCTTTCCTGCCGATCCCCGACTTGTGCAGATTCCGAGCTGTATGCAAGAGATGGAACGAGCTTGTGTGTGATCCCAGTTTCCACGATCTGTGTGACGAGAGCAGAGAGCGAAACGCGTTCTTGTTTGTGATGCGCTATGGTTTCGGACTCCAGGGTAATTTGATGCGAGCATCAACAAGCTTCCTCGATGTCGATGATATGAGGTGGTATTCCATCAAGGTGGACCAGGAGAGTCTCAGCACGACGTTGGCGATGAACGATGGCCTCATGTGTGAGTCGCACGCTAATTTCGTAGAGTTTGTCGTCTTTGATCCATTTGCGAAGCATGCCAAGAGGAGAGTGCTTCCGAAATCACCCATTCCGTGCTCTGTCGCTGATATTGGTCCTACAATCGCCATGGCTGGCGATCCAGGCAGACGCAGCTTCAAGGTGGTGCTTATCGATAACAATGTGCGAGATTCTGCTGCAACAAGGTTGTTTGTATATGCCTCATCCGGGAATGAATGGCGGGGACTGCGAAATCCGCCCGAGGGGTTCGCGGCGGAACTTGTTTGGTCAGCCACTATCCTTCATGAACATTTGTATGTAGTGTTTGGAAATAGGTCAAGTGACCAAGAATGCGGACGGTTTGTGATTTTGAGCTACAATCTTCTGGATGATACGTGGGCGGAGCCTATTAAAGGAAGTGTCCCGAGGAAGCTGGCACGTCCTCCGCAATTCGTTTGTAGCGGTGATCGCTTGTTTATCATTATGGGAGTATCCGGACCTTGCAGCAACCCTAATTCGAACAGACAGTTTGACTTGGTGCTGGAGGTGAGAGAAGTATTGATCGCGGACAACGACACTATGACTGTGGCGCAAATTACGTTTGCGAATCTGAAGCAAATGTTTGGTGAGTTAAGTGACGACTTCCATGTTGCTTATGGAGTTCCTTGCATAAACTCCGAGGGGCTCTGCACATCCATCACGTTGGTGTCATCTCTATCAGGAAAGATTCTATCTTACGACCTAGTGAGTGGATCGGTGGATGTCTTACCGTCACTCTCGCCGTTGGAGGAAGTAGGCCATGACGCCATACCTCAGTTGTTTTGCCATGGGAAGCCTATGAAGCTCAGTTTGAGAATATTGACGTCACAAGAGTTGGGATAAGTTGATCTCCCTTCAAGATGGTTCAAAATCTGTGAAGAATTCAGGACTTCGACGAACATTCCCGGAGCATCACCTTGTTGAACCAGTTGGAAAAGATAAGTACTCTCTCTCTCAGCACTCACTTGTTCCACTGTGAACACCATGTCAAACTGTCACAGTGGAACAAGTGCCCAAACTAGAATAGAAAGTGTCCTTTGGAAGTTAATGGTTGACTACGATAACTGTCAATACATATTTCTATCGTGATTCAAAAATATAGGATATGATCACTTCTTTCTATTGGTACATTTTTGTACCTCCGTCGAAGCGTCCTAATTGATTTATTTCAACTCCTATACATATGGCCAAAGCCACTCTTGCCCTTTGGGGGCATTTAGAGGTTCGAGGGTAGAATCCCATGTCAGAAGCCCATTTGAGAACTTGGGTATAGCATTCTGTTGTGAACCTGCCTCACAATGTATCAAGCAGACACTACTGTACGGTACAGTACACTCTTGTGCCATTTTCCACCATAATGATGTGCCTATTATCCATTTGATCATGCCTTTGCAATTCAGAGTCTGAATGTGGTCGTCTTTTTTAGTTAGACAAGCTGGCTCGGTTCTGGAAATTGTGGTGTTCAGTTGATTAGGAGTCACGACCAACGCTATGTGATGTAGTCCTACTTTCACTTCACCGAATAAGTGATGACCACTCAAGAATGTTCTGCACCGAATTTCTCATTGCAACCGACTGCACAAATTGGTAAGCGTGCAACACAGTAATAATAAATTTCACGGGTACATATCCCTTTCTGGTACAACAATTTTTCAAGAGTATGTGGTATGCACACAATCCCGACAATTTTCAAGGAAGAAAACAAAACACGAAACTAACTTCCGATTAGAAATGATACATTACACTTTGCCTTTGCATTAAAAAATGGCTGTAACTGGCATTGTTCTGCACCTATATGGTAGGCATGCCAATGACCGTGCAGCACCCCTTTACCGTGCATTAACTGCGCACTTTGCCTGGCGGGTCACATCGGTTGCATAATATTCACATCATCTCCACGTAACCTAAATGTGGAGCACATCACTCTTAGCTACTGTTTATTCCTTGTACAAATGGATGAAATAAAAATAAAATAGTTCCAGAATTATAAATTGAAGGAGAATTCAACATCAGTGAACTCAATGTAAGTCATAATGCTACGAATTGTTTAGAAATTAATCTCCCAGTTACACTGAGTTTGCGAAGTCGAGCAACGCCTTGTTCACTTGTTCAGGAGCCTCATCGTGGGGACAGTGTCCAGCTTGAAGGCGCACCATGGTGGCTTTCGGGTACAGTTCCTTGAGTTGATCACACTTTGAAGGCCCAATCCAAGGATCAAGATCACCCCATAGCAGAAGCATTGGGCAGGAAAGCCGGCTCACAAGTTTGTTGATTGTCTGATTTGACTGCTTGAATAACACTTGCGTCATAAGCCTGCATGTCAATTATTCGATGTCACATTCCAACATCTGGCACATGATTTTTTTGAACCAGGATACAGTAATCCCTTCTACAATGTTATTGTACGTAGGTAGAATCATTTTGACTATAAGGTGACTGCGGATAGTCGCAAACCGTTTTCAAAACTGACCCCTAAAAATCTCACCTAAAATGTACAGAACCTATTCACGGGAGGCAATATTCGGTACACGTAGTTTCAGCGCTTCAAAATTCAAAAGCTTTTTTCATATGGTGTCCAAAGAATGCAGGCCAAGAAAATCCACAATCCCCTTCTGGCTCCCAACAAGACCCAAGAAAACCAAAGACACTTTTAACAATAGGAATAGGAACCATGCTCAGAAACTTATATGGAAGACTTTAGGTGCAGTTACCGCAGCATCACCAGAGCCCATTGAATTCAAGAATTCCTACCCTACTCTTTTGGCACAAACTGATGACTTAACGACAGAAAGGGACCTGTCAAGGAATTCAAGAATGTTATGCAAGTTGAAGTCTGGAGATTCATACAGGAGATTCCATAAAATGATAAAACAATAGGTTTCAAAACAGTACCTATAATAGACCTCCCCAGCATTTGGGTCGGATGTCGGTTGCACAATCGACTGCACTAGATAATCATCCACATTTGTTTGATCTTTATATACCTGTGTGCGTCAAAACCTCGTGTTAATACAACAGTACTGTGAATGCTTCCTGCTAACATCACTTTTAACAACTTAGAACTAAGCTTAGATTCACTTTGCAGACACAGCTTTTAAACCAGGTGCAAAATATCCCTTCAAAGTGGCACAAATTGTATCTTCTACTAGAAGTACATAAGCATGCACTTCTGCACGTAGCAAGTAAATAATAAACTAAAAACTGATAGATGACTCATGTTAAGATTACCAGAAGAGCAGAGAAGGCCGGCAGACTTACATTTTGGAGAACTGATTTAACCCGTGCGGGCTGTTTGGCTTGCCAGAAGGCGAATAGTATACTGTACCTTTGAACTGCGTTCTTAATGGGAGTGATAAGATGGCGTCTCAATAGAGACTCTTGCAATTCAACAACATCCTTCTGCGGTGTCTCATCACCAAGCTTTTTTGTGGGATCAGAGTTTTCAAATTGGCCTGAGGCATTCAATAGCACCAATCCTGACACCAGGTCGGGATAGGCAGCTGCAGTGCTCAAAACAGTGAACCCGCCAACACTGCAAATGCCAGGCAATCCATGAGTGCACCTCACAAGAGAAATTCAATCTATTTGGTGTAACTTATGATACAATATCTTGTGGGCTCATGATACACTGTGAACACCATGTATTAGTATATACGTATTGATGACCGCCATTTACTAAGCTTCGGATGCCATGTATATTAGTATACCTATTGATGAACACTATTTACTTCGCAACTTGTGTTGGCCAATTTCTCACTGCCCACTTGTTGCTTAAGCGACCATGCATTCAAAAGCTTCTCGTTGCTTGTCGTAAGTTGCATGATGCAACAAAAAAAAATTCATTCAGTCAATGACACGCTATTTTGGTGTTATCGATGACACTAAATAGTATAATTAGTGCAGCATTTCAATGAGGTGCTTTTGGAGAATATTATCGTAGGAAATCCAATTGCATGGGGTCGGAAAGTCACCCATTTTCAGTGCAACAATGAGATATATATCAGATGCAATCAACTCATGGTTCAAGGATAGTCCTGATTTGTGATTGGGACCTTATTACTTCAACAGTTCATAACTTATTCATACAATATCCAAATAAATGAATGTTTTAGTCTATTGGAATCCTCTCGAAAATGGAGACAATATCCACATCAAAAAAATTCCATTCTAAGAACAGAAACCACTCAAAGGGCCCAGCAATGGGTTCCAAACCTAACAGCACTTGTTGAGACGAAAAGAGCGTAATCAATACCTGTTGCCTGCAAGAACAGCGGGCTTCCCCACCACATCTCTCACAAAGTCCGCTACTTGATCTCGCCACACGTCGGCGTTATAGTCTATCAATGCTTTCTCAGACCAGCCAAGCCCTAGAAGGTCCATAGCATAAACTGTATGAGTCTTGGCCAATTCTGGGATATTATATCTGCACAAAACGATATCATTCAGAATATCCCAGTTTCAGTTCGGCAAATTTCATTGACAGATGAGAAGAAAACACTCAAGAAGAACTGTCTGTCAACTAAAATGGATTGCACAAGTAATTAACCCCAGCCTACCTCCAATGGAAAGCGGAGGCACCGAATCCGTGAATGAGTACAATAGGAGGGCCCTGGCCTTGCACTACATAATGCACCTTGTGGTCTCGCCATGTCCAAAAATTGTAGCCACCTTCCTTGTAAGGCAACAGTTCCAGCCCTACAAAAAAAAATGAATTTCAGCACCAACACTTCAACTTCTAACACTTGTTGCTGAGACAGGGACACCCATAATCACAACTGATCCAAAATCGTCACCCTAAAATCTAAGACAATGAGGATACATGCGTGTAGATGAGAGGACCACCTAAACATATATTCAAGTCTTAATCATTAGGTCGTCTGTCAACAAAACTTTGAGCCTTCATAACTTTTGCATACCAGATTAAACCCTTCAGGACCAAGGCCTTTTTTCTGCCAAAAAACACTCATAACTGCCATTTTTATAGCAAAGAGTAAAAAATTTTGAATTTTTTTTCTCTGAACATCTAACTATAGGATCTTACACCTAACTATGAAAATGTGTGAAAAAAATTTCAGAATTTTTGATCCCACAGATTGCAAGATATCTGCGTTTAAAGTGAAAAAAACAAGTTTTTGAGCACATTGAGGGATTAGATTTTTTGACTTTGAACATTCTTAACTTTCATTTTTTGCACTACAAAGTTTTGAGCTTTAAATCTATATGGTGAGGCATTGAGTTGAGAGTCTAGGGAAAAAAAAAATTCCAAAAAACTTAATTTTCATTATTAAAAAAATTGCTAAGTAGAAGTAGATACAAGATAGAAGGAAAATCTAAATTATTAATATCTTTAAGATAGAATTAAAATGCACTAATCCCAATGGTGAGATTGTTCTAGAAAAAAAACTAAACCATATGAAACTTCTTTTTTTGGAAAAATTTATAAAAATTGCATTAAAAAATGAATCCTATAAGTTATTTTTTCAAGAAGATACTCTAATTACTAAAATACAAGATTGTCCATAACTTTCTTATAACAAATCCAAATGGAATTAATCAAAGATTTTCATGTAGATAAAAATATAATCTATGAGAAAAAAAATTCCAAAAAATAAAATTCAAGATTTCAAAATTTTTCTTTTGCTACCCCATGTCCCCTATTTTGAGCTTATATGGGCATAACTTTTGTTCCCAGGTACCAATTGAAGAAAAAATTATATCCCCATGAAGCTAATCAGATTTTCAATCTTCATAAAAAGTTTCAAAAAGTCAGCCATAGATACTTGTTCAAAATCCCATTTGTCACCCTTAGGGACAATGGTCCTTTAGGAAACTAAAGAATAGAAACTCAACACAAACATACATGCAAGTGTAAACTTTACGTCAACTACCAATAAAACTTTGATCCTTTGTAAGTTTACCATACCGTATCCAAATAACACACAATTTGGTGCTTTGGGACCCCCTTTTCTTCCATTTTTGGCCAACAAGAACACATCTGAATTTGAAATTTTGATAATAGCAACTACGCTCAGCGCCAAAAGAGATGCTAGTACCGTACATCTGTAATTCTTGCGAATCAGATTAACATACCTGTCGCTGGCGGTGTCTCAGCTGCAGTCGTCTCCGCCATAGCCGCAAGCACCACTAACACACCGTCTCGCACAAACGCCCTCCTCTGCACCTTGAGCTCACCTAGAAAGACCCAAGGTCCCACGTCCGATTGATCACATCCAAAAAACAAACAACACACACACACACAAACAAAAACAAAAACAAAAAAACAGCAGTTTCCAGCAACTACGAATCGAAATTCCTTACCACTAAGCTCAGAAGTCCCAGTTGCCGCCTGAATCCTGAAGAGCCGCTTCCGAACTAACAAGGGTCGGAGTCCAGAAACACCACTTGCCACGAAGGAAATGGAATTCGAAGTAGAATAGAAGTGTGAAGCCCAAGTACTGGCAGCTTGGTGCATGATTTGGTGGGGAAATTGGAGCAAGGGATCGTCTGGGAAGGTGGTGATGGCTATGGCCGGTGATGCTTGCGGTGTTGCCTTCAGTTGGCTCAGATGCCAACACTTGCCCTTTCATCCGCAATTGTACTTTGTTGCGAAGCTGGTGCAGGAACTCTGACAAAACTTGAACATTCAGGGACCTCCGGGAAAAGTCTTTGTGTTGTAGAATGCAGTTAGTAGGGAGCTTTACACCTGAACGGAATCATCCCCAGGGACTATTTTCTTTTTTTTTCATTTCTTTTGGGCAGTGCAGGAAGCAATCTTCGTGGGAGTGGTGCAGTTGTTCACATCTATAGAAATGGATGAAATGTGCAGAATGCAGATGAAACTTCAATTATTCATCCAAAAGAGTGAACATTCATCCAAAAAAGTGGCAATATTGTCCTTAGAATATATACTAGTGTACCTTGTGTTGTTGCCACAATCATTGGGAAGTCAAACGTGACAGCTAAGCCCTCCTTAACTATGAAAGGACTTGATCCATTGTGAAATGGTCAAACTTCCTCTCTGAGCTAAATTTAGCCTTTAAAATTGTGTGTTCAAACAACAATCTTATATTTTTATTACTTGAAACTCTAGATTCTATATGGCTTTGAGAAATTGTAATTGTTATCATTTTTGTCGTAGAAATTGAATAGAAATGAGTAAAAATAGCAAAAATAATCCAAATTATTTGAATTTTTTTCAAGAGGTACAAGGAGCAATGGGACTACTAGTGTGAAAAAATTTCAATTGGTTGTTTTATATTGAAAAAACAAAACAACCTCAACAAGGACCTTGAAGTCAAATTTGACTATCAAACCAAATGCATCCTTTTATTTAATTGATGTGTAAAAATTTTGATACTTTTTGCTAGTGGAATAATGAAATTTCTATTTATTTTGTATTTTTCCAATAATTTTGATGGAAAAATCAAATTATTGTGACTTTTTAAAGCTAAAGGTGGAAATAAAATTATGTCAATTATAAAATATATTAGAATCATTTGTAATTTTTAGCATAAATGAAGGGTAGAATGAGAAATATAGTTTCATAATTTAAATGTAAAATACGTTTCAAGAAAAGAAATGTGATTGAAAAACACACTATATTGTGTTATTTGGATTCTAACACATAGAGCTTTCAATTGCAATTACTCTTTCAATTTTTGACAATTCTCAAAATTTTTAAGAAGAGTAGAAACAAAACTTGTCAAGCTTCATTTCTTAGTTGAAATCAAATTCCAAAAATAGTTATTTTGAAAGTTGCAATCGTGGTTGACCAAGGTACATCCACTTTAGGATGCTTGGACTTTTAGGGGTTACCCTCCTTAAATAAAATGAAAAGTGATTTTCAAAATTCAAAAAAATTCAGAATTCAATATCTTTTACATAGTAGGTACAAATGCCACATGACCAAAACCCGTGCACCCCTCCTTGCCAAGGGCTTTCCAATGGTACAAAGAACACGATTGGAAGATGCATGGTTTGGGAGATCTCAATGTAACAACAAAACAAAACAAACACCCTAACTTAAGGTATGGATAGCAAATCAGTGATATCATCCACTGGAAATGGAGGAGTACAATGAAAATGGGATTGTTCTTGAGCAAAATATTGCTCTTTCCCTCACCCCGATGGTGATCACACAGCCTAGGATTATCTCTCTTGTTGCACAATATGTCTAAGAATTGATGCAAGGTAAAATGATCCATTATTGTCCCTATAGTCATTGTAGAATGAGATGAAAAGAGATTCCTTTTTTGAGATTGGTATAAATTAAAAATCCAAAGCATTAAATGTTCAAATTTCAAATGGATGAATGCAAATATGCCCAAACATGTGGAATATTAGTCTTTTAATCCATCTAAGTATTTCTAGATTCTTGTGTTAGATCTCTTGGATTTGTATAATATAGATTTTCAAAACTTTCCTTAGCAAATATTCTATGGTTCAAAGGGGCAAAGTATGTTCAACCTCAAAAAATAACTTTTTCAATTCAAAAAATGACCTTAAAAAGAATTCTTGAATAAATTACTTCCATGAAAATATGAAAACATTACCTAATTAGAACTTACATTTTGACCTTGAAGAAAATAAAAATCTTCAAATCTTCAATCTATAATCAATTTTAGATGGGATTTTCTTTTTTTGTTTTCAATTATTACTGAAAAATATTAGTTGGTGTAGCATTTCAAATAACCTTATGGATATGATTTGTGAATCATATTTTTACAACTTTTGTTTGATTTTGGGTGATTGCAAGAAAGAGCAGTCCTATTTTGTGTTATAATTAGAGTGACAAAGTTATTTTCCACTAGAACTTTTGGAGGTAGAGCTTGATGAGCTTGAAATTTTTATCGGAGATGGCTAACTTAATTGTAATCATATTCGTTTCTTTTAGAAATTTTAAAAAATAATTTTTTATTGAAAAATTAATTTTGCTAATTTGTCACACTTTGGGGTTTAGGGGTTTTTAGTATTGGGGAGTATCCAAAATTAATGATCTAGAGCTGAAATTTTTGTGGTCTATTTCTATAGTAGGATTACATGTGCCTACCAAAGGGAATCTAAAAATACATTATTTTATGGCCTCCATATTTGTGCAAATAGGGCTCCCTTGTGTGCATGCTTTTGAACATTGAAGATGGTTTTGACTTCATCTTTTTGGGGAAATTCAATTACCATCAAGTCCTCACAAATTTCCAATTTTTAGGGGGTTTTATTCATGATTTTTTTATTCTATGAGTTTATATCTCATTGTATCTATTTCTTGTGACAAACCATCTCTTTTTACAAATAGTATTGTTTCAGTACTTATTAGTAGTCATAGTACTCAAAATGGTTGTTTTAGCTTTCGATTTTTTGGATCAACAATTGAGATCTTTCGATTTCATAGTACTCGTAGTACTCGTAGTACTGAGTGCAAAAATCATTGTTTTGGCAAAAGACTAGAAAAACTTAACTATCTTTATTGCTACCACCCTTTTCATCAGTAACCCCTAAAAGACCAATTCAAGGTGCATTTTTTGGCAACATAGAAATTTTGGGTAGGTATGTGTGACTAGAGATTTCCATGTTTTTGGCCCAAACTTTAATAAAAGGTGTGGACAAGGAATATCTTTCATGTGCACTAAATTCAAGACATTTGGAAATATGAGTAAAAAATTATAGTCTAATATGTAGTTTGTTTCTCAACTTGGGTAGTCCAGGCAAATCTGAAAAAATTGTTTTTTTCAAAAATAAAAATTTGAATTTGGTTTTCTAGATTTCTTTGTAGATAGAAAACTTTGAATCATTCCATTTTGATCAATGAGTCAAGAGGTATGAGATGTTTTAGTTTGCAGGCAAGTATGGATTCTCTATTCTAAAATAAACTTTGAAGTCCTTTATTTTACTCAATTTTCAATTTTTTTGAAAAAAAATCTTTAGGTGTAGTTCGTTTATTACAACATTACCAATATTGGGATTATCATTTTTCAATTACATTAATAAATTGTTAACAATTTTGTATTTTAAATCATTCTCTACATCTTTCTATTTACTATTTTTTTTCCCGATATGTTGCACAATTCCAAATGATCTAAACATTTTCAAGCATTTAGCCAACTTGCCTTGGAGAATGAATCTAAAGAAGCACCACCATTTTGGACATTTGTTCATACAAATGTGACCTTGTGAAGTACAGCTCCTATTTTTTCACAAGACCAAAAAAGGATTTTTATCACTTCAAATGCTAATATCTTGCAATCCACAAAGTGGAAATTTCTGAAATTTTTTCCACATCTTCTTAATCTAGTGTATGACAAGATCCTATGGTTAGAAGTGTCCTCAAATGATATTTTTCAAAAATTTGGTACTTTTATTAGAAATGGCAGTTTTTGAGGGGTTTTGGTGATAACATAGTCAAGGAACTTTAGGGGTTAAATTATTATTTCAAATTATATTTGATATATATATATATATATATGTAGGTTTGGTAATTGATCTTAAAACTTAAAACTTATAATTTGTTCTCTTTTTTCCTAGTTAGGCTAGTTAAAGGTACTAGTGAAAAGACGAGATCAATCTAAATAAGCATTAAGTATGTGTAAAACGAAGTTGGCTAGTTGGTTGGTTGCCTTGCAAGAACTGAATAGCCAATTTGGTGGAAGTTGTTGTCATCTATTACGGCCTATTAATGCAATTCTTCCAACTATTTGAAATTCACCAATTGTTACTTGAGCAAGAGAATGCCTACTCTTTGAGGCCGTGTAATTTTCTTTGCTATCAATGTGATGCATTTTATGTGCCAAATTGGGGATTGTGTATTGTTGTGAATGGTTGCCTACTTGTGTGGGAGTGTCAACCAATGTTCGGGAAGTTTTTTGAGTTTTACCGGCTAATTTTCTTTTTTCCTTCAATTCCCAAATTGAACCAATTTTTCAAGGACAGAGACCAGTTATTTTCTCTATTTTTCACTCAAAACAGACATTTCATGGATATTCTCACCAATTTTTTGCTAATGTTGTAAATTGCCACCGGGGGGTTTGCCAATTCCACTGGCTAACTTTGAACTAGGTGCCGGTTCTTCCTGATCATTGGTGTCTACTATGAAAATGAATGTATATATGCATTTGAGCAATATTATTACATATTGAGTTGGAATTGTTTAAGTTTGGCAATGTTACTACAATGTTAATTAGAAACATTCAAATTGTCAAAAGTTGATACTAAGTAGAAGATCATTGTCATTGTTTGGTTATATACACAAAAGTGGATTCTTATTGTAGTGGATGTTATGTTGTGTGTGCGGCAAATGTGAAAGTCCAAATTGTCAATTGTGTGTTGTATAACCAAACAGGGAGGTGCTTAAATTAAGCCAACTAGGGTCTTACTATGTGAATAGTGTGAATTATCAATTAGCCAAGAGGAGTAAAATTGGGGCAAATTCTTATTCCTTATGGCTTTTAAGAGTGGAGTGCCAAATTATGTAATTAGACCAAATGGTGAAGATTGAATAGTAAATTGCCTGGTTGGAAGAAATTCTTCTTATTTGTGATTGTGATTTCTAATTTGGATAATCTTGTAGTAAGCCTATTAATTATTGTCTCCTTGAGAGAAATTCACATTTGGATTTTGAAAGTCTTACTACATAATGCATTGTCACAATTTGGAAAATTTGGACTATTCCATAGTCTTTAAGGAATTAATATTTTGTTAATATTTTGTTCTATACATTGACCCTAGGGAGGTGTATAAAGCAAAGACTACTTAGTATTGTAATTTTGTTAGGAGAGAGACTCTTAAATTAATATCTAAGAACAAAGAAGGGGACCATGATTTGAATATGATGGTATGGAATATTAGTACGGGGAGGAGTTGAAGAAAATTTTGTGTATGATGAGTAGTTTTTGGAATTGGAAATATTGAACTGTTGATACATAGCAAGACATCTTGTCTATGTTGGGACCATAAATCACCAAATGTGAATACTAGATAGTGATGTAGGATTTACTAAATCATCTAGGGATAAAATCTTCATATTCATTGGTGGATTGTTTGCTCTAGTAAAAGTAACATGGTAGATAAATGTCATGATTTGAGACATTAGATAGTAATTTGATGGTTGTATTGGGCACTATCTCATTTGAGCTAATCAAGTATTATTTTAGCAATATTTGGTGACATTTTGGTAGTAATTGCATTAATAGAGTTGGATGTCAATAGCATACATTGTAGATGAAGAATTACTATGCAAGTCTTTTCAAAGAAAACAAAATAGTCCATTTTAGAAAAATCCCACTTAGTAGATGCCCTTGAAAGCAATAAAATTGTCTAGTGAAGGGAAAGATAGACTATGGAATAGACTATAAAGTCAAACTAAAACAAGAATATTTTTTTTAAAACAACATAAGAAATCTAGCAAGTTGTGGAATATCAAATGGAACAACAAAAAAATGACTAAATTGGGCAAAGTAAAATTAATAGATGATTGTTGAAATACTTGTACTAATTGCTAGATTTTAGTATTTTTTAGAATACTTTAAAATGGGAAAAAATGGAAAAAAGACTTTAGAATATGGCAAATTTATAGACCCTTGATAAGATTGTGTCCTGGGAAGATCAAGTGTATAATAATATTCTAAATAAGAAAATTATAAAAGTGCACAATCTCTAAAAAAGTAGATATTTTGACAATTTAATTTCTAAGAAATATAAATACAACAATTATAATATGCAACAATTCTATATAGATGGCTATAAGAGTAGAAAATAGTCATGCAAATATTTTTTCCATTTCTAAAAATGCATATTGAAGGAAGCCCAAACAATTGAAGTCTTCTACACCACTAAGAATAAACATTTTTTAGAATTCCTTTAGATGACAATTGCAAGTCTATTTGCAAGTCCTCTCTTCTACATTTTAGCTTCAAATTCTTCTACAAGAGTACTCCTCATGAGAGTTTTTCATCCTTCAAGTTTCCTATCCATCTGAGTCTACTAAGTATTTTGTAAGGGACTAGGGGTTGTTATTTTTTGGACAAAAAATTTATACCCTAGACTTATTTAAAGTATTCATTATATCCATTATAAAATAGACTTGAATTACTTATAAAATTTCAAAATAATGTCTATGAATAGGACATGGTATATTATTATTATTATTATTATTATTATTATTATTATTATTATTATTATTATTATTATTATTATTATTATTATTATTATTATTATTATTATTATTATTATTATTATTTTGCAACACTTGTGATGCAAGGCTCAACCATAAGCCATGGCTACTACAAATTGTAAGTCCATAACCATACTAGCCCCACAACATCCTAGGAATTGATTTGGAATGAAAATTTAACTACGATATTTTGATTCTATCAACCAATTTCTATTGAATGTCATTTTAGTTCTTTGATAGAAGTTAATAATATCATCAAGATTCAAGAACATCAAAAATGTGAAATTGCCACATATCCACAACCCACTACTACACAAATCCACTCTATAAACAATAAACCATATAAAACAAAAACAACTTCTAGTTAATAGAGAGCTCTATTTTCTACAAAATGAACTATCATCACTTGTAAAATAAATCCCTAATAACTTGCTCTATATTCATTTGCCTCCTATCTTAGTTACATCTACAAATTCAAATCACTTGCATTTACAGTTTGAAGGTACTCATGTAATGGTCATTTGCAACAATAGAAGATAAGAACTAATCAAATTGGATGAATATGATTTACTCTTAACTAAACTCTAATGCTCAATACTATCTTATTAGAAAATAGAACAAAAGTGAACTAATATAATTGCCTTGCGCCATATGCACTTTAGATACTTCCAAATTCATACAAAGCTTCCTAGGACATTGCATATAGGTGATGGCAAATTGCACCTCATCCAACTTATGGCACATCAAAGACCCTAATAGCGCCAATGACAAAAAAATGTTGCAACTTTAACCACTCAAAGATGTAGTTCTTGAACAAAAACTCCAAAGCCTTATACCTTTGTATATACTTCCCAACACCAAAGCTCCTTTGAATCTCATTGACAAGTGAAACAACTAAGCTAAGGTGTAGTATTGCCACCTCTATGAAATCATTCATAGTCCACCTTGACAATCCTTGCTCTATGGAACACATCTCTACCTAAGTTCAAAAATTTCATTGTGCCCAACCATAGAATTCAAGAATCCTATGTGTAATAGACCCTAAAACTTCCAAAGTCACACAAAGATGCTAAAGCACACCTTTCATGCACCATTGACGTAAAATAATATAGATACAAATAAACAATACAAATATGCTATCATAGGGTTATATTAGGCCAACTCAATCAATTTAGACATACTCTCTACATATTTACACCAAAAGTAATATCCCATGCTATCCAAATGCCTTTGTTACTTTATTTTATCACATCTATTACTTTTTTGATATCCTAACTTGTAAATAATGTGTTTCCAATCTTTAGGCTTCATGTATTTAAAATACCCTTCATTAGATTTCCTATGGGGTTTTTTTCTACTACAATGACAATGAACTCTCTTAGGATACTTCATTGCACTTGAAAAACTCTTACCCTAGGATCTCATTCATGTTCACCTAGAGAATTGTATGAAACATCATGTTGTTAATTCACTCACCAATAGAAATCTTGTTTGTGGTGACCATTGGGACTATGGATATTTGTGTAAAATGACAAATTTATGACTTTGATAAAGAATATTCTAGAAATATAATCATTCAAGCATGATCATAATCGGATGACAATCATTCTTAGAAATTTACATCTAAGTAATTCTATATAAAAGATAATTTGTGCCTCCATCAACAACTTTCTATCCACTAGCTAATGGGGGGTTGATGTGGATACAAAATCATAATATGGATTCTAATACTCCACCAAATCTAGTATAGTCATCACAATTTCCACCATAGAAATTACTATATAACATGCGACTAGGAGATAAAATTGAATTTATGTTGTAGATTTTCTATTGAGTAGTCATTGAGTGATCACTAAATAATCATTCTATCATAGAGTAGTTGGGGTTTAGTTATAGAGGAGTCATAGGGTAGTAAAAAACCACATTCATTTGAAATATGGTAACAATCTACAATTTCTAAAGATGGATGGTGAAGGTTTAGTCTCTCTCCCTAAAGCCTAAGCTACTTCTTCATTGTAGCCACTGCCTTCCAAATCTAATACTTTGAGTTCTACTTTTTGTTGTTTTGTTGCACCTTTAATTTGTCATTTTTCCTTGTTGAATGTTGTGATTTTCATAACTATAGTTGTTCATGTCTCTTGTTATTTTTGTTGTCATTGTTCTTGTTTGCTTCCACAACGGTGCTATTCTGTGAGTGTAAGAGCATGAGCCTATGAGCGTTGAGCAAGGATTATGTAAGCGTTAAGCTCAAAAATTTGAAAAGGCATTAGAAAATTAAACAATAGTTCTAAAAATAGTTTTTATTTTAAAATTGGGATAAAAATTTATTAATTTTAGTAAATTTTAGTACCTACTACCATGGACCTATTACCGTGGATATATAGAATTCAAATGAAAATTCTAATTTTCAATCTTGTCTAGAAGTATATACTTTGAAGATGAAGAACCCAATTGATGTGAAAGATGAATGGAGATGGAAATAAGTTTGTTTAGAATATTTTGTTGACCATTGTCCTATAACAATATAGATCTTCTCAGGGTCAATGGGAAGGTACCAATAATTTTTTGTTGATGTGTTGTTATTGGATTTGTTTAGATTTTAGAAAAAAAAAATTGTTGATAAGATTTCATTACATGTGTGGAAAGAACTTAGCTATATTAAATTTCATTTTTGTTGATCACTATCTTGTAGTAGCATTGATCTTCTCAAGGCTGAAGGAGGAAATACCTACACTTATGTCTTAATGTGTTGGTAATCGGACTTGTTAACATTTTAGAAAATATTGTTACGATTTTAAGAAAATATTTGGTTGATAGGGATTATTTGTGTAAGGAATGAACTTAGTTACACCAAAATGATGATTAGTTGATTATTGTCTTGTTGTGGGACCTCCCAAGGATCCAATTCTTCCTTCTTGATTAGGTGGTCATTTGATTGATCACTCCTCTCTTGCTGCTTAGTACCCCTCAATGCCAAGGGGAGCCCACCAACCATGCACGAGGAAGAAAAAAGAAAAGTTTATAACTTTTTTTTTTTCTGCTTTCTGCTTTCTACAACTAGAGTCTCTCCTCTAGGCCGAGGGGTACCAAGTTGCAAGAGGGGAGTGCTAATTAAAACCTAAATTTCAATGGAACAACCTCATTTGATTTCAAAAGAATCCTAACTAATCACCAATTTTTTTGTTCTTAAAATCTAGCAAATTCCAATAAATGGCACATCAAAGTTGTTTAAGGGATCATGGTAGTAGGTATTAATAAATTTTTTTTAAATAGTAAATTTTAGACAATTTTTGTTGATGGAATCTTTGAAAAATTGTATGCTCACAAGCTCACCCTCACAAGCTCACAAAATAGCAGCCCTAATTGCATCCACAAGACTATTTTTTCTTTGCCTCTTGTTGTTGTTGTTTGCTACTACAAGATTGTACTCTTTTTTGCCTCTTGTTGTTTGTTCTCTAAAGATTGTCTTTTTTTGTCCTACTATGATTTTATAGATATTACAAGCACTACAAGAAAAGGATGTCCTAAATGACTTCAAACAATGACTTCACAAAAGTCATTTTGGACACATATGATAGGGAAATGACTAGGGGCCTTTGGAATCATTGTGGACAAGTACCTCTTTATGACTTGTGGATTTTATTTTCACTAACAAATTCTTACTTGAATGTATAGATGGATGAGAATCAATTTCCATCTAAGTGATAAAGAAAGATGGGGTTAAGGAAATGACTCTTGAGCTACCATGTGGAAATACATTCTACCTTCCCTGCGACATGGCCAGTCATTTCCTAGTCATTTGCAAGTTACCAATGACCCATTAGAAATCTGATGTGGACAACCATGTAGCCAGGCATTTACAAGTTATTTTGAAGTCACAATAGACCCATTACAAATCTGACGTGGACAACCATGTAGCCAGGCATTTACAAGTTATTTTGAAGTCACAATAGACCCATTACAAATCTGACGTGGACAACCACATCAGAAGTCATTATGCAGTCATTTAGAAGTTACAATGGAGTCTTTGCATTTTTATAATGGATTGACAAGTGGCAAGGCATTTTGTAGTTATTCTTGAGTGACGTGGATTTAGGATTCAAGTCACTCCCCTGTGATGAGGGAATTCATTTTCAAGTTGCAAGGAGTAGTCATTTGCAATCACATATGCATACATTTGAAGTTTTGCAACAATTCATCATACACCATACATAATATACCATATATAATACACCATATTTGACAAATTTGTGACATGGCTTCCAAAGCCACTTTGCATGAAGAAATGAAATGACAAGTCCTTTATGTAAGTGGGGTGGTTGGAGGCAAGACAAACCATGTGGGATAAGTAAAACATAAAAATTGTGTCACAAGTAATATTTAAAATCTCATTTAGGAATAGTAGATTAAAAGTTTTCAAAAAACTTTGAACTAATAAAGGGTGAAAAATCAATCTCAGTTTCATCTCTAGAAATCTATTTTAGATTTTGAGCCTCAAATCAAAAGTTGTGGATAAATTTGAGAAAGGGATTGGAAAAGGATATTTTCTTTGACATTTTCTTAACACCCTTTTTGAATCTAGTAGTACAGAAGACATAACGTAGTCATTTTTGTGTTGTTACCTTAGTGCAATATTATAACGCAACTTCCACATGACTAGGTCTAGTCATGTGGAACCATGGAAGTCATAGATGGCCCCTCTTGAATTAGTATTGTGGAAGGTCACTTTTAGGAATGTTTTTCTAATTACTTTTGCAATCTTGTTCCGGAGGGTAGGTTGAACATTGTATACCAATTAAACTAGAAATGAAATAGACTAGTAGAAATGTATTATATCATAAGAAAAAAATAGAAAAAGGAAAAAAGATTAGGAAGATAAAGAAGCATTGAACAAAAAAATGAAGACAAAGGAAAAATCACAATCATAAAGAGAACGTGTTGGCACAAGAAGAGTACTATGGTAGGGCAAGGGAATTCCACAGGCCATAGACTTATATATCTATCCTTGTTCTTCTCATGTGTAGCCATGAAGTTGTGGTGTGCCCATACCATGATGTATGTAAAGTGGCATGCTCAATGAAAGCATGGAAGGCCACGAAGCAATGTTGGGGGAAGTGTTCAATAGTCTATGACTTTAATGTAGTCACTCTAAAGTCATTTGGAAGTCATTCTTCAACGAAAGTTTAGAGGCAACATAGTTGTTAGTATAAGGCATAAGTTTCACTTCTTGTTTGTCATTGCCAACATCAAAATACCTCATTGTATGTGTAGGGGGACCTGTACTAAGTCAAAAGTGATTTAGTTGAACCTTTTAGAAGTTATTTAATGACAATGGTTTGGGTGAAATTCTTGCTCCCATTTCCATAGGAGATGATGGAAATAATTTGGAAGACCTTGAAGCCAAAAACGATATATATCCAATGAACAAGCAAAGACCAAGCAAAATGTATGACCTCCAAAGAAAGTGTACCAAATATTTGTTCCTAAAGAAAAAATACTACTAGAAGAAAAGATAAACAAAGTTCAAGAAAAGGGTGCCAAATCAAAGGAGTTTGAAGAAATTAAAAGAAAGAGATAAAATTCTGAAAATTTTGAAGGAAAAAAATGAAATAAAGTAAAAAATAGAAGATAGGAGCAAAAAATAAATAAGGAAGAAAAGAAAAAATAAGTTTAAACAAAATAAGTGAAAAAAATTAGAAGTAATGAAATGGTAAAAAATATTCGAAAATAATAAAAAAATAAAAAAGACATAAATGAAAAAAAAAAAAAAAAAAAGAATAAGATGAGAAGATACAATAAACAAATTCCTCAAAAATCAACTAGAAGGTTTGAAGAAATTAAGCAAATGAGAGGAAATTCCAGAAAGTCGGAAGAAAAAAAAAAGATTCAATATATATTTAAGAGAAAAGACAAATTCAATTTTTTTTTAACTTAAAAAGAATTATCTGGAATCAAATAGTCAAATAGATATAGAAAAAGATTAGAAAAATAAAAAAGACAACTAAGTCAAAAAAGATAAAGAAGAGAAAAAAGAGAAAGAAAATATAAACTTGCCAAAGTAACAAGTATTCAAATAGTGACACAGAAGTCATTATATAGTCACCATGGAATGAAGTACAATCACAATTTATGACTCTGTTGTACTTTTTCATGACTCCTGCCTTAGTAGTGGATTAGACCGTGTCTATCTTGGAAGGTTGAGAACGCTGTGAGCGAAATATAGTGGATGAAACTCGGACCTTGTCAACTCTTCATCCTAGAGTCACGCCGGCAACTATAGAATGACTAGGATGTTGTGGAATCCTTCACTACCAGTGCAATTAGGGAGCCAAAGTCATTCTTTAGTCATTCCGAACATAAAGTCATTCTTTTGCAGTTACAAATGGGCCTATTTTCTTGTAGTGAAAATTGTAGAGATTGTTGCCATTGTTTCCTCTTTAAAGTGCAAAAGTCTAGGATTTTTGTGACAAAAGTGCATTAACCCATAAACGTTGACACGGACGTATAATGTTTGATGGATGACACAATATCTTTCTGTGTGGGGCAAAAGTGCGACTAGTCATCCTTGAAATTTTGTGCGAAAAAGGGGAGATCCTCAATAGTATTTTGACTTCCAATGAGTGCTTTTGTAATTTTGTAAACTAATGATTCCCATGGTATCAAAATGAATGATTTCTACAATCACTAGTCCATCCTTTAAGTGTTAAAATGAGGGAAAGTTAGAAACTATTGAGGGATTGCAAGGTGAAAAGACTTATGGTCTACTTTTTGCATATTGTTGATTATCATTTTAATTATCTTGCATTTGGTTTTTTAACTATGGGATTGTCAAGTATAAAAGATAACAAACAAGGAGCCAAGGAAATAAAGATGGGGATGTAGAAGGAGAAAGACAATATAAAAACTCATATCTTAAAAGATGGAACCAAGCAATGACCATTGTAGGCACAAATATGGCTTTAATATGTTTGTATGACTATATTAGTGTCTATATATGATTGTAGCATCTAGAATGAAAAAACTCATATATGACTGAAATCATCATATCCTATTCAAATATGATAGAAAAATAATCAGTTCTCAATTAATAAACAAAAATAAAAGATGAAGGAGGCCAAATATATATAAGCCAAAAAGATGATAAATACCTTGTAATATGTTTCCATGACACTATAGTAGGACCTACCTCTAGTCACAAGTTAGTCGTAGTGTGAGTGCCAAATCAACTTATTTGTAGCCATGTTGGATGACAAATGGCAATGGCAATGGTCACTAGACTAGTTTTGTCATCAATGAGGAACACATCATTAGCCATGCAAGCAAAGTCCATAGATGAGCTTTCACCTCATCCGATGAATGTAGAGGTCCCCAATTGTCCTAAATAATTGCATTGTCCTTTACTATTGGTCTACAATAATTGTGTACAATGAAAATTGTATTTGTCATCATAGCAAGGTGTTTGCAAGAAACACCATTACTTAATTTACACGAAGAATGATGGAGCTATTATCCGCTACAACTTTTGAAGTAAGAATCCAATGAACTTTCATTTTTTTTATTGGAGATAGTTGTCTTGATTGTAAATTTGTCCTTTATTTTTCAGAAAATGAAGAAAAATCATTGCATATTTAAAATTCAATTTTGCTAATTTGTCACTGTTAACCTAATATTTTAGACACTTTTGGAAAATTAATTAATCACAATGATTAATTAAGATATTGGCAAAGTCAGATAAAGATACCAAGCATATACTTTAATATACAAGAATGCTCAAGAAATGGAAGAAAAGGAGTTTTCAATAAGGAGTTATTAATTTTGAAAGATAGGCATTTTTCTACAAACAAGGAAACCAAAAGACATTATAATTAAATTAGTACATAGTAATTAGATAGAAGGTACTAGGAGGTAGTTAGGGATTATTTGCATGGTAATTAGGAAGTTAGGGTTTTTAGAAGAGGACCTATGGCCATTGAACTAAGTAGTTAGGGAAATTAGGAACTTCCCTATAGCCGTGGAAAACTATAAAAGGGGATTATCTTCCATTGTATATCATTATTACAAGTATCAATAAAAGACCACCTTCCAAATTCAACACAAGAAAGAAAGATTAAAGACTCACAAAAGTATCCAAAAACATATTCCTTAGGAAGCGAAAGTGGTTTTTAGTTACACTTTGAGGTTTAGGGTTTTTTGGAAATTAAAAGCACTTAAAATTAATGATCTAGAGCTGAAATTTTTGTGGTCTATTTCCACACTAGGCAAGCATGTTTTTACCAATGGGCATCTAAAAATATATTATTTTTTTATGTCCTCCACATTCATGCAAATATGGCTCCCTTTCATTGTTGCGCATGCACTTTTGAACAATGAAGATGGCTTCAAACTCAATCTTTTGTTAAAATTTCATTACTATCAAATCCTCGCATATGACCATTCTAAGACTTTAGCACATTCTAAGACTTTAGCCCCTACTATTGGAGACTATCATTCTTAAGAATCAAATATTTATGGACAAATCAATCTTTAAAGAATGATAGGTCTATAAATGTATTAATATATTAAAGTCTCAATTTAAGAAATTCTCTTAGTATTGAACACTTATTATCATCTAATGTAATGTCAAAGATAATATGAGACTCCAAAATGTCTCATTTTAACAAATATGGCCTTTTATGTCTAGAATGACTTAAAATGTGGTCTTATATGCAATCAAAAATTCCATATTTTCTACTAGTCATTAGGAAAAATTGGATATAAATTTTATACAATTTTAAAGCAAAAATAGAGATCTATTATTTATTTTGAGATTATTTTTAGAATATTCTATAAATAAAATAATCATGTATAGCCTTCTTCTAAATACCTTAGTTTTTTCATGTTATTTGAAAAATTATATGGGAGTGGCCTTCTTGGGTCTTCAAAAGTCAAAGATCACAAATATGACATATTTTTTTTAAATGAATAATCTATTCCAAATTAATTTTAGAAAATAAAAAATATATGTTATAAATTTAGTGTGTTTGCAAGAAAGACACATTTCTTTGTCACATTTCGTGTGACGGACTTTTCATGCACTACAACTTTTGAAGCATCAATCCAATGAACTTGAATTTTATTATTTGAGATGGATGTCCTAATTATAATCATATCCCTTATTATTATAAGTTTAACCCCTAAAGGACCAAGGTGTGTTTTATGGCAATATAACTTTTTTGGGCAGGTACATGTGACTAGAGATTTCAATGTTTTAGGCCCAAACTTTAATAGAAGGTGAGGACAAGGAATATCTTTGATGTGCACTAAATTTCAGGGTATTCAAAAATATGAGTCAAAAGTTATGGCCTAATATGTAGTTTGTTTCTCAACTCGGGCAATCTAGGCAGATCTGAAAAAATCATTTTTTCCAAAAGTAAGAATTTGAAATTGGTTTTCTAGATTTATGTATATATAGAAAGCTTTGAATCATTCCATTTTGATCAATGAGTCAAAAGTTATGAGATGTTTTAGTTTGCGGGCAAGTATGGATTTTCTACTCTAAAATAAACTTTGAAGTCCTTTATTTTACTCAATTTTCAATATTTTTTGAAAAAAACAAAAACATGAAATGTAGATTGTTTATTACAACATTACAAACATTGCAATTGGGATTTTTCAATTCCATTAATAAATTGTTAATAATGTAGTATTTTGAATCATTCTCTACATCTTTCTACTTACTATTTTTTCCTATATGTTGCACAATTCCAAATAATCTGAAAATTTTCAAGCATGTAGATAACTTGCATTGAAGAATGAATCTAAAGAAGTACCACCATTTTGGACTTTTTTTTATACAAATGTGACCTTGTGAAGTGCAACTGCCCGTTTTTTCACATGGCCCAAAAAAGGATTTTTGTCACTTCAAATGCTAATATCTTGCAATCTACAAAGTGGAAATTTCTGAAATTTTTTCCACACCTTTTAAATCTAGTGTACTATAAGATCCTATGGTTACATGTGTCCAAAAATGATATTTTTCAAAATTTTGGTACTTGTATTAGAAATGGCAGTTTTTGAGGGTTTTTGGTGATAACATAGTCAAGGAACTTAAGGGGTTAAAAAATCATTATATATTTAAAAGTCAATTTTGCTATTGTATCACATTTAGAGGTTTAGAAGGTTTTGTATTGGAGTTTCCCCAAAATTAATGATCTAGAGTTGAAATTTTTGTGGTCTATTTTCATAGTTGGTGAATATGTTCTATATTAGGGGCATCTAAAATTATTTCATGTCTTCTATATATGTGCAAATAGGGTTCCTCAGCATGTGTACTTTTGAACATTGAAGATGGTTTTGAGTTCATTCTTGTAGTGAAATCTAACCACCATTGAGGTGTCAAGTCCTTTCAAATGGTCAATTTGTAGTTTTTTTTCATGATTTCTATTTATTATTAATTTATACATCATTATATCTATTCTCTATATAAAATCATTTTTATGAATCCCACATAGTATAGTTTTTGTGCTTGCAAATAGTCCATAGTACTTGCAACAATATTTTTAGCACCAAAATTTTCCTCCCAACGGTTAAGATTGTTCTACTAAAAATTACTCATAGTTCTCACCATCAAAAATCCCCATTTTTACCAAAATACGACAAAAAACAACTGGTCTTACAAACACCCTTCAAAATAGTTGTCGCGTCCCTTAGTGACACTTACCACCTTAAGTTCCCTTCCAATGCTTCTCAAGCACTTGATACTTTAGTAGCACCAAGGGTCACGCTCTTTTAACATTGCATATGCCACGCACATCCAATGTTGGTCCCCAATTCCAACTCTTTGTGCTAAGTCCCAATCATCGGGACTACTAGCATACACACACATCCATCATGACACCGGGGCATGTTACTTGGTAACATGGGGTGGAACTTCCATCTTATTGTGCAAAGACCCATGGTGACACTAATCACCATGGTCCTAACCGCCCTTGAGTGTAACCTCAACTCCATACTAGGTTCTTTGTATTTTTGTTATTTTCCACTTCATTACTAATTGAGACTCACCATTCGGGACACCTCACATAGCCTAGCAAGGAGTGGGACTCCACCCAACCGGTGCCACGGGACACACCCAAGTGTCCCATGGTGCCTTAGAGTGGTGATGATCCTACACCACCAACCTTAAATCACCAGGACTCACCAAGGCTCCAAGAGGGAGTGAGGAGAGAGATCAACCCCTTCTATAGTATTTTCTATGGGATTCGGCAAACCCCCCCCTTTGTATGTCAAGGGGGACTCCCAAACACCCTTTGGTTTTGGAAAACCACCCTGTTTCTCTCGATTCGCGCCAGTTTGGGACTCTCGAACTTCCACCCGGCATAACTTTGCGGTTCGAGATCCAAATTGCACATGCGACCCCATTTTCGACATCTACGCGACTCGTAGATGCCGATGGACTACTCACTTGCTCCATTCGGACAAGTACTCGCAAAGTTATCGCCCTCCAAAAATTCGGGACACTCTCGGTGCGACCGGGACACCCCCAACTTTGAACGCCCATAACTTTTGACTCGCAAGTTCAAATCACGCGTTCTTTGAACGGCTAGAAGCGTCTTCTCAAGACCTTTCCAAACATGTATCACACGCCCCCAAATTCGTCCGGATCAGAGCGCTACATCGCTCTTATCGCTCGGGACTCATAATCCCCTCACCACATCTCTTGCAAGGCTTGGGGAGTCACCCCCAATGTCTCCCTTGCTCACCAAGGTGGCACGGGCACGCCTTGTGATGAGGGTCGTGACAATAGTGGTCATGGTTCATAAAAATTTTAGCTACATTGGATTATTACTCCTCAAGCTGCATTTGAAAAACACCAAGGCCTACAACATGAGACAAAAAATAGTAGAGAAGAACTTCCTTGCAAGTTGCAATTACCTATTATCCTTACTAAATAAAATCGATGTATGCTTAAAATGGCTATATCAAAGTTTGATGGAAAATAATCCATGATGTTTTTCTTACAATCACTTTTCTATATATATTTGAAAACTATTGTATATCGATTATTTGAATAATACATTCAATGGATTTACAACCTAGGGTCTAAAATGTTATGGACATTAGACCTAGATTACTAATAACCGTTTTGGATATTATATTAATCATGAGTATACATTCTTCAACTTGAAATCTTTTAAAGATTATGTTTGTAAAAATGGAGTATGAACAATGATTGTATAATGATCTTTTGGACAATTACCGTCATATCTTAGTATAGATAATTTTTATCTTACCAAAATTCACATGATTGTAATGTTATGAAAATTTCAATACTGATCTTCAAAAGTTAAAATTCCATGCTCACAGAACATGCTTGACCAAAGTAATCAAGGTTTCTTTGTTTGTTCAAGAATATGCTTCTAGTTGATGATTCATGCACCATATCATCGAATGAACCACCGGGTGGCCAGTGTGGCACCCTCAGCTGCAGTGATTTAATTTAATTTAATTTTTTTTCCCCTTTCGTGATAAGGGCAAAGTGTGGCGTTTCCGTTTAATAATTTTAAGATTATTTTCCAGTGTTTCCCTATTCATGTGGCCAGTTGAGAATTCCATAAGCCAATTGGCCATTCCGTCTCCAAAACAACACCGAAGACACCTTATCATCCACTAACTTAGAACTTTGAATTCAACCCCAATCAGATGTGGTAGCCACGGTGCAATATTCTCTGGTCTCCAGTCAAGAATGTTTTCCATAATCTCCAAATATTTAGCTTACCCCGGCTTTTCTGCTCCCAAGGAAGTTAAGCAGTTATATTATATATCCCTCAATCTAACACGTCACATTCCCTACTAGCCGGATAAAGGCAAGTCAGAGAATAAAATGAAATCAACGTTGCAACGTCCGGCCTCGTGACTCCGGCACTGTAGCAACCCCCGAAAACCTCATTCTCGTGAACTTGCGGGTCTTCAGATTGCAACAGTGCCATCGGAAGTCAGCAACGCCGTGTCAGAACTCACAAACTTCCACCCAATTTATGGACTCCTTGTCGACTCTTCCCACAGCATTGACTACAAACATTGTTATTTGCGCACCAGACCAAGCGCCATCAATATAATATTAAACCAAATTGTGATTTGGAAGATCAATTCGTCACGGGGGCTTCATGAGGTGGGCTAGAACGCACTGTAGTCAAATCTAGCACTAGCTGGCAACATTGAACATAAATTGAACCCGGTTCAAATTGTGGGCTACTTATCTTTGGGCAACAGTTGCAGTCTGAAATCAATTGAATGCGTACTAAATCTAAGTATATTGATTCATCATTCATGCACTGGTTTCCTCAGTCTTTGTGGAGCTGCCCCGCAGACCCAGTAGAGTGTAAGAACCCTAAAAGTTCTGAATCGTTAATTACAGTTCCTACACTGCTTTTGAAGCTAATTTACTTCCATTTCTAGCTCTGAAACTCTTTCAGCTTCAGGACGACTGATAAGTACTCCAGCATCTCTAAGTTGTATATCTCGAGGATTTCAAGCTGGAAATTATCGTATTAGCATTGAAGCAGCCAAGCTGCAAGTTACACGGTTCTAGGTTGTGCAGCTAGCTAGCTAGTAATCTGTCCTTGCATTGTTGACATCGATTTTCTCACTGTCGATCCACTAGTTGTAATTCTCCGTTGTAAGGATGTGCATCTTGGTGTGAAGTTGTGTAATTCATGCAGGTAAACACATGTGAGCACGCTAGTTCAACGACATCCGCCTCGACTGGTCGCTGACTGGTTCTGATCCGACCTCGAGAGTCAACATTGCGGGTTGGTATCATTCCAAGGCCGTCGTTGCAGTGCAAACTTCAATAGTGCTTCGTGCAACGTACTGGAAGGCTGGAAGACATCAATTATACAGAGTAGTTATGCTAAACATTCATTTATAGCTCGTGTGTGATCGACAATGGGCGCCGGACGTCTCAAACCGTCATCTCCATATGACCACGGAAGACCACTTAGGCCACAACCGCCATCGTCGACGCCCGATCGAGAACCAGATGCTCCACCGCCGCCAAGACTAGTACCGCCCTCCTCCTTCCTTTGCCCGATTCACTTGGACATCATGGCCGACCCCGTGACGTTACACACCGGCATGACCTACGACCGCACCAGCATCGAGAGGTGGCTCACAACGGACGGCCACAACACATGCCCCGTCACAAACCAGCCGCTTCGCCACCACAGCCTCATCCCCAACCACGCCCTCCGCAGGGCCATTCTCGCTTGGTGCAAAGCCAATCCATGGCCGAGTCCCACCAAGCCAGTAAACCTCACCGAGCTCACAACACTCCTCCACGGGCTCCTCCACAACACATACCGGGACCGGCACACAGACAGGGATCCAGAGTCTTCCTTGCAGCGTCTCGCCACCGTGCTTCCCTACCTGGCGGAAGAACAGAAACAAGCTCTCTTCAGGGATCCAAATCTTTCCACTTCGACTCTTGCATCCCATCTTTCGTTTCTGTTATCATCAGGGACCCGTTCCAGTTTCATCACCAAAGTGAATGCCGCCGAGATTCTCCACACTCTCTGCGAACTGGATCCCCCTCACGTGACTGCCCACCCCGACGCCATCGCAGGGCTCACAAACCTCCTGAACGAAGACACCCTAACCAAAGACTCTCTTTTGAAGTGTCTGTTCTTGCTTTGCCGATACAACCCAAAGAATCGCGTCGTAGCCGTCGAATGTCAAACCGTTCCTATTCTACTGAAGCTCATGATCCCTGGAACGAACACTTCGAATTCTCACATGGAGTTTTGTTGTGGGATTTTGGAGAGCTTGGCGAATTGCGCAGAAGGGCGAGAGGCCATTCGGGATCATCCCGTTGGAGTGGCCACCGTGGTGGAGTCATTGCTGGGGGTGTCGGATGTGGCAACTGGGTACGCAATTGGGGCGTTGTGGGGAGTGGTGGCGTTGGCGGCGGATCGGAGGAGCGTAATGGGGGTGGCGGTGCAGGCGGGTGTTTTGAATATGTTGCTGATGATGATGTCGAGTGAGTGTAGTGCAAAGGCGAAGGGGGTGGCGAAAGAGATGCTCAAAATGGTGAATGAGGTGTGGGGGAGTTGTGGGAGTGGGGACGCGAGGTCGGTTTACTACGTCGCTGCGGCGGAAGTAGGGTTGTTGCCGCGGCGTCATCAATCGTCGAAGAAATCGTAAACTGCTAAGAATTGTGGTTGTTAATACTCTGAAAAGTACTACAGACTGAAGTTTCAAAGTATTCGAGACTGTGGAAAGTAGTAAAATTTGGCCATGGAGATGCTCAAAATGCTGAAAGAGGCAGTTGGGAGTTGTGGGAATGGGAATGCGCGCGAGCCCGAATGCGAGGTCAGTTTGCTACGTCGCTGTGGCAGAAATTGGATTGTTGTGGTTGCGGCATCAGTCGTCGAAGAAATCATGAAGTATGAAGAATTGCGGTTATTGCAGCACTACTAGAGAGAGGGCTATTTGCAATATTTTTTTCGACTATTTTGCACTGGTTTCGCGACAAACATAGTTGAAGGAACCTTGAAAGGCTGGATATATTATTATTCATCGAAACCCTGTTGTTGCAACATTGAAAAACCATTGCAAAAGCATAGGAATTGTGAGCATTGCAAACTGTTGCACAACAATGGCATTTTACTGTCAAAATACCATGATTGCAATTAGTATAATTGTAAATGGCCCTTCCTCTAGTAGTGTTGATAACTCTAAAAAATAGTACAGACTGTAGTTTCGGCAAGTACGGTATTCGAAACTGTGAAAATTAGTGAACGTTGGAGGCTTGTAATGCGGGAGCTAGGTTAATGATTTAGATCGGCTTACGACGTTGCCTGCACGAAGGCATAAAATGCAGATTGCGGGGGATAATCAAGCTACATTCACCTACACTCTTATTTTGATGTCCAAACCCTAAACCCTTTACATTGTGTGTCTGTGTCAGGTGTCAAGGTTTGTTGCGCACAAGAGATTTATTTAGTTTGTTAGAGATTGTGCTTTGCAATGGTCAAAATGGCAAGGCAAATTTTTTTGCAATGTTATGTTTATAGTTTTTAATCCTTAAAGGATGCGGCTTCCATGACCAACGTAATCATCAAAATTGTTGTGATTATTGGACCAACAGGTGCATTTTTTGTTTCTAATGAACAATGATGTCATCCATTGATCAATTTTTGGCCTCAGTGTCTTGTAAGAGTTAAGAACATCTACAAGATTGAGTGGAGCGAATTGAAATACTACAAATTAGACAAATGTTATATGTATATGACAAACTAGGCCAAGAATTTTCCAAGAATTTTGGAACTTTCGAAAATATTTATTTTTTAACCAAACTAATAGGAAGCTACAACATTTTATATTAGTGCATGTTGAAATATAATGCTATTGAATCGATATCTAAATTTTTTTTGTAGTGACACTAATTTTTATTGTGATTTCCTCCCTCTACTATTAATCCTACATTGATGGCAACTAAATGACTAAAAGTGTTTATTGAATGACTTTCTCAGAATGAAAAATGCACCTATCCATCTAAATTTTTTTGCTAACTACTTTCAATTGGTAAAAGGGTGGCAACCTTCAAGGATTGAGACAAACTGGATAGTGTAGTATAATCAAGTATTAAGAACTCTAAAAACTAGTACAATGGAGTGTTCAAAACTATAGAAACTAGTAAAATTAATCAAGTCTTCAAAACTTTGGATACTAACAATTCCACTTGATTTCTCAATACTCTGAAAATTCTTGTATTTCTCAGTATTCAAAAATTATGAGAACTAATTTTTCTAAGTACTCAACCTTATGAAAAAATAGATAGTCTATATCTTCAAGTATACAATTAAACCTAAACAAACGAGACTTGTCACCAAGGTAGTTTGCCAAAAAGGATATGATTAATGGACTTATAGGTACATTTTTCATTTCTATGGTAATCTTAAAATTCATCTATTGGCCACTTATAGACCTTAGCATCCTATCAAGTTTTATTTTTTAAGGACAATAGGTTGAAAAGTGGTCGATGGATGATTTTTTAAATCATTCTAGAAATGGAAAATACACCTATTGATCCATTAGTAATCAATTCATTTTTGAGTGACTACGTTGGTCATAAGTGTTCTTTCAAGGTCAATATTCTAAGGCATAGTTTGTATTTCCAAATGTTCAAAATTCTAATTGTCAACTTGTATTACCAAGTGCCTTGAGCATTGAAAATTAGATGTTTAGATGTATTAATTTTAAAATAGTCACTTAATACCTTGAGTTCTTAAATAGAAGCTATAGGTATGACACATTTTTTTCTCTTCGGAGTCAATTGTGGGACCTTAGGCTTGGCTTACACCAAAAGCAAAAGGGCCAAAAAATCAAGAAGTCTTCCTCTTCAAGCCCCTTCATTTGCCATTGAGAAGACCTCCTTTGGAGATCATGACCTTTGGATTGGTGTAAATGAACCACCAAATTTTTTAATATATTTTTTAAATGGAAGAGCTTATACATAGGACAAAATATATTTAACAATGTGAAAAATTCTTAGATTCTAGAGCCTTTTAGTGGAGACCACCGGAATTATAGTTAGACTCATCTTCTTGAAGTGGGTCTAACTTTAATTTTGGTGGATTCAAAATTTGAGGTATTTTGCTACTACATAGGAAAAAAGTGCACTCCATGTTATTGGGTCTATGTAGAGACCGTGGTATTTTGCCATTTCAATGTCTATAACCATTTTTCAAAGACTACTTGATTTCCAAGTAATTCAAAACTTTCAAAAATGTTTTAGTTTCTAAGAAGAGCCTCTATTTGAATGTCACACTAGCTTGCTAATTTTGAAAGTTTTAATACTATTGGATGATTGCTAAAAACACTAGTTCATTTTGTTGCATTTTCACAATATTCATGATTTTTTCTAGAATAGTTTAAAATTAGAAAAAAATTAATTAATTTTAAAAATATGTCCAATGTATGCACCTTTCTGAAGATTTCACCCTATCCAAAATAAATCCATTCTATCTAGAATGAATCAATTTAATTATTTCTTAACGTTATTTTCTTTTAGGCCCTTATCTTTGCTACTCTTAGGAGTTGCAATTACTAATCCCATTAGAGTACAACAAGAGCCAAAAAGAAACTTCAACTTGTACATATTGAGTCATTTCTTTGCAATTATTTCTTAAAGCCTCCAATATGGTACATTGATGTATCCTCTTAGTGGGGGTGTAAAATAAATTACCTAAAAAATTAGTATAAATATCTTTCTATAAAACATTTGGGGAGAAAATTAATATAAAATTAGAATATTTCAACTTGTGCTAATTATTTAATTATTGTACATTTAGGTTAGATTTGGCACATTAGTGTTGAAAGAATTTACTTTTGGCATTTGGACAATTTGGCAACTTGATCCAATTTTCTTAACTTTTGGTATGTTACTATATTGGTCTTCCTAATTTTTTGACACTTTGATGAAATGATTTGATTTTTTCTATTTATATGTGAATGCATTCTTTTTTCTAAATTTTCTCAAGAATAATTTTTGAATATTTATAATTTTCAACAATGAAATTTTCTAAGATTTTCAGAAATAGTTGCACAATTTTTCATGTTTTAGACATGCTCCAATTCTTCCCTAATTATTTACAAAACTTATCTACACGTAGGAGGGCAGTTGTCAGCTTGGGGTATCCTCAAAGGTTGTCTAAACTACAATGTTAGTTTGCTCCCTTGTGTCAAATGACTTCATCTTTTAATAAATATAATAAAGTATGATTTCACAAAATGTGGTTTTAACTACCTAGATTGATAATGTATTAAGAAAAAAAATTCATCACAATCAAAGAATTTTAAGAATATTTAATGAATTTTTTAGTTGAAAAAATTTAGCTTGTCCTATATATATAATCCTCAATAACAAGCATTTGGAATAACAAATAATTATGTTTTAATATTATTTTTGGATATGTCTTATATTTAGTAATCCAATACATAAATTAATTAATTTTATCAATAAAAATCTAATAAATTGTGCATTGTGATGCTTGGAAATCTCCAAATTTTAGCGTTTATTTTCATGTCTATAAATAGATCCAAAAATTTCAAATTTTAAAAAATAAACTCATTAGGATCATACATTTTGAACCCATTGAGGTTCAAGAATTTATTTTTTTCATTTTAGGGTCTTCTTAATTGATCAAAATGAACAAATTAGACAAACTTTGGAGGTTTTAAACAAAAACACACTAATTAGTGTGTCCAAAAAGTGATACCCCAAGTTGACCATTGCCTAGGATAGTGACTTTTCATGGCTCCAATCTAGAAAGTGAGCTTCCTAACCAATAGGTTGTGGCAACTCCATGATTTCAGGAATATACTAAGATTTTTGAGGTCCAATTAGAAATCTAAATCCTAAAATAAAATTTGCTTAAGGAGACAAAAACTAGCAGGCTTGCTACAAAATAATTCGAATTAGAAACCACAATCCAAAGATAAGAAGAATTTCTTCCAACTAGGTGTTGACATTCTTCACCATTTGGCTAATTACACAATTTGACACTCCACTTTTTATGGCCACGAGGGTTAACCCCTAAGTACTTTGGCTTCCATTTTCTAGACAATGAACAAATTGAAACTCAAGTTTCATCTTCCTAACTGCTTGGATGAAAATTATTCTAATTTGTGGAGATACTTTATCAAGTTTTTTTCCTATCTAACGGTTGGATTGGTGTTACTAGTGTACATATTTTTCTAAAATTATCAATGTGGAAGTATGTCAAGTGCTAGACCAAGCCAAAATTACATTGGCTCTAGTTCAAAACTGGATTTGCCGAAATGAAGTCATAGATTTTTAAAATGCAATAATTTCAAAAAATCAAGATGTGAAGAGAACCTCATTTCAAATCCATTCCAACATCAAATTTTACTCAATAAACAATAATATTTTTCTTGTAACCAAATATAGAAGGAATTTGGAAATTTTCCTTTCAAAATTTATAAAAAGAATATTGGTGATAGCATTGGTGAATCTAACTGTACAAATAGAATCTACAAATCAAAATCTACAACTTTTATTTCTAAACCAACTCCAAAATATGCTTCCATATTGCACTTTATAATCAGATTTTTCTCAAATCATCAATTCTAGAAATGACTCTAGATATTTATGGGTTAACCCTTGTGCGTTCAAGCATATGTTTTTTGGATGTTGAGAAAATAGGATTTGTGGAATACCAGGTGCATCAAATATTATAATCTTGAAATCTGCAAGGTGGATCCTCTTATAAATTGTAGATTCGTACTCATCAGTAAGTTGGTTTCAAATCTCAACTATGAAAACTTCAGCAACCAAGTAGTTCTCAAATTATTCTAGAATTTCTAGATTCCGCAAAAAAAGCTCCTTACTTATGTAATTCTCTCTGTGACGCTCAGGGGTTAAGAACCTCCTAGGTTAATTAATCTTCTATTACTATTTTTTCCTTAGCTTTACTCCAACTACACTGAATAGGGATATTAAGGGGACCCATACTAATTAATCGACATTCCAGACTAAATAAATATCTATCTTTAGTGTACATCAGTAGTTATTGGAGTGTCTGGGGATGTACATCATGTTTCAAACATCTACAGTTTTCTAGAATTAGTCCCTTTAATTTTTTGGTCCCCTTAATACCCCTATTCAGTGTAGAAATTCTTCTCCTCATCCTTACTCCATCTTTGCTCCTATTTGGTCTTTGCTTTTATTTGCTGATCCATATTCCAATTTGGAGTTTGCATTAGCAACAGTCTTCCAAGACATTCATGACAATCCTAATTCAATTGGTACTTTTTCACACATCAACTTTCTCCAACTAATCATCTCTCCTTCTAATTCACACTCCAATTAGTTGTTCCATGCTTCTCCCTTGGTACAATCATCTTCCAGACACTCACAACTTGAACAAACAACCAATTTGCAAAATGCCTGAAATCAAATAAACATTGAGAAGAAATTCCAATTAAATCTAGACTATGACATTCAAAGGCACTGAGCTTCCTAATTGGTAACTTAATTCACACTCAACTTGGGGCACTCACAGCACACACAGTCATTCACCTCAAAAAAATATACATTATTAACCTTGATTCTTAATTTTCATTCAAAGAAACCAACTTGTTACAATTCCCAACATGATACAAACATAAGTTAGCCAAACATACATTCTAAGCAGTTTTAGTTCGGTAAATGACATTCGAATCATACAATCACAATCACACCCAGTCACCACTTAACCCCTAAATGCCCAAGGCCTGTTTGGAGCTTCTTGAAATTTGCAGTAAAGTGAACAAAAAGTCTACATTCTCACAAGTTGTACCAATTTTTTTTTAATTGTAACCATACAAATTCAAACTAGACATGTTAGAGATCACGTACGAAAAGAAAACATAACAATATCACTTACAGATTGAAAGATTATAATGTTTGATCATGAAGGTGTTAAAACTATGAAAATTTTTCAATTCTCTTTTTGCAATGTGATTTTTCCTCCAAGCCCTAGTGTATTTGAGGCTCATTTCCAAGAGCCCTCAACACTATGGGAAGTCAAGATTGCAATGGACATTTTTGCACAAAATCTTGAATAGAAAAATCATAGTCCTTCATTTTTTTAAGATTGACTATTTAATCCTAAAACTAGCCTTCAAAAAGAGTTCTCCAAAAATTTTAACTAATAATAATAATAATAGTAATTTGGTTGGGTTTTACTTAACTTCAAAGTTTTCAAAATGCCAGAATCTGGTGCCTTAGGCATTTCGGGGTTAAAGTCAGGCATATAATAATGAACAAGGAATCACAAACTCAAATTTAGCCACTCAATAATTATCCAAACACAACACAATTCAAATTCAAATCACAATCACGACATCCAATTCATCAATACACACTCACAATCTCCACCGGCCACAACACCTTACACAATTAGGCAATTATACACACAAACACACATACACCAAAAATAGCACGAGAAGTCCATCACATTAATCAAAATAAAAAAATTACAAAACCACCAACGGCCAAGATGTTCACTCTCATAATAGGTAGTGGGTGAAAAACAAGTGGCCAATAGAACCAACTAAATAGTTCACAGCACTTGATGAACATCAACCACCAATCTAGCTTCTCAAATTTCATCTAGGCATCTACCCTGATCAAGCCTCTTGGGTTTCACACTCAGTAATACCTATTTGGACAATTTATGATCTTTTCACTACGCTTAACACCAAATCAACAAACTAACCAGCCCAACTAAAAGACATCTTTTCAAGTTGTGTATGGTTGAGATTGTCATTGGAGAGAAATAAGGTTTGAAGGTCTTTGAATTGCTTATAAGTACACTTGACAACTTTCAATTCTAGGCCATGAATAGTAAATTAGAGGGAGGATGTACCTTGGCATGTAGATATTACAACACATATTGAGATGGTTTCACAACTAGAGCATACCTTTTGCAATCATTTGATTGGTTGTCCATTTCTTATTTTTAGAAAACTTATATAGAAAATTTAAAAGCCAAAAAGATTGTCACTTACATAATTATGTATGAAAGAACTTTAATCAATTTGCTTCATGAGAAGGTTTAGTGGTGGCAAAGCTATACTAAGCTATTTAAGTACTAGGATTCAATTGGCATTCCTTGAGAACAATTTTTGTCAATTGTGAAGAACTTATGCCATTTTGGTCCTTGGTAATTGGAAGTTGCTTGCAATATATTTATAAAAATTCATTTGGTATGTTTCCATAACAATTACTAATCACTCTTCATTTGCCTTAGACCTATATGTGCTAATACAATACTTAGAAACAAACAAACCATTCCATTTTGGAGACTTTAAAATCAAAATAATTATTGTTATAAGTAATTGAGTAAGTGCTATGATAGACAAAGTTCCATCATGCACTTGAGGTGCATAGAAATGCTTGATTTGCACTATTTTGCATTGAAATTTTGATAATTCTACCAAAACAAATACTAGCTTATCCGCCCTTTTTTCATGAATAATTCATGACCTTCAACAACAAAAATTGAAGCTATTTCATCCTCACAATCTATATAAAATAAATACTAAAAAAATAAAAATCAGGAATAATTTTTTGAACTCTTATTATCTAATTTGAGATTTTGAACTTCAAAGTTGAATAGAAATTCAAAACAATCTTTAAATGGGTTGTTGCAAGAATGAGTAGTCAATTTTGTTCCTCTTTCATAGGTTTTACCCTTTTTTTTGGAGGTACTATAAAATTAGATTTTTTTTCTAAATATGTGAAAATAGGGTCATTGTATAAACTTATAAGAAGAAAGTACCCCAAGAAGAAAAAGAAAAAGAAATTTCCATGAATAAAAGAATGAAAAAGGTGCATAATAAAAAGAAAATAGGTACTTCAATATTTTAATTTATAAAAAAATAGGGAAAAATTTTAAAAAGAAATTAGAAATTGTCCTTTTGGAAAAACTTCATGGTAAAGAAATTTTACCAAAAGAATGAGCTTGAAACCATCTTTAATATTCAAAAGTGTGAGTGTAAAGGTACCCTATTTGCATGAATGTGGAGAATATAAAATAATTTATTTTTAGATGCCCCTTGATGGAAACATGAACTCTTGTTGTAGGAATAGACCACAAAAATTTGAACTCTAGATCATTAATTTTAAGTATCCTTAATCCCCCCCCCCCCCACCTCTAAGTGTGACAAATTAGCAAAATTAACTTTTAAATATTAAATATTATTGTTTTTTTAAAACAAAGGACATAATTACAATAAAGATAGCATCTCCAATAAAAAAATTCAAGATCATCGAGTTCATACTTCAAAAGTTGTAGTAGAGTATACATAGCTCTGTCACTCTCTATGTGACATAATTAAGTACCAATGTTTCTTGTAAACACCAAAATAGTATCTAAAACTTGGAAAAAATAATTCTTTCAATTATAAAAAATCTACATTAAAAGAATTAAAAATGTTCTCAACACTTTTCAATGAGACCTCTAAATTTATCATGCACAATGCAATGTGACAAAGCACTCTTTCATTGTAAATTTTCCAATTTCAAGCACTTGAAGATTAAATTTATTGAGGAGGGGAAGGGGCGAAGGGCATACAACATAGGTGGTCCTTCTCCCCCCCAATTGTCCTCTTTGTGCATTTAATGTTGACATTTTTCAAGTTTATCAATTTAACGGATTGTAACCTTATGTATTGTAGCATGCATACACCATGAAATTCATGTTTAGTCATATTATTAAATTCTCACTTCAGGTTTTGGGAATCAAGGCAACCTATTGTGAAAAATATTGAATTATAATTTTCTTTTCCCTTACATTGAAAGCATGGGTCCTTTGTAGAATTGTAGAAACATTATCAATAATATTGATCCCGTTTCACACTGGAAGCAAAAGTTGAAACTCATGAAACTCATAATTATTAAGCAAATTAAAAAAGTACATCAAACTAAAATGCCAAGTAACTCCATCAAAGGAGCTCTAGTGCAATTTGTGTCCTAGGATACCTTACATCACTGGAACACAGCCCAGATTGGACAGAGTGTGGGCACTCAAATATCCAATTTTCAGACCACAATTACAAAAGCCAAACTTCTCAGTTTCTCTTTTCTTTCTGAAACATAATTACGGCTTAAACTTCTCAGTTTTCAATCCTCCAGTATGTAAGAAACGTTGTCACGAAGCTTCAATACTGTAGTTATGGACCAAACATATAATTCATGAAAAAACACTTGAGCTCTTCTTGTTGTAAACTATTTAAGTTCTCATTTGCCTCTTGTGACTTATCATAAAGCACTTGAGCTCCCTAGTTCTTGTCATACTGGTGAAGTGAGAAATCAAGTCATACTCAATGTTCAGCTGCAAAATCACAAGCTAGAAGAAGCTTCACAATGATATTAACTTTAATCATTAGAAGAAAACTATTTTGAAGCAGACAAGAAAAAAAATTAGAACCGAAAAAGAGATTAAGACATTTTTTCATATGTCTGCATTTCTTAATTAAAATTCAATATCCTGGCTAGCAATTCAAATAGTTTTATACTCTGTATTATACCAAAGTTCAATTGACATTACCTGTATCTCACCAGAAGCTACATAAAAAGTTCACAATTCCCTGAAAAGAGACGTCCCCCTCCCTGCCCCCCCTGACTGAATTAAAAAATTAAAAATAATTCACCTGATTTGCCCCTGCACCTTCAAAACCACAAAATACATATAGAATGCATATGGGTATGATATACAGAATATGAGTGTCTAACATGGCATATTAATATGACACTATGTATGGCTGCAAGTATAAGTATTGGATGCAAAATATGGGATTATATAGAAAATGGATGTGTTGAAATGGACTACTCATATGATATAACATATGGTACATGTATTGGATATGAGATTTGGTTGTTAATCCTACATGTAGCATGTCCAAAAAAATATGGATATGGAGGGCAATGAAAATTATACAAATATGGGGGTTATTAATTCACTCATTGGAGTGAATGCCTGACATTGTTTTCCTCCCAACCCTTTAGAAGAGACGAACAATGTATTCTTCAAATATAATCTCCATGTAAGACAGTTTTGCTGTCATGACATGTTTGGATTGGTTAAGCAATCAAAGAAGTCAAACTGTTCAAGTCTCCTACATTGAGGTTATGTCCAATAATTGCAAAGTAGGACAAGTCATCAAAGATAATCGTACTTCAGTACCAACCTTGCCGCCCATGACTCCGAAGGTCCAAACCGACTATTATTTTGGATAACTTGGCCTGCTTTGAAATTACCTAGTCCATCCAATACCAAGTCAAGAAGCTACAATTCAAAATCGACTGACACAAGGAACCTGACCAGGTCTTCCTAATTTTAAAAAAATCATCAAAACTGTGGCTACCAAAGGCACATACCACCTCCAAGTATATAAATGACTCACGTTATGTCTTAACCCCTAGAGGACCATAGGTGCAAAATACAGTGTTGCAGAAGCCACCTGGTGGCCTTACGGTCTTTTAGGGGTTAACTTACTCCTTTTTTTCGAAATAGGATCCCGTTCTTCGTCGACTGACTGGAAATGGTCGCAGTGTATAACTGTAGGCGTCAGAGGAGCGAGTCATCCTGCTTAACATCAACACCAAACCAAGATCAACACCGCTTGACCTCTGAAATGCAATTGCCAGCTAGAGCGAGTGCCCAGCAGTTTGAAGCAACAATTACATCGGAGATGGCCCCCGACGATGGCTATGGCGATGAGGTTGAAGCTCCTCATCAGGAGCACATCCTCGCAACCGGGCTCGCAAGAGCGACGCAGCGAAGTCAATTGCAAGGTGCGGCAGTGAAGCCATGCGGGATTGTCTCACACTCCTCCGACGCGTACAGTGATACACCTGGTTTCTTCCCTGGAGCTTCGAATTCTCGGGACACAGCTCTCGACAGGATTTGGACCTTGGGGCGCTTCATCCTCAGCCAAGTCAATTCAATGCTCTCCATGATTTTCGAATTTGTTCGGCGTAGGATGGTGCACCACTCTTCCAGCTTTCCCTTCGTGGTTGCAGATCGACGACATGCCCTGCAGAAAACCAAGCCCGAAACCAAGCTGGCTGTTAAAGAGGTGGAAGTGGCACCAGGGATCATTCTAGGATCCCTCTCTCTTGAAGACTTTAGGTTCATCACGAGCCTGCAATATATTGAGGAGCACTATTAGCATGTATCTCGGTGGAGTTTAGACTTGGGAAGTTTGGATCTATTCTACACAGTTTCGTAACTTTCGTTGCCTGTTCACGTACTTGCAATTATGTGCATGTTAGTGACAGTACGTATGTCGTTCTTCATTATGTTAGTACGTAAGAGTGCATGTGTTCAATGTGTACTTTGCAGCAATCGAACGTGCGTACTAATTTTCGACTGCATGCAAAGATTGTTTATGTTCTGCAAATACTTCGCGTTCGTGTTATGAACGCTTGTAAGAATGAAGGCACATATGGTGTAGAATTTGCTTAAATATATCTTGTCATCTTTTGTGTAAGTTTCTGATGCATGAAGGTTGTTAAATTGGCGTGATTCAGTGCGTCGAAATTGTGCAATTCAAGTACACTAAAAACTAGACAGGGTTTAAACCTGAGATTCCTGGCCTGTACAAACGTTTGCTGTTTCAGTTGATCGAAGGAAAAACCACAGTTTGAGTTGATGCATGGCAAAAAGAGCTTTCAAGCAAGTTTCATGTCTTAAAAGCTCCCGGACTTTTCATTTATCCTGTTCATTTTCAGTGGAACGCAAAGACGATCGATAGCATGATCAAGACCGATCCGTAAGATTTCGGTAGACAGTGTATGTCCCAAAACATACGGAATCACAAGTTTAGTCTAATTAATCAATGCACTAACAGCAACTAGAATTGAACCGGGAAATTTCAGACAACCACAAGCGGTATTTCCGTTGATGATGATTAGGACCGTAATTCAGTTTCGCTTACCTAGTACAACTAGATATATATAATTATGCAAAACCTTGCCATTAGAAAAGAAAATTGACACGCAATGGAATGGAAATTCGCTTACTAGTAAACAATTGACCATTTCTATTGTACGAGGCCTCGGGATATGAAACAAGGAATTGAGATGATTGAATGCGTAAGTTACCTGATTACTGTGCTCCCAGTAGGACCCCCGGCTGTGTCGATCAACATACGCTCCAGCAGTACGAACGCATTGCAAATTCAAAATCGTCTGGACTCCCCAGCTAATTAAGCTCTCAGTCCGTAACGAAAGCAAGCAATGCTTCACCCTGCAATGAACTCTTCCGCTAGTTGGCTAAGGTCTTGCAGCTGAGCGGAAGTATAGTGCTCACAGAATGATTGCCCATACAGAATGATCTGAGGAATGTGAATTATAGCCATTGATTTCCAAGACTTAGTCAAGGTTACGATCTCCAGATTCTCCATATATTCGACCGTGCATCCCACAGTTTCCAGAATTCCAGGGCTTTATTCAAGCCAACATCGAATCAAAAGACGAAGTCGACGAGACAAAATCAATGAATCGATCCGGTGGTTCCGCACTTGACGAAGTCCAGTGGGTACACACGACGACGAAGTCTTCCGCTTTTGCATGACCATGGAAGGTGCGCGTCCGTCAACAATTTGATCATTATAACTCTGTCAAACTGAAGCTAGGTCCACTCCCATCCCACAACATGACTAAGCAAATGCACTTTGTATCATATCCAGCTTGCTACCGTTGAATTCGTATAAGGTTGGAGGCTGCAAATTAATCGGTGGTAGCCTCTTTGAAGATACCTCAACTTTCAACTTTATATATATACGGAGTATTATCCAAAACTCTTCACCGTCAGTTCTGTAACATTCCAGAGCACGGCTCTCACAACTTGGGCGGCTGGGCTTCCTATTCATTGTAATCGCGGTGAGTGTTGCTGCACATGCTCACTTAACCCCTAAATGCCCAAGGCTTGTTTGGAGCTCCTTGAAATTTGCTCTAAATTGAACAAAAAGTCAACATTTTCACAAGTTGTACCAATTTCCTTTGAATTGTAACCGTACAAATTCAAACTAGACATGTTAGAGATCACATAGGAAAATAAAACATAACAATATTACTTATAGATTGAAAGATTATAATGTTTGATCATGAGGGTGTAAAAACTATGAAAATTTTTCAATTCACTTTTTGCGTGTCAACTCTAAAAAGTTGGTCACTAAAAAAATATGAGGTTATAGGGCCTAGCATGCACAACCCCGATCAATTTATGACCTTTCAAAATCTATTCTACAATTTTTTTCAATGAATTTTGAATGTGATTTTGCCTCCAAGATCCAGTGTATTTGAGGCTCATTTCCAAGAGTCCTCAACACTACAGGAAGTCAAGATTGTAATGGGCATCCTTGCACTAAATCGTCAATAGAAAAATCATAATCCTTTATTTTTCAGATCAACTTTTTTATCCTAAAACTAGACTTAAAAAAAAATTCTCCAAAAATATAAACTAATAATAATAATTTGGTTGGGTTTTACTTAACTTCAAAGTTTTTGAAACACCAGAATCTGGTGCCTTGGGCATTTACGGGTTAATTATAATACCGTACCCGACTGGTTACCAATGGTTTCATTCTAGAACTAGCTCGAAGACTTGGGCCACGGAAAGAAGATGTCAAAGAATAAGAGCAGCTCAGGATACCCTGATTCTTTAGTAAATTACCTAGCATTTGGGCCAAAGGCGGAAAAGCAAGAGCCAGTCCAGACACAGAGATAGCCTGGAGAGATAAGGTAGGATGACCCCGTTGCCGTCCCTTGGGTCGGTGCGCATGACGTGAGATACCTAGTCTCACAGGATTCACAAGATTCACAAGTACTACAGTAGGTAGAAACACCCAAAAGCGTCCCTGTTCCCTTTCATGCTCCTTTTCATGTGTAGTAGAGTTCCCTTGAAATGTTTCTAGTTGTTTTGTTTTGTTTTGTTATGTTTTTTGACATAAATGAAACGGAATTTCATTGCAAAGGAGAAATTACAAACTTGCCAGACACAGGTGGTCTGGCAGGGACATGACACACAATGTTCCTAGGTTTTTATTAACCTTGGAACTACGCTGAGGAGTGAAATCATCCGATGAATGACAAAGGATATCTCTGGAGAAGACAGAGAAGCAATTCTTTATTTATTGTTTTTATGGTGGGAGGTGGGGGCTTGCAGAGTCTTCTTAGGCATGACTGCACGAGTCAGCCCTCATTGAAGGCCTTTCTTTTTTTAGAAGTACAAAGATTCAATTACAGCAAAAACCAAGAGCAACCCTGAGTTATTCCAGGGTAAAAGTATCTTCTCACGGTGTCATTAAATTGTCCCCTTACTTATTGTTGATTAGTTGATTGTTGATTTTGTCAGTTTTCAATTTCATGTCCACCTATGTGACAATTTTAGCGGTTTGAGAAGCTACCACTTTGAAAATTGACAGAAAATATATGCCATATTCAAAAATTCTAATTTATTTCTTGAAAATTCAAGATTTTTGGATGCTAATACTTCAAAAGAAATTCCAGCAAAAGTTGCCTCCAACTATGTTGATTTGCTTATATGGATGGTTCATGGTGCTCCCACTGTAGTGTGCCCTGTGTCGTTGCCACAATACAATACAATACAAGAATTAGTAATTTTTTAATTTTTTAATAGATAAAAATTTCAAAATTTGATATTTTTCCTACTATGAATTAGAATGTCATAAATGAAAGCCCATTTTGTTACCTCCACTTTGAGGGCTTTCTGATAGTACCAAGAACATGACCAGGGATACTCAGTCTGCGAGATCTCACCATAACAAATAAATAAAACAAACAACCTACTTCAAGGTATGGATTTTCTTAAGTGATTAGAATGGCAAATCGAAGACTTATGTACATATATTTTAGAAGAAATTTATTTTTTTGTAGGTAACCTTTATTTTTGGGTACCATAGGGGCCACATTGCACCATTTCAAAATAAATCTCTATTTTTCACCAAACCATAGAAGTCTTTTTTTGCTAGAGATTTTCCATTTCTACTTAAACCGTAGATGAAGTTGTCAAATTTTGGGTGGAAAAGTGCATGAGTATAATCTAAAAGTATTTTTTGGTCCAAATTCCAAAAGATAAATCACTTAAAATTAATGCTTAAAATTTTAAGTGATAGCCATCTCAACACTTTCTAAAAAAGGAAAAAGAAAGCAAAAACGTGGTGAAGGAAAAACACATATATATGACTTTCCATTGCTATCCATGGAGATTGTACTAGTCCATTTGCATGTTAATATGGCTCTTTTAATTCCCTAAACGTTTGTAATAGTGATTCAAAAGTGTCTTTTACAATTGTGGAATAATGAATGAAACTTGTGTCATAAACCACATGGTGTTCATTGAATTCGAAAAATGGTGACTATTCAACTTGATTAGAATCCTTTTGACCCCAATTCCACACCGAGTTGTTATATTATAAATCCCTTGTAAAATTTCCACTACATTTGGATGTAACATGACAAAAATGAATGTAGAATTAGGGTTTGGGCTTGGGGCAATTTTAGATTTGCCTATTTTAACTTCTAAAGTTTCAAAGTCACCTTGGGGGGACTCATAGGATTTAGGGTAGGCTTGTGTACACGGTTGTGAGCATGTGAGCCTAGGATCATGAGCCCATGAACTTAGAAGCCTAGGCTCCTATATTATTGATACCTATATTTTAGGTATCATCTATAGTTATAGGATGCTTATAATCATAGGTGTCTATGTTGTAGGTACCTTATGTTATAGGCACCTTCCATGATTATAGGATGTTTATATAATAAGTGTATAATTATATTATGGGTATCTATGTTTTAGGTACCTTATGTTATTGGCACCTTCCATGGTTACAGGATGTTTATATTATAAGTACCTATGTTACAAGCACCTTACATGGTTATAGGGTATTCATATTATAAATATGTATGTTATAAACACCTTCAATAGTTGTAACCAATATCTACTTATACCTAGGCTCAAGGCTCATTGGCTCATTTCTAGGCTCACATGCTAGTGTTGTTGGGCTTGTGTGATCTCAATTTTTGACATGATTTTTTGAAACTTTGTTTTGAAGATACAAAATCACGTTTATTTAGCTTTATGGGAATATAACTTCTATTTCAATTAGTGCTCAAGAGCAAAAATTATGTCACCCTAAGCCCAAAAAATAGATCACCGAGCAAAAAATTGGATTATTAAGAATTGTAATTTCTTGAAGTTCTTTATTATAATTGATTGATATTAAATAAATTATAGATTTCAAAAAATTGTTAATAATAATGAATGTTTTTGTATGTGCTACATAGAAATGTCTTCTTTGATATTTTTCCAACTTGATGTTTCATTGAACATTAGAAAAAAATGTATACATTTAATTACATAAAATTTTATATACTAGTGACAAACCCCCACAAGTTCCGAAGAAGTTTGGTTTGACTAGGAGAAAAATAAAATGAAAATGAGAGGTTCACTTAGGCAAGTCTATCCTACATTGATACAAATGAAGATACAAATACAGATGTAGATATTGATATGAATAAATATGAATGTTTATATTTTTACAAATATAGATAAGTATATACAGTATATGATTATAAATATGGATAAAGTTATTGATATGTACTTTAGGTGCTAATTGTCCCATATTTTTTGGTGACAACTTGAGATGATACTAGCATATGAAACCTTCAAATTTGAAATAAAAAATTGGCCAAGACTACTTGACTTCAATCTTGTTGATTGAAGTGTAGACATATTTCAGAGTGACTATTATCCATTCATGTATACCATTTACTATAGTTATATTGTACTTAAGGAGATCTCTCTTCATAATTTAAAGTATACACTTGAATTAAGAGGGTATTTGATGTAGAGCTATTTACCTTCATTATTGCATTTAAGATGATTGTATTTTTATATGAAAAACTACAAGGGTGTTTTTCCAATACCCTATACTTTTTTGGAAATTTTTTCATTCAGTTTTTTAAGTAGGTCTATCTTACAATTGAAATTTAAGTATTGACATTTTTCTTGTTGCTACCCTACTTTACAAATTTTTCCTTCCCTCTACTACATGCATGTGTAGGGGGTATACTATGAAACCAACAATCAATTTAATTCAAGTGCCATTGACCAAGTGGAGGCTTTAATAACAAATTTACCATTGAACACTTTAGAATCCCCATTGAAACTATTATATGAACATTCCATTCAATATGAATGTCTTTAATATATATAGCTTCAAAGATTGAAGTTAACTGGACCATAAACTCTATTTTGGTATTGCACAATTTTTAGGTCATTGAAATCTACTAAATTAAACCTCCCTATTTGTGCAATGTGACAATTTCTGCCATTTGAGGTCAATTTCTTACATTTACACTTATTTTTTTGGATATATACACTATCATTATAGCAACACAATATCAATCAAATACCCATCATAGTAGATTTTTCTTAATTGTGTTCATTTTATCATCCCCATGAAATTATTTGTCCTTATCTATACTCAAGGTATTATGAAAAATTTGCATGCATGGCCCTGACATGTTAAAGCTAATTTATTAATGAAAATTCCTACTACCTGATGTTTTTATGTAGCCTAATTTATATATTATAGAGTGTGTGAGATTTCATGGACCCTATAGTAGCTCTACATAATATATCAAATTCTCCTCGTTTGAATTATATGAACCCTATCTTTTAACTCATGTAGTTTTAAAAAAATTCAAGAGTGTTTTCCTTGGAATATTGGGGTTAGATATATAACTAATCTTGTTTATAATCGTTGTCTAAGTATTGATGTTTTCATCATAACAAATGAGAGAATTTGTAACTGAGACCAAAGTATTTGCAATATTTTTAAATTGACCCTAGCTCTTAAAAAAATTGCTCTACAAATTAACTTTATAGCCATGCTCCTATCCAATTTATTTTCCTCTATAACTCAAATTTGGCACCTCCAAATTTTATAAAGTTCATTAAAATTTCACTTTCTCCTTGTCCATATATTTTATTTGTAGTACCTCTTTTTAATGTCTTTTTCAATAAAGTACTTTATTATTTAAATTAAATAGAAGTCTAGGATATTTTTTTTCATCAATATGTATGGATATATTTTTAAATATATTATAAAAATATATTTAATATTCAATTTGATATTTAATCAATTTTTTCATTTTTATTGTACAATGTGGTCTTTTCATTGTAAGTATTTATTTACCCATCCATAATAAATAACTTGCACAACAAGTTTTTTTTTGTCTTAATTTATTTCCTAACGGGTGTCTAAGCATTGTCCATTGAGCCTTCCAAGCATTGTCCATTGAGCCTTCCAAGCATTGTCCATTGAGCGTTCCAAGCAATGGACTCTTTCTTAAATCCTAAGTTCAAAGAATTTATTGGAAACAAACATATTTACAAAGATTAGTCCTAAACAACATAGGGCTTTTCTACTAAAATTGTATTAATTGACCTACTTTGAAAATTAATAAAATTTAGATTATTTAGTAACTTACCTCATTTTGGAAGTTATTTTGTACATTGTTGTATAGATCATCGAATTCTCCTTCAATTGCCATTTTATGCTTGTAGTTTGAAGAGTGGATTTTAATTACAAGTTGTTGGAATATGGCTATGGAGATTTTTTCTTTCCCTTCTCAATATTTAAATTTACTTATTCTATTCTACAAGTTGACTTGAAAGGATATGGTTTTTGGTAAGATTTTCACTAATTCAAGGCAACTTTCTAATCTATCCTATTTTCTATTTTTTAATCCCTTCTCTAAGATTTCTTTGATTTCTATCTAATTTCTATCTAAACTCAAACTTTTGTACTCCTTCTTTATTTTATCATTCAACTTTGAGTTTGTGAACTTTAATCTTCTTTGATGCAATTGCTACAACTTCTAAGAGAGAAAAAGTGGTGAGATTAGTGTTTGTTGCTACTCCTTTCCAATCTACGGTGATTTTTTCTCTCAACCTACTCCCATAGCTAACTATTCTAGTTCTATTCTAATTTTTTTTGGTCTTTGCACCTCCTTATTCCTTCTCTCTTCTATTCTCCCTAGGTTTAGTCTACCTATCCTCTCTACCCTAAATTCTGAATTTAAAAAAAAAAAAAAAATCAAATTTTCTTGAGAGGGGAGGTGATAAAATCCTCCTTTAGCTCCTGCCCTAACCCTGGGTCTCTCGTAGCTAGGTGAGCACCCCCACTAGACAAGCTTCCTAGCTGGGTAGGGGCTTTCCAGCAGTTGGCCAAGGTTCTGTCAAAGCCAGGGGCTCCCCTCCACAACTAGGAGCTTACCCACAGTTAAAGGCCTCTAATTGGCCGGGGGGCTTCCCTATAGGCCGGCGCTCTCCTAGCACAGCTCCCTTGTGGCCGGGGCTCTGCGCTAGCGCCTGACGGGGCTCCTAACTACGGGGCTCTTACTGTTTTTTTCTTTTGTTTTTTAGTTTTTTTTTAGTTTTTTTTTGTTCAACTTTGTCAAGGAAAACTTCTATGAAAATTAGTCCTCTTACCTTTCCATGGAACTAAAGAATTTGTCAGAAAGAGAATGTGATGAGATTTTTTTGTTTTTGATACTAAATTAGTGAACTTTCTAACAATCTTGTTTTTGAGGAATTTTCCTAAGACTCTAAAGTTCAAAGTTTCGCATGGTTGGGAACTTTTAGCAAACTACTATAGAACTTCTAAACTTTGAGGTCAAAGTTCCGCCGTATTATCCAAAACCCACTAAATTTCTATCCAATTCTAAAAATTAAAGTCAAAGCTTCACTATGGAATGATAAGCAAGGAAAATAACACACAAAAATTTTGACGAAAGAAAATTAAAGGAAGATGAATCAAGAATGTTAGTACAAAAATCATAAACATAACAAGCTAGAGGTTTTTCCTAAGCAGCATCACCAATCATAAGGGAATAATCCTTTAGAGTTAGTGCACAATACTCAAGTCCTACACAAGGACTTGAAGGAACAACAAATATACTAAAGTAAGAATTAGTACAACAAAATACTACCAAATTTTTACCAAAAAATTAAAAAACTAATAAAAGGACAGTAGATAAGACTTGAAGGGACCCCAATGTCCTTCAAGGCTTACAAAATAGAAACAAAAGGAGCTTGAAATGCTCCAAAAATACCACATTTACAACTTTGGTTCAAAAATGGCCAAAAGTCCACATTTAATGGACCAATGTGGTTACAAAGCCAAAATAATGGCTAAAAGGGTTGATTTGAGAGAAAAATGAGTGCCCTTTTATACTCTTTCTAGGGCACCCACCTCCTCTCATTTCAACATGGTAATTTTATCAATTAGGATTTTCATCTTAATTTACCAATTTTGACTTTCTACGTTGGTCTATTTTCTAACTTTTGGAGATTAACTTCAAATCATAAACGGATTGCACCATTGGTTATAGAAGGCTATTTTTAGTTTAAGTATCCTCCCCAACCCTTTTTCTAACTTCAAAATTTCAACGAAACCTAATGCCAACTTAACACCAAAAAGAGTTAAAAACCCAACTTTTGAAGTTTGACTTTTTTGAAAATAGTAACTAGCCTAGGCTCTTAAGTAGGTGTGGGGAAATAAGAAAAGACCTATCTTTGACCCCATTCCGCTTTTATATGCTCCGGATCCATTGGTCAACTCCACCATAATCTTTAAATTTTGTTGATTATTGAGGAATCTTGCAAGTTCGGGTTCTTTTGACTATCGGGATGTTTTGAAACTTGTTGAGGTGTCTTATTAACATAAAAAGAAGCTATTCTGATTTTCAGTGAGATTTTACCACCACCTGGAGAATTTTAAAGAATTTCCCATCATAGGTTTGGGTAGTTGACCGTTTGAAAAGGCATCTTTTGACTATCAGAAAATTCCAAAATTTTTTGTGGACCCTCTCATGGAATCCCACAACACATGTGTAGGCTCATATTTTTATTCTACACATTGGCCTAGGGGGAACAAAATCCACCCCTTATTTAATTATTGATGGCCAAAGAATCTTTCACACCAGAAGGAATCTTGGCAAACCAACTTCGCTGTTGTTTCCTGGACTTGATTTTAACCCTAAGTCACCTTCCATGGACCAGAGATTCCTCTACGGTCTAGTCTTGGTATTTTTAACATCTGCAAGCCAATAATTGGGGTTCCGCTATTTCGTCAATGAAATGGGGAAACTGGAACCTATCTCCGAGAACTGACCTATGTTCTTCACCAAGGTTCCTTCAACCAATATTAGCCAAGCGATGTCCTTTCTATATGGGATTTTGAGCCTAATATACTTATAACTCGTAATTACCACGATCGGTTAGGTTCTAACCTATTTACAAGTGAAATTTGAATCTAATTAATAAAAAATCTCAAAATATGATCAAATACTATATTGTCATGTAACAAACCTATTTTGGTTTTACACTCTTTTTTTTGGGGGGGGGGGGTGGTTGTACTATTTTCCACACTTATTTTTGCAAAATAAATAAAAAAAGGTAAGTGAGTCCTAAGTGACAAAATAAGGGCTCAGACTCATCTTAATAGCTTTGAAATGAAAAATAAAATTAAAAAAATAATTTTTTTCAAATACATGATTCTATCCAAATAAACGCTCAACTTTTTGTTTGTACTTCATGAAATTTATATCTTTATTTCATGTGAATAAAGAAAAAACATTATTTCAGAAACCATAATGTTTTCAACATAATAAATCTCAAATAAATTTCAAGATACAAAATAGACTCTTTTCCATGAGACATCAATTCTATGATTTATTTGAATAAAGACACCAATAACTAAAGATGTACGTCTAATGTATGATTTTCAAGAAAACGCAAAAATGAAGTATACACCTATTCATTTAGAAATTTGTGGCTAACTATCTCAGTGAAAGGATTGCACCTTTTAAAGATATTTGAATTGAAATAGTCTTTACAATGAATAAAAATGTTTTCTTGATTGCCTACATATAGGTTACAAGGTAAGAAGTCCTAAAATAGTTCAAGCTTAAAAACACCTTCTAATGTAGTGGTTTATATTGCATTCTTCAATATACAAAGAATGGACTTGTCAAAGTGGGGACCCTTTCAAAGCTTTATGGATTCTAATTTCAAAATTCATAATTAAATACATTATAAACTAACATAACTCAAAATATGAAATTGCTTGTGGTAGATGCAACTTCCATTTTTCATTTACTGAAAAATATTTCATGTGGTCTAACAATTCCAAAATTGAAATCAATTCTTAAAATTGTGTGTTCTTAACCCCTAAAGTTCCTTGACTATGCTATCACAAAAAACCCTCAAAAACTGTCATTTCTAATACAAGTAACAAAATTTTGAAAAATATCATTTTTGGACACATGTAACCATAGGATCTTCTAGTACACTAGATTGAGAAGATGTGGAAAAAAATTCAGAAAATTCCACCTTGTAGATTGCAAGATATTAGCATATGAAGTGACAAAAATCTATTTTGGGGCCCTATGAAAAAACGGGCAGCTGCACTTCACAAGGTCACATTTGTATGAAAAAATGTCCAAAATGGTAGTACTTCTTTAGATTCATTCTTCAATGCAAGTTGGCTACATGCTTGAAATTTTTTAGATCATTTGGAATTGTGCAAGATATAGGAAAAAAATAGTAAATAGAGAGATGTAGAGAATGATTCAAAATACAAAATTGTTAACAATTTCTTAATGGAATGGAAAAATCCCAATTCCAATGGTTGTAATGTTGTATCAAACAATCTACATCTAATGTTTTTATTTAGTTTTTAAATATTGAAAATTGAGTTAAATAAAGGACTTCAAAGTTTATTTTAGAGTAGAGAATCTATACTTGTCCGCAAACTAAAACATCTCATAACTTTTGACTCATTGATCAAAATGGAATGATTCAAAGCTTTCTATGTATACATAAATCTAGAAAATCAATTTCCAATTTTTATTTTTGAAAGAAGTGATTTTTTCAAATCTGCCCAGATTGCTTGAGTTGAGAAACAAACTACATATTAGGCCATAACTTTTGACTCATATTTCCAAATGCTGTGAAATTTAGTGCATATGAAAGATATTCCTTGTCCACACCTTCTAATAAAGTTTGGGCTAAAAACATGTAAATCTCTAGTCACATGTACCTACCCAAAAAAGTTATGTTGCCAAAAAACACACCTTGGTCCTTTAGGGGTTAGAATAAACTTTGAAGTATTGATCAAAATTTTTATGAGGGTTGCATACCTCAAATCATTTTTTTATTATATTTTCCTTGAAAGATTAGAAGAAGTTACATACTTGCATTTGATCTACTTTGTTTCATAATTTATTTATTTTTATTTCATTAATTATGAAATTATTGAAGTTGAACTAAGGGGGGCTCACAAATTGTCTTCACCCTAAAATGCTCATTGTCAATATATCAAAACTTCCAATATGTACCCTAGCATTAAAAGATGCTTTTAGAGTAGGGTAGTACCCATCATTTTAACCTTGAAATGCATGAGAGGATGTTTTATGTCTATTGGATGGTTTCAAGGAGGCCTAAAGGATGGCAAAAAGAATTCATCCAATTTAGGGGGGGGAGTTACTTGAATGCCTTGTTAGTGAATGAAATCAAATATTCTTTCATTTTGGTGTATTTTGACTTCTCTACCTAAGAAGATACTCAATCCATGGATCATTGTTTGATATACTTTTACAAGTACAAGCTCTTTGCTCTTAATGAGAATTTCAATTAGAAAAATAACTTTTTTTTTAATTTAGGCTCAACGAAGGAGATGAAGTCAAGGAAGTGTCATTTCTGTTCCAACTTGAAATTTTGAAGAAATCATGAAATTCAATATTTTATTGCAATTAGAACTTTGGACCTATAACACGGTATCCTGATTTACTAATTTACACAAAGTCACGATTTGCATCCAATTGGTCAGTTTATGCACCTCCTCCCTTTACTACTGAATTGGGCCGACTCGCCGCGTTGGAAGAGAAGTGCCCGGCTGCGAAGAGATCCTCCACTGCACAAACATCACACGCATTTTAGGGTTTTGAGAGTCGATATCGGTACAATTTTGTGTGACCTGAGCGAGCGATGGTGGACTGCTTCCCCCGGACGCCTCTCGCAATTGCAGGGGCCGCGCTTTGGGTGTTCGGGGCATTGGCGTGTTTGGAAGCAGGGCGAAGGCTGTCCTGGCAGAACGTGGAGCCTCAACAGGCCCGCACTCTGGCCCGCGATGCGCTTTTTCTACAGAAACTGAAATTTCGTAAGTCTGGAGGTCAGGAATTTTAGTTGCGCTTTCCGGTTGCGCATTCTGGTTTTGGGGGTATGGAAGAGGAGAATGAGCATGCAATGTGATGCGCTTTGATCTGCTGATGCTGAAGTTTCGTAAGTTTTGGAGGTTAGGAGGTTTGGTTTCGCAATCCGGTTCGGTTTAGGGTTTCGTGGGGATGATGGAAGAGAAGAATGAGCAAGCAGTGTGATGCGCTACTTCTGTAGAATCTGGAGTTTGGGAACTCCGGAGGGTAGGGTTTAGGGTTTGGGGTTGTGTTTTGCGTTGTGCTTGCGGTTCAGGGTTCAGGGTTTGGTTAGGATGGAGGAAGAGAAAGTGGAGCAAGCTGTGTTGGCGTACTTAAAGAGCAAAGGCTATCGGCAAGCGGAGCTTGCGTTTCACGATGAGCAGCAGCGGCTTCGAAGCAGCAGTGCGTTAGACACCGCCGTGGACCCCAGCATTGCGAATCCTATTCTATTTTATGCCAAGTCCGAGAATGATCCAAACAGGTACAAGGACAGTTACAACAAACTTAGGTCATGGGTTTACCAATCCTTAGATAGTTACAAAAACGAGCTCACGCGAATTCTCTATCCCGTGTTTGCGCATTGCTACATAGATTTGGTGGGGAAAGGGTTTACGCAGAAGGCTCGCGAGTTTTTGCAGAAGTTCCGAGAGGATCATGAAGCAGCTCATGTTCGCGATATTCAAAAATTGGAAGGTGTATTGTCTCCCCAGCATTTGCAGGAGTCGGAACTTGTGCTTACTCTGAGGAAAAACAAGCGGGACGTGAAAATGTGTCAGTATTCTTTCGAGTTGCTTCTGCAGTACCTGCATGGGACGGACAGCATGCTCATGCTGGGCATTGTTAATGAGCATTTGAATATTCATGTGTTGCCTGGTCCACCGTCGGCTCTGCCTAAAGAAGATGAGATTCTTGCACAAGGTACTTTGGATTATATGAACCAGAAGGAGATTCGGTGGGGAGCGCTCGAGGATTCATTAGAAGAGAAGTTCGAAAAGGAGACTGCTGCTGCAGCATTACTTGAGAAAGATTTGGCTGGTAAGAAGGATGGCGAGGGGGAGGATGGGAAAACCAAAGCGGCTGGAGGAGGTGGGAATAAGAAGGCGAAGAAGGACAAAACCAGCACAGCTGGTCCGGGGGTAACTGCCAAGTCCACTGGTCCTGGAAGTGCTCCTCGTGTGAAAGCTGAGCTGCCAATGCCCACAATGTCAGAGGAGGTGGAGAAACAGGTTTTGGAGGATTTTCGGAAGCGTGCCCGTTTGGGTAGTAACTCCCTTCCCTCTGTAAGTTTTTACAGCTTCATCAACACCCACAATAGTCTGAATTGTGCAGCAATCTCTGGCGATGGTGCACTAGTTGCTGGAGGATTCTCTGATTCGTCTGTCAAGGTTTGGGACATGGCAAAACATGGGAAGCAGAGCACGCAGGATAAGCCCTCTAGCAATGGGTTCACAGAGACCAGAGAGTCTGCAATGGAGGGTTCAAAATCGTCATATTCTCTTCTGCAAGGGCATGCAGGACCTGTTTATGCAGCCAGCTTCAGCCCAGAGAGTGACTTCCTGCTTACTTCGTCTGCGGATTGCACTGTGAGATTATGGAGTATGAAGTTAAAGACTAATTTAATGGCATACAAAGGTCACAATTTCCCAGTTTGGGATGTTCAGTACAGTCCTGTTGGGCATTACTTTGCAACAGCTTCCCATGATCGGACTGCGCGGGTGTGGTGTATGGAACGAATGCAGCCACTGCGTATATTAGTAGGGCATATGTCTGATGTTGATTGCTTACAATGGCACGTCAATTGTAATTACATAGCAACCGGAGGCACAGACAACACAGTGCGGCTATGGGATGTGCAGACTGGAGAGTGTTTGCGTGTCTTTAATGGCCACTGTGGCACGGTCTTGTCTTTGGCAATGTCTAGTGATGGTCGCTACATGGCCTCAGGAGACGATCGTGGGGCAATATTCATGTGGGACCTTGGATCTGGCCAGTGTGTAGCTCCTTTGATGGGCCACACTGGCTGTGTTTGGACCTTGGCCTTCAGTGGTGAGGGTTCATTACTGGCTTCTGGCTCTGCAGACAACACGGTTCGGCTATGGGACGTGAATGCCAGCAGCAAAGGCTCTCGCTCTGAAGACAAGGCCACAAGGCATCTTCGGCTTCTGAAAACTCTTCCAACGAAAGCGACGCCAGTTTATGCTCTCAAATTTTCCAGGACGAATCTTTTACTAGCTGCAGGAGCTTTCAGTCCTTCCCAAGCATCAAAAGCATCAATCTAAAGACAAGAACGGCAATCTAAAGACAGCAATTCAAGGCAGCGCATTCCGAGAGCCTCCAAGTGCATGTGCTAGTAGGATCCGGTTTGCATGATGCTGCACTCGACTCCATGAGACAATGCTCCTATGTAGTAGGATCTCCTTGCTTGTGTCACTCATGAGGGTATGTAAGTAGTCGACGATCCGTTAGATGAGAGCTGCAGTTACTTGTTCATTTGTGTAAATTCATTGTGGTCTCAGGCATCAAGTAGAGAACTGAACTCGTCTCTACTGGTAGTCGATTATTGTTTTAAATTTTTTACCTGTTAGAGGGAGTCGTCAGATAACCCGTTTGAGCGTTCCACGCTGAGACAATCTTGCATCTAGATATGTTTGCTTCAAAGCCAGTCCTTTTTTGGCGCTGATCTAATTGTTGACAGAGCATACTTTGCCACAGTTTATGCAGACCGTTGATTCAAGTGCTTGTTTGAAGGGATTTGCATACAGTTGGGACTAAACCAAGTACTTGTATATATACATAGATGTGCCTGAATCTTGGCTCGAAATTTGTCTTCACGCTGAGGGAACGTCATTTATGTTCTACTCAAGCGACAGCATACCGCAGTGATTGTTATTCGAAGTTGCTTTCGTGTCTTTGGCTTTCGCATCCGCCTTCTTTTCATCAGGGAAGAGTTTACCCCAAAAATTCGGAGCCTACTTCGACGTCTAAACCCTCCTCCCCGCGAACAACGAAAACCAACAGTAAATAGACTACGCCAACTAGCTTCGAGATCGCTGCCATCCTTGCGCCCACGTCAACGGCGAAACTGTCGAAGGAGTCTTGAGATTCAATCACAACCTGGAATTTCGATTGCAGCAGATCCAGTGCCGGTTTCAGGAAGGTAATCAATCCTAAAGCCTTTCGGCCTGTCTGTGCCTCTTATATGCGAGGACTTAACTTTAGACTTTGCTGCTGTTTAACAAACCCTCAAAGGTGCCAAATCCGGAGTCTCTGATCGTTACCAACATCGTGGCCTTGCATTATTCCTTGATGAATATGATAACTTTAGATAAATGTAAAGTCTCCATTCTCCATACAGCAAGGGAGAGGTTCAATTCATCGTGCAGGAGGTGTTGTCACACTTGGCACAGATCAAAGTTCCTATGATCACTGGAGCCTCAAATGTACTGTATGGTTAATCCGAAAAGGAGTAGAGCATCGTCTTACCTAAATTTTCCCTTTTAAATTGATTTCAAACATCAATCTTATATTATTATTACATGATACTATGAAGTGTCAATCTTTATGGAAATTTTCACTTTGCTTCATGAAAAATTGTCATAGTTATAATTTTTGTGATTAAAAGTGAAAATATATTTGTAAATATAGCAAAAATAGTCCAATGATTTTGAAATTATTTCAAGAGGCATGAGTAGCAATGGAGATTAGTGTGACAATTTTTCAATTAGTTGTTTTACTTTTTACACCCAAAACACCCGTGGCAATGATGTTCAAGTCAAATTTCACTATCAAGCTAAATTTATCCTATTCTATAATTGATATATACAACCTTCGCATTTTTTACTTGTGAGAAAGTGTATTTTCTATTGACATTGATTTTTTCATAAATTTTGATGGAGAAATCAAATAATTGTAATTTAAATTTGAAAAAATAAATTCAAAGAAGAAAATTCTTGAATGAAAAACACTCAATATGGAGTGTGATGTGGATTTTGACACTTGGAACTTGCAATTGCAATAATTTTTTCCATTTTTCCATTTTTTCAGAATTTTAAATGGGATAGAACAAAAACTTGTCAAGCTTCATTTTCTTATCTTAAAGCATAACTTATACCAATAATGTATATTTTGAAAGTTACAATCAAGGTTGACCAAGGCCCATCCACTTTTGGGATGCATGGACCTTAAAGAGTTAATGGATTGTCTACCCTCTGGAGTCAAATCTAGATCGGTCCTATCATTTGCTTTCTGCAACGCATGACAACTAACCTGGATCTCTAACTCGGGTTCAAATTTATCTGCATTGACATTATGCCAGGAAATGGCAATTCAAAGTAGGGCTAGATCATTGTGAACAACAAGTCAGTACATCTTTCACTGCAGACATGCTTGGTAGCTAGGCCCTTCATAGCACTCTTCACCCTTTGTACAAGGTTCCTTGTTAAATTGAAGCAAACCCACTTATCTTGACGAGGTGGCCAAAATTCTGTAGCTAACACAAGATGTCCTTGGGACTCATGATCATTGTAGAATGTTATGCCACTTGCAGTTATTCTTTACTAGCACAAACCTGTTGTAGTGTAACATTGAATTTAGGAGAATATGGATTGGATAGCTAGTCAAAGTCTTATAGAACGAGATGAATACACTCGGGATGACATTCTTTTTTCATCCCGTATTTCATTCTTTACTAGCACATTCGGGATGAAAACATGATCATATTTGTGGCAATGGGTCATAACAGATCATGTGAAAATATGTGTTTAATTATTCTTTATAAGCCAACTTCCTATGTCATGACTTGGTAACGTCAATTTCATTAACCCCTAAATGTCCAAGGCCTTTTCTGAGCTTGTAGGAATTTGCTCTAAATTGAACAAAAAGACAACATTTTGATAAACTATTTCAATTTTTTGGGAATTGTAAGTGTACAAATTCAATCTAGACATGTTAGAGACCACATAAGAAAAGAAAACACATCTATTTCATTTATGGATTTAAAGATTATAATGTTTGATCATAAGGGTGTTAAAAACTGCAAAAGTGATTTGAAGTCTTTCAATCTTCTTTTTACATGTCAAATCTAAAAAGTTGATCATTGAAAAAAATATGAGGTTAGAGGGCCTAACATGCATAACCCCAACCATTTTATGGTTTGGCAAAATCTACTCTACAATTTTTTTAAATGAATTTTGAATGTGATTTTTTCTTTGAGATTTAGTGTATTTGAGGCTCATTTCCAAGAGCCCTTGACCCTAAGGAAAGCCAAGATTGCAATGGACACCCTTGTACAAAATCTTGAATAGAAAAATCATAATCAATCATTTTTAAAATTAGACTTTTGATGCTAAAGTAGGACTTCAATAAGAATTTTTCAAAAATACAAACTATTAGAAATAGTATATTGGTTAGGTTTTATTTAACTTTAGAGTATTGGCAATACCAAAATTTGGTGCCTTGGGCATTTAGGGGTTTAGGCCGTGCAATTCAGATGCCAAATCATGACTCAAATCATTGCAATGCTCTAAATTGAGGACAAATATAGAAATATGTTTTAGGCCATGCAATTTGAAAGGGGCCGAAGTTGTGGAATACACCAATTTTAAAAAATTGATTGACTTTTAGTCCTTAACCCTTAAAGGAAGGGACGAGGTAGACATTTTTTGTCTGATTAATGACAAGGAATTCTCATGTGTAGGATAGAAGTGCAACTATTCATCCTTGGAATTTTGTGTGGAAAGTAGAGATCTTGTACAGTAGTTTGACTCCCAATGAGTATTTTTGATTTTTTTAAAGTAGATGATGGGACACGGTTCCAAAATGGCTGATTTCCACGGTCACCAGCCCGGCGTTCAAAGTTTAATAAGAGTACTCACTGTGCAATCAGTCGAAAACTGCCAACGGAACCTTCTCAATTTCAAGTCTTCAACAAAAATGAAACTCCGTAGCACTGTTTCTGAGCAGAATTGTAATCACTGCCAGAGCCTCAAACACACTCAATTCTCCTAGAGAGTGGCTTGACTAGGTTTTCTACGTGCTTTCAAACTTGATACAGTGTACATTTTCCTCATCGATCTGGATTTCTACAGTGCGATCTGCGTAGAAAAGAAAAGCGTGACCGTGATCAAGGAATGACCACTAATTTCTCACTTGGATATGATCGAAGTCGCCTTGCACGTCTCCTTTGGAACATCTGAAGAGAAAAAAAACATTTCAGGACTTCACTATTTCACGGGGAGTTTGAAAATCAAGCCTTGATCGAAGAATATTTGATGCGACTTTTAATTTGAATTCGGGAAGCCATTCCAGACCAGCTTCACATTCTCTTCCCCCTCCAAAAAATTCGCATTCAATCCAGATCTGCTCACTAGTGTGAAGCAGACTCAACTAATTACTAGGACCAGCTACTCACTAACCCCTTTTCCCTGCTCCAATTTTTCTCCAACTTTATAATTTTGGGAGACTTACCGTACACACTAGTGCGAACCCATGTTGAAAAAACAACAGCATAACTTATAAAACAGCGTATGGATCGTGTTTCAACTTCTGGGCAGTGGGTTAATTAATTCCACACCCATCATTCCTAATATTCTTTTTCTAAAGTTTTTGATTTATCCTTCACGTCACCATTGTCTTGACAAATTTGCACCATTGCGAGCCCCCTCTTGAGACAATGCGTTTTTGAGAGAACAACCCCCCAAAATAGAACTTTCAGATGTTGTAACCTTCGGGTAATTAGGGTAAAAAACAAATCTCTATGCTGTTTTTCAATAACTGAAAATATTGAGAGTTTTCTGATGTCACTCTGAGTCTGAAAACTTATCGCATGGCAACTTGGCAAGTACCCTCTACACCAATAATCAGAAAATATAGAATTCTTAGAGACGTTTACTTTTGAGCACAATAAATCAGTGTAGTGCAAAACCCCTGCTAAAGAATTAAACAACATAAAAAATTCTAGCAGAACATTATGTCTCCAAAATTTCTGAAATTTCTTCAGAAATTTTCTAATTGTTTCTCATCCATGATTTAGTCACTCGATCTCCATTCACTTTTGACTACTAAATGATATTGTTATTTATTAATCCAGTTGCACCCAACATTTGTAGAAAAAACGCCGCTACATGCACGCAACGTTGTTCCACCCGCGGGCAGCTAGTTAGTTTGAAAATGCCTCCCAACATTGAATGTTTTCCAATATCACTCCAACAGGAACCATTGCACGATCCAAGCACAGTCATCCCCGAGCTCTACATAAACCCATTAAACCCCAGCAACTATATGTCGTAACAGTTCCTACGGACATCAATGTACTCGCACTAGCTCTCGGTACATCCACCTTCTGCATTCCTCAAGCACGTACCACAGTGAGTCCATCTGAACATGCACTATATATTTACTTAGTGACCTAGCTGATTGGAACAGTTCACTCTCTGAGTGCACTTGCCTTACTTTCAATTGATCGAACTCTTGATTGACCTCATCGATCAATACACAACCATCAATTATCACTTCAATTGTCAAGTCTTCGCCATTTGGGCAACGCATTGTACAACTGTGCAGCACTTAGAACTACATGTCATAGCAAGGGTTCCAATTCCGCATCTCATCTATATCGGCAATTGGAAAACTGTCAGCCCATTGTGATACATATAGATACTCTTTGATACTCTGACTGGTAGACCGTTTCCATTTCCTTGCTTAGTTAGCATTCTCTGACACCAATCGGCTCGTAGTAGACCTCGAGATCGATCAACTGTAGAACGTTGAGTTCGTCAAGAATCTGCTCGGAGCACGTACCGATTGAGCGATGGGCATGGCTTACTTGTGGGTGACAGTGGCGGTGATGGTGAGCTTCTCCATGACAATAGCGATGGCTTCCGACGCAGACCCCCTCCAAGACTTCTGCGTCGCCGACTTCACCACCAATCTCACCATCAACGGCTTCCCATGCAAGCCCCCGCACAAAGTAACCTTCACAGACTTCCTCTCCACCGCCTTAACAAAGCCCGGCGACACCAATAACATCAACAAACTCGCAGTCACCACTGCTTTTGTCTCCGACTTCCCGGCACTCAACACACTCGGAATCGCTGCTGCACGCATCGACATCGCCAAGGGAGGAATCAACCCGCCCCACAGTCATCCGAGAGCGAGTGAGATCGTCCTGGTGGTTAAAGGGGAGTTGTACGCGGGGTTTGTGGATACCAATAACACGTTGTTTGCAGGAATTCTGAAGGCTGGGGAGTTGTTCGTGATTCCACGGGGGTTAGTTCACTTTCAGTTGAATGTTGGCAAGGGGGATGCTTTGTTGTTTGCTGCTTTCCAGAGTCAGAATCCCGGAAGGGAAGGAGTTGCGGATGCGTTGTTTGGGATTGGGGTGAAGGAGGAGGTGCTGGAGAAGGCGTTTAGGGTGAGTGAGCAGACTGTGAACATAATCCAGAAAGAGTTTCAGGGGTAAATAATTTCCCTGAATCAGGCATTTGATTCATTAGAGTTCGCAAGTGATCATATGGTGTCAATCGCAAATTATAGAACTTAGCATACATACTTGCAGCGGTATTCGTTTAACTTAGAGGAGGTTGAAAAATCAAAGTGCTCTGAGTACGTGTAGGTTTGATTGGTTTAGTATCCATAGCATCCGATTTAATTAATGAAATCTAAAATTATTTGCCTTAAACTTCGGTTGGACAGTACGTGTTTGATTTGATGAGACTCGGAAACTACTGCCAGGGTACGGTGGTAGAATTCAATAAAGCCAGTCACTGTGCTTCTTGTTGATAAGAATCAGTGAAAGTTTGAGTTATCTGCGTAGTGCACAAGTCATGATGGTTTGTAGGAGTTCATTGTACTTCCAGGATTTTTTGGGAAATAAGGAACTAAGGAAGGGTGTGGTGATTGTCTGTGAACGGAATGAGGAAATTAATTAATAGGTGAATTTTTTGTGACTGTTGATTTGGATGCGCAAAATTGTAGCCCTTCAACTATTTTCAGCTACTTAAAATTGCTTGATTGGCTACGATTTTCACATCTTTGGGGCAGTCTGCAACTTTGGCTGCGAGTCTGCGACCTCTATGTTCATCTGCACACACGAAATACCTATTGTTCAATTTGCGAACGGTCAGTGCACCTGAAATGAAAATCTGAAGGGACTGGAAGACTCTTGGATCATGACTGACGGCGTTCTTGACAAAGCTGGAGTCTCTGCTCAGTCGATGAATTTGTTTCGGAGATCTAGAGTGACAAGTTGGGAATATCTGAATATACGCATGGATAATGACAGACGGCTTGATCTCTCATCGAAGGGAATTTTTAAGAAATTCAAGGAGGTAATCGCCTATTCTGTTGAATTGGCGGAATTTTACGACTTTGGCACCTTTCAGAGCGCCCACCCTCTGAAACGCAAACCTATATAACTTAGAGGAGGCAACCCATTCCTGATCACCGCCCCATTCTGGCAACGTAAGGTGGAGTAATTTCGATCAGGAGGTGATTTCAATGATTAATGCTGGCGCATTATGATTGGCTACAACATTCTCAATATTAAAACCAACCCTTGTTGGATATTGCAACCAGCTCTTGGTTGGAACTAAGAAGGTACGTATGACCAATATGGGTAGAGCATAATCTTCAGCCAAAAAATTTATAGGAATTATCGACTATGTTATGAGAAATAAAAATCTGAAAAATTATGAAAATCTTATGAGCTCTATTTCTGCACATTGAAAATTTTTCCACTGTTGAAATCTCCCTTGCAAATATGTGTATATGCTTAAGTAGTCAAAAATGGGTTGCCTCCCCTAAGTCATAGTTTATGAGCTTTGCATCGATGAATACTACAAATTTTTGCTTCCAAAAATCACACCGATTAAGGTAAATGACCCCATTCAAGACACAAGTTTGTTGCAAGCAAAATAATTCTAGTGATGTACATGTGTGGTGTGAAATGTATCAGAAGAAGAATTTTGCCTACAATGGGCTTATCTAAAGTTCTATTTGTAATGACCTAATGGAGGTGATTATCTTAAACAATATTGATAATGAAGGAAATCAATGAAGGAACATCTTGAAGAAATTAGAGAATTTAACCTTGTAAGAATGGGTAGCAATAAAAGTGTTTAATGAATCATGATATTTAACGTTGAGCCGTAGAATTATAGAATGCACATAATTATTCATTTGGTCGATGGATAATTGCATGGCTAATGACAAGGTGAAAAGCTTCTCATTGTGAGGGTCAAGGAGGTTCTAAATGCATATGTTCTCCCTTTGCAAATAGAATGAATACACTAGAACCACATAGCCTAACCTACTAAGAGCTTGTGGGAGGAAAGAAACAAAGTGTCTCATCTTTAAGCTCTTGTAGAGTGTCAAATGGAGTTCTTTGTAGGAAATAAACATTCACTTGAAAATTACAAACTTAGAGGGAAAAAATGAAGTATTCCACCTTGTTGCAATATGAACAAGGGGTTATACAAGAAGTGGACATCCACAAAATTGAAATCATTGGATGCTTAGAAACTACCCTAGACTTTGAGCATAACAAACAAATATCATTATATACCTTAGAAAAGGCTCAAATTTTAAGGAATTGAAATGACTTTTGGAATCTATTTTTAGGAATGTTTTTTGCTAACTTCATTATAGGGTATGATATATCTCATAATTTTCCCCTATTACTTTCATCACTGCAAGTTACATTGCAATCAACAATGAGAAGGGAATTAGGCTGATATGACAAAATCCAATCGAGATTTACAACCTTCTACTTTGAAATTGTCACATTAATTATGATAAGTAACCTCTGACTTTGAAATTGCAAAAAATAGAATTACTTATTGATGTTGTTGTCTTAACTACAAAGACTATTGGATGTTTCAATAGTGATTTTTTCCATCTTAATGTGATCAATGTAAAGTGATGCAATTACATACAACCAAAGGTGGCATTTGAAAAAGAAAATGTCTACAAAGGGTTAGAAAGTGATGGGTTTGAAACTTAATAACATAACCTCCAAAAGCTAAGCATAAAAACAGGATATGAAAAAATCCTCAAGAAATAAAATATCTATTAATTTATATAATTCAAATTTTATGGAGAAATAATGAAGATGATTTGAAAATTTTGGTTTGAATTCTCTTTTCAAAGACTAAAAATTTAGGTCAACATTGTAGGATTCAAAATCGCATGACTGAAATTGAGAACTCAGTGCAAACCCTCAAATGATTCAACTAGTGCTAATGTTGTGGGCTCTGTAACCGCTCATTTAAACGGCGGTACATCACACTGCCGGCTGCTCATCGTGTCCACTACCGGAAACGGCTGTAGACGGATGACAAACCCATTCATTCATCCATTGTGTCGACGGGGACTTTCCTAGCACTTGTCTGTGTTCAGCTCCGCTCCTCCTCCTTGATGTTCACCGACGATGGCTTGGTCTCTATTTCCGCCATTGCACTTTCAATAAGTTAGTCGTTGGTAGTATTCCTGCGAAAATTTCTTGTGTTCTCTTAGTGACACAGAGTGTCGGGAAGTTCCGTTGCAAGGCATTGTGGCAATCTCCGCAAGAAATAGAGCTTCCAAGGGGAACAGAGACCATCTGACTCCTAGAAACTTCGCCATTGCGTGCAATTGCGATCGCAATTCCATTTTAGGTTTTACTCTCCAATTGCAGCGCACGATATGAGTGTCTGGAATCCAGTATAAGCTGATACTTTCATTAAAGATTCTGAAGAAATGCAATTGCGATGGTTAAATATACGAGATGGCTAACTCGATGAGGCTTATCAGTGTTAGTTGTTTGAATTGAAGTGCGATGAAGTAGAGAGTCTGTGTATCGTGTCAATTCGAGAGTTGCAAAATCTCTTGTCGGGAGAAGTTTCTGGGAAAGATGGGATCGCCATTGCTCACGCAATTGCTGGCCACTGTGCGTCGGAATTTCTTGATCAAGAGGCGCGATGCCAGTAACACCGTCAAAGAAGTTCTGCTTCCGGTTCGTTTTCATCTTCACTCTTTTTTCATATCCTGTGTGATGAAATATCTGAGATATTGCGTTAATGAATTGTGGAGAGACGATGTTTGTGAATGGAGGACTCCTTTGCTAGGATATGTCGTGTGTTCAACCTCATTTTCAATTAATTTTTGGTCAAATTGAGAAGCTCCTACGTCTTTGTTAGCTGCGTCTGTCTTGTTGAATATTGCCTTGTACTATCATCGTCTGTTTGACTATGAATTGCTCACACTTTTTGCGTACCTGTTTTCTGTTTGACAGGTTTATATCATCTTCCTTCTCGTGATCGTCAAGATCGGGACACCGTAAGCTCAATCTCTGTTGTAGCGTCATTTTTTCGTTTTTGTAATTTGAGGTCATTATGTTCACTGCAAGAGTCAAATCTATTTAGAATTGGATACCTGTCCTTTTACAGGATGTTCTGCTACTTTAACCAAATCTTCCTGTCGACCAGTATTGTGAGTCCAGATCTGATGATGTTCACTGTTACATGCCCTAGGACTACATATCTGCCTGGCACTGCCTGGATGAATAAGGTAGATGGCGTGTGTCAACCAGTGGAGCAACCATTAGATACTGTTTGTCATGATATTGATCTCCGACCATCTAATGAGACTTTGGTAAGTAATATGCTATATGTTAAGCATCACTTGGCTTCCGTTGGAAGTTCTTTCGTTTTCGTATTCCACGTCGTTATTCATTAAAGAAACAATCGAACTCATCAGTATTTCCTAGCTCAATCAATCTTTGACATGTTTTCGTGTCAGCAAGTATGCCAGCTGCCTTACAGTGATTTTTAAATGCAGCTTGCCTTCGTACCTCAAAACAACAAGGGTGTTGGAAGCTTAATGCAACAAGTGGTACAAGAATATCGAGACTGGTAAGTTAGTTGTCTGGTCTGTAGGACGCTGGCTTCTAATGCAATACTCGGATCTATGCATATAGTTTATGGAATCTATTCATGAGCACATTGGAGATTTAATGCTTCCTTGTTTAGTGAGCCGTGTTCATGGTTTCCAGAGGTTTCTTCTTGAACTGTGGTATGCAATGCATGACTTTCTCAGATATTATAGGTCTGTGCTTGGTACACGTGGTGCAGGTGTACTGTATCCTTTCATCTTCATAGCTTTAAGTAAGAACTTGATACTGATGGCATTTTATTAGCTTCTTGAAGTCAATTTGAAGGAATCAGTAGATAGCCATTCTGCAGTGGGATCCGGACAGTTATTTATCCTACTTTGTATAGGCTCTTGTGTGAATGTGTCCATACACCTTCTTGCGTGTGTTGCTTGTGTCTTATCTTGTTTCTTGTAGCATTTGACTGCCAAAACAGAGTGGACAAAGAATGCTAGATATGTGAAGATTCAGTTCTGGTTTCGTTTGGTTGCAGGTACTCACCTTCAATTCAACAACTGTCTCTACAAGGGTTTGATACTGAGGAGGACCTTGTTTCTTTCTACAACACACATCCAGACGTGAGCATGGTTTTTTACTTCTAAGAGTGTTTTGAATCTCTAATTGTCAAGCCTGAAAAATGTGGAATGGTAGGTCCACGCGACACTTTGGACGGTTGCTACCGTGTCTCGACGTGGTCGTCTTGATGCCTTGCAGATGCACCCTACACTGCTGCGGCAAGTGTCTGTCGAGGCCGTTGTCGAATGCGCATGATAACTGACCCTATCATGCGCATCCGTTTCTCATGATTCAATCAACATGTGGTAGCCTAACGCAAATGATTAAGAATAAGGACCCTGAGGTGTTCACTAAGGACTTTGTCTCGTTGATTATCAGACGGTGTACGCTGGCGTTATTTTTGACGGGGCCGACGGAGCAGAAGAACTCCCGTCCGACTTAAATTTTCGAATAAGAATGAACGGTATCACGCCACGACTTTCCTCTCCTCCTCGAGATTAGAACATTGTGCCAGAAGTTCTATAAATATTTATTGCTGAAAAGATTGACATGCCTATTGTCCTTAAGCTATTTGAATTATCGACTTACACTTGATTTCCCTCTTATGAAGCTTTGATATAACAATTTCCCTTGCTTTAAGTCTTGCTGAGGTTGGACTTTGTGTTATCGATTGTTCATTAAATTGAAATTGCATTCCTATATAGTTTCTCCTGAATTAATTGCGTAGGTACTTATGTACCACCTACTTCCAAGCTTCAAGGAGAAAAAACCTCTTGTCATGATGATTCGAGGAGTTGTCTCTCAGACAAGTACTTAACTTCAGGTAAGGGCAGAAGCACGCGAAATGGGTAGTCTTCATAATTGATCGGATTGGCATATTATTAACCATTGCCGTTTTGTTTTCATACGTTGCTATCTGTATCCTGTCAAGGCCAACGCATGTTAATACCAATGTTCGGGCGCTTTAGACTTGGGGCCAAGCCAAGAAATAAAGAAATTGTGAGCTCTCTCATTGGCCAAGTGCTTTGAAATGGTCCAGCTTGATCACTGAGAGCTCAAAATTTCTGATTTTCTTGGCTTGTAATGTGGCCCTTAGTGTGGAATAGTTGGTTATTCTCCCTTTCTAGAACAAGATCCTATGTTTTAGTCTCATTTCAAGTCACTTGGGGTTATCTAGACGTATTAAGGCTTATTAGATCATGCACTGAGAGTACATTTCTGCTGGTTTCTTGGTTTAAGGTTTTCTGGCTCTACAAACCACTATCTCTCAAGCGGCTAGAAGCATGGCACTCCCTGCTCAATGTGGCCCAACGAAGCAGATGAAGTCTTTTTTTGTGCAGAAACAGCCCTTGAACGAATTTAGCCAGTCTTTTGCGGATACTGTATTTCAGTTGTTCACCGCTATGTATTTGGTGTGGGCCTTTGCTCCCCAGCTTCAGACAACACTTTCCAACATTGTGGAGGAAAAGGAGACTCTCATTAAGGTATCCATGTTTTTCTAACCATGCTTGACGTGTCTATTTATTCAATAGCTTCAAATGTTGCAACGTCACAGGACTGACGAACATGGCATGTACGTTTTTGTGGAAAGATGAAATGTTTTGATAATGAATTGTTGTTCAACTGTAGATCATACTATTCACCGTCTTTGTCCTCATTCCTCTTATTAGTGGTAGATTCAAAAATTCGCTACGTGGTAATTATTATCTCTAGTGATTAATACTTGACTATAATGGTCGTATCAGGACTACATGCTGCTCATGGGGCTTCGTGAGTCCATTTACTGGTTGTCTTGGATCATTGCATACGCAATGATGGCTGCAATTACAGTATTTGTGCTGGTAAGGCGATTACCTCTTTTTTAATCCATCATGACCAGCGTGCTCTTGCTAGCTGCACAGTTCATTCTGTCGGTAGTCACAACCTGGAAACTGTGAACATTGCTCACGTCAGGTTATTTGAATCTTTTTGCAGGTTCTTACAGCAAAGATCTCAACGTTGTTTGAGTTCTCAAGTGCCGGAGCGATATTTTTTCTCATATATGCGTACTCTTTGTCGCTAACCACCATGGCATTCGCACTCAGCACAGTCTTTTCAAAGGTTGGTGGATATTGATGTTTATTATAGTGGATTGATCAAGATTTCTTAAATTGTCATTAGGCTCAACTATCCTCACATGGTTGATGAAGTTGAAGCTGAGAATTAACCTTTCATAATTACATTGCACAGGCCCAGACTGCAGGTGCTGTCTCTGGATTGCTGATGTTATTTAGTAGTTTGGCTGTCATCCCAATTGAACTGCTGCACCCGCCTGCTCCTGTCTGTGCATTTTTGGCGCTGTTCTCGCCCGCCGGGTTTGCAGTGGCTATCAACGTTGTTGTTCGAGCAGAGGGAAGGGGCCGGGGAATACATATTCTTGGCTCTCGTGGTCAAAGAAACTTCTGGTCCAGGGTTGCTCCATTTGCCTTCCTCAGATATACCAAGTTCAATATGCCTTTCTTAAAAGACCGAGATCTCAAACTATCTGTCCATATTTTCTGATAGTTCTGCTAGTTGGATATCGTTTAATCTCTAGTGAATCCCTATGGCTTTGTTCAGTAAATCTTTTATTCTCAGGACCTGTCAATATGTGAGGCAATATGTACAGTACAGTTCAGTTTATGTAGCATGTCTTGTCAAGGCTTTTGAAATCTGTCAGAACTGAAGTATAGGCTATTTGTGCAGCGTCAGAATTATGTATGGATGTGTTACGTTCTATAGATTTCAAACTTCAGCAGTCTCCCTCTGCTGCTTATATTGTTTGCTAAACGGAGATTCCTTATTATGGCCATCAAACTAATTTCTGGCAAGATTATTGAAAGCTAGCAACGGACCTGATGCACCTAATAGTGCTAATCTTTAATGACATTTATGCTGCCTGGTTTGTACAGTCAGCAGGTTTGGACTTCACGGACCATTCGAATCCTTTAAGCCCTGGTGAACTCGTTATCATCTTCCTTTTTGATGCGTTTCTTTACGCCATTGTAGCATGGTTGTTACTAAATCCCTTCTTGAATTACAATTTTGTGATCCTACATGCAGTATGTATCACGGATGTTATTCAATGGTTGTTAGCAATCCTGCTTTTGGAAGCCTTCAAGTATCGCTGTGTTGTTTGTTGTAATTACTCTCGAGTATCATATTTATTTCTGGGGCCTTCCAGGTTTTGTTGAATTCACAGCACGCAGGTGATAGCTGACTGGCTGTAACTGCAGGGACAGTTCATTGATGAGAGTATTGTATGATGTTGTTGATGTTATTGATGTTTAGGTATCTGGATAACACATGGCCACATCCAGAGAGAGGCTCGAAACGACCTTGGGGATTCTGTTTTACGTCAAAATATTGGTTCCCGTCCAGAGCATCTAAGGAGTACATCCTTGCGCAAAACAATGAAGTTAGTACACCCAAACATATGCCTCTCAAGACTTTCAATATGCACTCTAGCATTTTAGCATTTCCTCTTGTATAAGAACCGATATGTTGCATTTCAACTGAACCCTTTCTGCATGTGGTGTATCGGAACATATCAATCAATGTCGGTTGCCATATTTGTTCTTCAAGTTCTGTGTGATGAAATCTTCAAATTTTGAAGCATCACTGGCACACCGGCCTCTTGAATGTATGGGCAAGTTTTATCGATCATTTCTTGGGGTGATGTGCATCTGCTGTAACCATTTAGGTTGTTTGAGTTTTCTGCGACAGTCTTAGAAAGAGTCACAGTCTTGACATGTTACCAGAGCTTTCATGTTCGTATGTCTTGTTCACTGTAGCTATTGTTCCTTTGAGGCAGGTGAAGCATGTTTCTCAGCAAGACTTGGATGACGCCAGCTTAGAAATGGGCTCAGTAACTGACACAGCATTAGAAGGTACATTGATGACTTTATCAAAAGGGAAAACTCGCTTGTTCATGAATGTGCAATATTTTTGGTTCATTCATAGAGCTTTCCTTTTTTCGGGCCCTGGACTCAAAATGCTCCCAGACCCTCTGCTTTACCTAGCTCTTCCAAATCTGCATTTTTGCAGTCGATTTCACTGAAACCTCAGAAGAGAGCAACCCAGACATAGAACCAGTTAATGTTGATCTTCAAAGCAGAGCAGGCATTGTGATGAAGGAATTGAGGCAAGTGAATCGAAGAAGAAAGGGTTGGTGGCACTGGGCATCTGGAATGGGCCGCAGCTCTCAGAGAAATCTAAATCCAGTAACAGATTACGAGGTCATCAAAGGTCTTAACATAACCCTCTACGAGGGACAATGCTTTGCAATAGTTGTAAGTTTACCCGCATACCCTGATCCACATGATACTTCCCTCGTCGACATGCTACTTGCCCCAGTGCAAGTTCTAAGCTGCAATGTGCGTGGAAATCTGGAATTTTTATGCATCACCCTAGGTTTGGAGATCACTCGAATTTAGACAGGCTCTCCAGATAACCCATGGAATTTATGAAGATTGACCGTGGTAGCTGCTCAAGATCTGGGTGGAATCAGTCTCCAAAATTGCCAGTAATTTCTGAGATGATTTTGGTCGTTTCATGGACTGCAGGGTCACAGTGGATCGGGAAAATCAGCAGTGGTAAACATGCTTTCGGGTCTCTCTCGTGCGACATCAGGCGAAGCCTACATTTATGGCCTCCCTGTCACAGATGCTGGTAATCTCGCTAAGAAACCCGCTCATATTATATCCTTCTATGTTTCCATTGACAGTTCACCGATCTCAGTTTTCCAGTTCTAGTCTTTGCCTGGTCACCTAGTTTAGGTATTCACATTGGCTTGCACATCTAGCCTTCTATTGAATCCTAACCCAATGTCACAGGCGCGGAACATGTGGTGTCTGGAGGTTCCATATAACCAGTCTTTCGAATTCTTGCAGAATCTATTTGCATATTCTCACCTGGTTGGCTACTTGTGTATGACTCCATCGATTTGAGTTCTATGGTCTTACAGTTGTCTTGAATGGGATTTGCTCATTTTCTGTTGCAGATATAAATAATGAGAGTTTTATCGTAATCTTGTAGGGGAGGAGTTGCATTCACTGATTGGAGTTTGCCCACAACAGAATGTTGCAGTGCGTGCATTGACTATTCGCGAACAGGTCAGCAGGTCTTTTCTATGTTTGAATGTTTAGATTCCGAGAGAAGAATGAAGTCTTCTGATTGCAGATGAACCTTTATCTCAATTTTTTCGCTAAATTGGCGGCGTTCATAATTACAACTATGTAGTTAGGCTTATTAGTTTGAGAATCAAGCATGCTATTTGCATAATGGTGATGCTTGCTCCCGGCTACCTTGCCTTTGGAGTTTATTATCCAGATCCGTATGGAACCCATTTAGGGCGCTTGTTCAAACCCGCCTGCAGGAAACGATTCTTTATTTTTCTTATGTTGGGATTCTTTTTCTTAAAGATCCAGCTTGTGAGAGTGTTGCTAGCTGTATCGAAGGAAACCATAAACAACTCGAATTTGCATGACTAATTGACATCTTTCTACGCCTGCAGCTTATATATTTTGCCACTATCAAAGGACAATGTGTGCATTTCGGCAAAGACGGACTTGAGAAACGGCAGCACTTAAATCAATCTGTAGAGCAGATGGCAGAGAACCTGATAGCGGACTTAGGGCTCTTAAATGAAGCTGATAAGGAAGCGAAGGCACTTTCTCAGCCCGCTAGACGAAAACTTAGCCTTGCGATTGCTCTTATTGGAGATCCACAGGTAATGTCAATTTTCATGACTGTTGGTTAAGATCAGCTAGCGTCTGTGATTTATTGGCGTACTTTTGCTTACAAAATATGTATGTTCTAGGTTGTGATTATGGATCAGCCCACTAGAAACCTTGATCTGGTTTCAAGGAAGCAGTTCTGGGAAATGATGCACAAGCGCCAGAAGGGACGAGTGTTTTTATTTACAACTGACTCCATGGAGGAGGCTGATGTTGTTGCTGATCGCAAGGCTGTATTGTCACACGGTGTGCTCAAGTGCTGCGGAAGCTCGTTCTTCCTGCGGAACCGCTTTGGTGATCATCTGGTTCCTTCCGTTTATTGATTTCTACATTAATGATCGTTTGGTGAATGTAGACTTCGCTTCTGGCTGTGCAATGATATGTGTTGGAGCTGGAGTACACCAAACGTTTTGGTGCATTCTCATTTTGGTAATGCTTCTCATGCTTCTATGATTACAGGATTGAGCTACTTACTGCATGTAACAAAAGGTGAAAGGTTCAATGCAACAGCTGTATGGGAGTTGATTACGAAACATGTACACACAGCTGTATTGTTACCGGCTCAAAGAGGCCAGGCACATGCCACTTTCAAGCTTCCTCTGGGGATTCCTGCACAAACAAGTGCTCTCCTTGTGGAATTAGCTGAGTGAGTTAGATTCTCGATTACTCTTGAAAGGGTTCTTTGCGACTTTCTTAATATTGCGGAGGGAATCTGGACGGCAAGTTTAAGGAAAGAAAACTGTGGTTGATCTTTTGACTGCACTCGTTTTGGTATAGCCACTTGTTTCAGTCGATTGTTTGTCTGAACTACACGTTGTCTTCAAATTCAGAATTATAAGACCGAATTCTTAATCGAGTATCTATGTGTGTCCTCCTTAACGGTATGTGGATTATTATTGCATTAAAATGTATATTTACTTTACAAGGCTAATGAGTTTGCTTCAGAATCAGAAAAGTTCCTCAGGGCAGAGAACATTCCGTCAGTCTTTACGTTCGCACACCTATTAGACAGAACTTCTATATTGAGAAGCCAAAACTGTGAGGGTGCAGACGTGCAGTCGAGCTTGGACTGGATGAAGGGGCACTAGAAGCCACCACGCTTGAAGAGGTTTTTATGCAATTTCAAGGTCAGTATGGTATAACTGTTTACAGGAAGCTCACCTTGCGTATTGTGGTAGTGCTGGATGATTGTGTTTAGCAATGATTAAATGTCCTGTTTTCCTTGCGAATCCGATTCTATTGGGTCATATGTTAAGTATTTGTAATGATCTATCTTATTTCCTGAGGGACTGATATGTCTCAACTTTTTTCCTGATTTTATTGTTTGCATGTGATTTGTTCTGTAGCATGTCATATCTGTCGCCTTGAGCGCAACTGAACGGCGACGTTTTACCTCTCTCAATGCAGATGAAGATGAGAATGCTGCTGGAGTGGTGACTGTGCGAGATGTGCAAGAGTGGAGCAACTACCCAACCTCCATGGATGAAGCTGATGATGAAGCACTTCTTATTGGAGGCGAGCGGTCAGCGGACGTAGATTCTTTAAAAAGACGTCAAACCTCCCTGTTGCCTCAGATTTCAGCTATTTTACGAGCTCGTTTAACGTTTCCCAAGTACGTAACAGATGTCATATTTTCCTCAATAAGAACTTGGAAAAAACGATTTAATCTCCAGGGAAAGAAGGATTTACCAGATTGCCCCTTTGTACTTATCCTGGGAACACTCTACATACTCTCAATTTGCAATGTTAGTTTGGTGAAGTTGATCTAGTTTGCTTAACACCTGAAATCTCTTCTGGTACATCTTTTGAACATTCTGCAGCTCCTCTCCTATCCTCCTTTCTGATTTTGAAATCATCTCTTCTATATTTCCAGTTCTTGTTTCTCACGTGCATACTTCTTGTGGTGGTGGCACTGTGAAAGGGTTGCGAAAGGGTATAGTGTATAAATGGATATCAAGAGTTGTTTGTAATTGCGAAAGTGCGCGTGCATTCACCTCGTTGTTGGCTTCTCATGAATCAGAATATTGCACTTTCAGGATCTAATACTTGGACTTGTGCTGGTGTGAAAACAGGCGTAATTGGCAGCTGTATTGCTCTATATTTGTGATTCCTCTGGTATGTGTACAAGACCTGTGATAAAATTTGTTATGCAGTACATCAGAATGCGTTCTAATGTGGCTTCTAGAAATCTAAATACTGCAAATCTTAATGCCGTCATGTTCTCTTGGCAGGTACTAATCTTGGCAAGTCTAATTGCCCAAGTGTTTGTCAGCAGAAACTCCTCTCCGCAGGCTATATCATTAAAGGAGTCAAGTTTAGGAAAAACTCTGCCGATATTCTATTCTGTTAGTAACATATCAGCCGCGCCCCAAGCTCTCTCTATGTTGGACAACTTCGGACCAGATCACATACGTCTTTACCCAAGAGACCCTATGGATGCAGCGGCTGACCTTACGGACTTGCCCAACAATGATGACGAAACCCACTTTGTGGGAATAGGTTTTGATAAGATTGACTTTCAGAGTAAGTTCAAATCCCTCCAAATTCATACCGTGTTGCGATTGGAGATTTGGTACTCTAGAGGATTCAAAGGATGCTGGGGTTCAGTTCTTACAGTCGTTAATTGTGGAAACGCAAAGAGTCCAGTTTAATTTGGAGAAAAGAATCAAGAGCACAACTTCCAGCTGGATGAATGTTTAATGCTTAATCGCTTTGTCTGCGTTAATTTTCCACTGGCTGTACGTAAATTTCCCACTCGCTCTACGCAATTCCTGTACATGACCTTGTGTTCTTGCGAATGCAGATTGTACGTTGCAATATACAGTCGCTTGTCACCCCTTGCAAATTCATGAGGTTCCTACCATTGCTGCTATGGTGGAGAACTTGTTCCTGCAGATTCTTCGAAGCAACTATTCTGGAAATGTAACACTGCATGCACCTTCATCTCTGCATGTCAGCAGTCATCCATTGCCATACGAAGCCAACAATAATGGCTTTGCTTATGTGGTGGTTCTTATGACAGCCATGGGTCTCATGTTCATTCCTCCTATCTTCTGCGCACAGGTTTTCTTCTTACTTTCAATGGCTTCTTGTTAATACCAGGCGGTTATTGGCACATGTTTTTTAATTCTCTAATTATTCGTTTGAAAGTAATGGTTTTCTTCATGTTTCCCTGGAGAGTGGTAAATTTCATCTCGCCTCTGAAGGGAGACGGTGCATAGTGGAAACACATTTTGTGCAGATATTTATGGTCATCTTTCTCGTCGCTTGATCTGTATCAACTTCTGCAATTGACCGTTTGCTGAAACGACATATGTTTGCAGGTGGTGCTGGACAAGCAGAATGGCATTCTCAGTCTATTTCGTATGAGCGGAATGCGAAATGCAGCGTTTTGGCTGGCCACTTTGCTCTCCGATCTTGTGCTGTTTTTTGCTGTTGTATCTATTGTCTTGGGCATGGGTTTGGCATTTGGGCGTGCACCATTTACCAAGGTAATCGCGATCTGTTTTGTACGCCTCTTATGTTTTAGCATGTTCTGTGAAGCTCTTTTCTGCAGGATTGTCTTACAGCTATACATTCTATAATGCTTATAGAATGCTCAAATGTTTCAAAATTTGTCTTTCCTTATCCTTTGTGTGTTTAAGAATAAGTTTTAGATTCCAACGTGCATTTTCTGTACGTGGACTTCTCTGGAAAAGACGGAACATGCATTTATGCCTGAACTGACTCCAGGAAGCAGCCCCAGCAGCATTTTTTCTATTTCTGGTCACAATTCCAGCTACAGTTCTTCAAGGCTACACTCTCAGTTTCTTTTTCAACAGCGCTAGCTCGTATGTTTTCTCCAGCTTTGTACCTCAATTGCATAATTGCTTCATTATCTGCAATCAGTAACTAAACGTCAAATCTTGCAGACTGCGGCATGTTTGCCACTTTCTAGAGTGTTTGTAATTTTTTGCTTAGAATGTAGTTTTGATTTGCACCTACGCAGTGCCAGCTTACAACAATGTTTTCCTTGTGTGGATTGATCTTCACAACAGAGCGGCTCCTTTCCTTGCCTTGTTTTTCTTGCTGGCAGCAGTCTTGCCGTACTCCGCACTTTTTAATGTCAGAGGCAAGTTTTTCAATGACGAGTTATCTACAGAGAAGCTTTTATAACCTCATGCCTAAAATTAGCAACTCCTTGTATTTCAGAGTAACGGGCTCATCGTTCATGATATTTGGACTCCCCCGCTCATGATTTGGCTAAATACACTCCAGTCGAGATGCTGAAAATTACTTTCACTAATATTTTTAAGGTGATATGCAGGTGATTTGGTGTATCGTAATTGGCATATTTTCCTCACTGTGATTGATCCGCCATATGCTCTCACATCGGGACTTCATTTTATCGTGCGGACCATCGATAAAGTGATGGTCTCAAATGGTGCTGCTCCTTCAGAGATGCCATCACCTGCTTATTTCTTCGAGTGGAAGAATTATGTGGTGGTCAGTATGATAGGCTCTGTGGCAGCCTTGATTATATACATCCTCTGCCTTTGGCAACTTGAGACTCATTCCCTGGACCCGGAAACAAAAACTGGCGCGGATGGCGCAATAAATCAAGTCGCTCCTCGAGAAGGTTCTAGCAGCCGCAGCGACATTGAACAAGAGAAAGAGAGGGTCCAGACAAGCGCTGCTCGTTGGGAAGGCATGTGGCGTGCACAGGGAGCTGATGAACCGGATGGTGATGCAATCCTCTGCTACGGCCTTGGCAAGGTGCTCGGGAAGCCTTCTTTGTACTAATGCTCTTGCAAGTTTGAAGTTATTTGAATTCACAGATGCTAATTATGCATTCGTTGCAGAGCCATGGAGCTGTACGAGATACCTGTGCGCTCCAAGATTTGTGGCTAGCAGTCGGATCTGGAGAGGTATTAAGCGATGCAGTTTCTTGTTTTTGTTGAAACCTCAGTAAAGTCGTATGTCCCAAGGTAGGCAATGTGCTGACAGAAGTTTCCCGTTAGCTTAAGCCACTGGAAGAAGTAGTTGAACGTTTACCAGGCAGGAAGTACAATTTCAGAAACTGGTTAGTCAAGTAGAAACTATAAGTCTCGACTGGCAAATCTGATGGATTCAATCGATTTTTGAATTACTCACTCTTCTTTCCTGTTCTGGATGTTCCCAGATTGTTGTGCTGGTAGGGGGCCACAAATCTGGTAAAAGCACACTCTTGCAGTGTCTGGCAGGACTTGAACGCATTACCGCTGGTGATGCTCTTGTATGTGGAGCAAGTGTGCGATATGGGTATTTGCATAAGCGAAATCTAATTGGTTTTTGTCCTCAGTATGAGGTATTTCACTGCCACCCTGACACATCTGTTCCAGTCTTTTAATGATTGAGTTGCAAGCTATCAAGGAACCGTTTCCTAGGAATTTCTTTGGTGCTTTACCACTGATTGAATGAGACCGGGAGTTTTTAATATTGAGCAACTACTTCGATCATTTATCGTATTACCGGTTGGTAACAACCTTGGTTTGCAGGCCATGTACATGTCGATGACAGTGAGAGAGCACTTGCAGCTTCATGCTGCATTGAAAGGCTTAGCTCAGCCACAAAGTTTAGCTGTGGAGGCAGCCTTGCAAGCTATGCAACTTTCAGGTACTGACTTGTTTGCACACATGCTACATGATTGCCTCTTGACTCAATCTAGTCGAAGTATATTTATTTTTCTCGTCCGTTGGATCAACTGAAGCGATATCAGACAAAAGTGCGAATATCCAGTGAAGAGGGAAGTAGTGGTCCTGCAGTATCTGTCCCTTATAGTTTAGTATGACTGAAAATGCACGATCGTTTCCTCGGTTAGCGCACCTTTTACTTGACAGCGTAGAGAACTTAAATGTCCATCTCATTTCTTGGCAATTAATAACTTGGCATTTCAAGTACACTTGCAAGACGTGCTATGGCTTCTAATAATTGTGCATGGCTTCTGGAGCTGAAGTTCTACTCATCCTTAGCAAGAAAGTAGTAGTACATCATTCGTTGACAAAACTTGTGGATGCAGATGTAGCAGACACAAGAATCGAAAACTGCAAACCTGGGACAAAGCGAATGCTGAGTCTTGCCGTTGCATTGCTAGGAAGTCCACCTGTATTGATGCTCGATGAACCATCATCTGGTAATTTTCCTTCTCAATCTGTTGTCTGTAACCGCTTGTGTAGGCGCAGTTACACGAGATCAAAACACTTTTTCCGTTGCAGATGAGTAATTCGTGGGCCTGGTTGATTTATCTAGGAATGGACTTTGCGAGAAGAAAAAGAGCGTGGAAGCAGATTTCAGCCCAATCTAGCCATTGCGCAACGTTGATCTGTACACAATCATTTGAAGAAGCGTCAGCACTTGGGTAAGATGATCTCTTGCGTTGAATTTCTTAATAATTAGCAAATCTAGATTGTTCGAATTATGTTCCAAAATTATGTTTGAGATTCTATTAATCGAAATTGACCGCACGTCATTGCAGAACAAGAGTAGGTATCATCGTCGGAGGCCAACTCAAGTGTCTAGCTCCACCCCAAGAACTCAAACGACGCTATGGATCCAACTACACCCTCCTCGTTCTGGCCGACCTGGAGAACATGCCGGAGATTTGCAGGTTCATGAACACTCTGTTTCCTGGGAACACAGATGCAGGTATCGTAGAAGTAGTAGCGGAGGACGAAGTGGGGCTGAGCGGACAGAAGCAGTTCCAGGTGCCTGTACGAAGCCTGTCGCAGCTTGCAGGATTGTTGCAAGAGCTTGAAGCAAAGCGTGAGGTGCTGCGAATCAAGGACTACGTGGTTAGTCAGCCTACTTTGCAGCAAGTTTTTCACCGACTTAGCCAGCTTCACTAGTGATAACAACGTCCTGAAAGTTAGGTGGTGCACTTGAAGTAGCCCTTTTTGATAGTTACCTGCCCGAGGGCACGGAAGAGTCCAGACACAAAGAGATATGTAGTTCCTATATGAGATTGATTTGATGGTTTCAAAATGATTGAGAAAACCTTGTATGCAGAGAACTCTTTTGTTTTGAACCTTGCCAATATATTCATGCTCATGAAATCAATTTAACCTCGTATTCAATAAAGGTAAGATAATTTGACACTCAGCTACAGAGTCGATCTTTACTTTGATTTTCCTGCATACAAATGTGAAGCTCAGGATGACTCCTAGTGTGCTCTACATTATGTGAAAAGTTAGCATTGTAGGATTGAAAGCCTCTTAGCATGCTTACGTTGTTGTATGAGTGCACCTATCTCTCCGTTCATATAAAAAAAACAGGATATGGTTTGTATACAACCAATATAGATGAGAATGGAGTGCAATAGCATGCTAAGTCTGCTTGGGTCAATTCCAGAGCCACTATTACGAAGCTACTGAAGTGATTTTTGTCAAGGGCTATCTTCTCACGAAGTCAAGATATAAGAGGATTTGTTGTCAAAGGAAGCTGATGTCAAAGGATTGGAGCATCTTGAATACCTTACTCTTTTCTTGGTTTAGGAAATGAATGCTTGCTCACAAATATCAATGCAGAGCTTTTGGCAAGGAGCTAAGGTATTGAAGCGATGCAATCATGTCATGATCTTCCTTCTCGAAAATTCTTGAACTCAAGAAGCAAAAGAATGTATACTCAAAAGACAAAGTCAGAGAAGTGGAACCTCTTGGATATCTTCATTCTTCTTTGATTTTGAAGATCAATGCTACCGTACTGAAGCTTGCTCACATGAGTCAATCCAAGAGCTATTTGCAGGAAACTATTGAAGAGATAAACATTTGTTAGCCAGGGGATTCCTTCTCCAAAATTTTTGAACTCAAGGTGCAAAAGAATGTGTGTCAAACGAAGACAATGTCAAAGAATTGGAGCACGCTGGATACCTCGATTCTTCCTTGATGAGCCCAAGCAATCACAAGCTCCTTCAAGAATGTCAAGGAACTTGCAGCGTAAAACCCCGAGAGCCGTGATTTGATTGACGGGTTGGATTGCCATTTCCAATCAGACGCTTCAGATGCATTGAAAAGATCAGTCAACCCCAATTTCGCCCACTTCCTGTTTCTGTTGATGCGCAATGGACGTTAGTCTTATAGTTTGGCTACTGAATGGATTCTTCGTGAGTACATAGCTGTTTGGATTTGAGTTCAGCATTGCAGCGGCTTTGGTTTCGGTTTGCAAGTGCAGGATGATCAATTTCCGTATTCCGTTCCTTTGCTAGGGTTGAGGGTTTGGGTTTCGTTTCGCTTCTCTTTGAAGGTCCGGTGTTGCAGCTTGTGAGCAGAGGCTATGGAATTACTTGCACAATGCGCTCTCTTCACGGGCGCTGCTGCTCCCGAGCGGCGAATTGCATGCAAGGAGGGCGTGGATTTTCTTCGGAAGCTTGAGGTGTCGCCCATTGTTGTTTTATTCGAAGTCGTGGTTTTTAGTCTTTTAGGGTATTGACTCTGGGTTGATTGCGAATTTGTCGCACTCAGTTATGGATGGGTTTTGAGAGGGTTTTGAGAGGGTTTTGAGAGGGTTGGATTAGAGAAACCTAAACCACTGCTGCTCTTGAATTCGAAATGCGCACAGAATAGACCTGGAATGGAAAATTCTGTTTGATACATTTCCTGGTTGAGCCAGCAGTGTTGAATTAAGAAATATTCTAGGGTCAGGAGAATTTGAAATTTCTATAATTCGCTCGAGAAACCTGAGTCCCCGTATTGTAATTAGTTCAAGATCGTCCCCATGATCTTGGAGATGTTGTTCTTACTCTCTGTCTGTGATTTGCAGCTGGAAGATGCTGGAAGGTGCTCGAGTAAACGAGTTCCCAGACCAGTTTCAAGAAATGCTCGGCTGTGCCTGCCAAGGGGAAGAAGGCGAATCTCGGTAATTCGTGCAGGTCTGAGTCCTTTTCAATTTGCAAGCTTTTGATTTTCCTTTTGGGTCGACTTTGCAAACAGACGATGACCTTGACCAAGGTTTCATGTTTTTCAAATGATCGATAAGAACCAAACCTTGATTTGATTTTCGTTGATCATATTGTGGAAAGGTGTAATAATTCAGCCAGGGCCATATTTTATATCATCAAAGAACATTGCCTGTGTTGGTAAAAATGTTGAAGAAGCAGCTAATTGAAATTAGATTATATGTGAAATTTTATGTCTCTTTACATGTAATCTCATGTGTAATCTTCAGGACGATTATATGTATAATCCTCATTAATTTAAAATGTCACAACCCCTATTGAACAAGCGCAGAATGCCACTCTTCCTATGCATACTGAGTTCCAAGACTTAGTGAGTTGTCAGTTCCAGGAGTTGACAGCTCTTTTTCAATATGTAATTGCATTAGTATCTGTCCTGAACATTGTGCGTGCTCTGCGTAAATTGCATCAACATTGAATTCTGAGGAGGAAATTACTGCCTTAGGTGCAGCTTGGCTGAAGTGTGTTCTCTTTTGGGATGGGCAGGAGTGGGGGCAGGGGCAGGTACAACAGACGAGTCCAAAGGAACAGAGATTTCTTCAGCAATTGTGACTCCAGAAGCTCAAGCCATTGGTTTCTCTACTGGGACTCGAATTGTTTCTATCACGTACGGTAGTATCGTAGGTGCACATTTGCAAGGCCACAAAAGTAGTACGTTTGGATTTTTTGAATTTTTTTAGTCCTGTTGTGTAGTATCTCAGGATCTTCATTTTGGTATGGGTTTTACATGTTTTTTCCTTCGGCTAAGTTCTGAGAAGAGGTGGTCGTTGTGCAAACAAGTGCTCATTTCCTGACTGTGCGTACAGTGTTTGCGGAGTAATCAATGATAATGACCTTCGAAGGTAAGTGCAATTCACAAGTTTTTTGTTATTTCTTTTAATCAAGTATAATTTCATTGCATTTTGATTGTTGTGCTTTTGTTAGATGGTTGTCTTCTCTTATGCCCTAAGTGTCCATATTGCTAAAAGTGGTTGCTGCCATATCTTTAAGAGTCAAAATCAATCATCTAGGAAGCTTTGAGGAAGTTGTTGAAATGTACCAATAGAAAGAAGAAAACATATGCTACATTTTTTATGGATTGTCATAATCTTCGAAAGTTACTCTAGTCAATAATTAGCTTCCAAAGTGGACTTTTTATTCCTAGATTGGGAACTTAAGGGTTAACCTATTTACTGATCCTGCCGCTTTGTTTGGCAGGTTGAAGTCACAAGTGGAAGATATTGATGGTGTTGGAAACGCTTGGCTTGGTCCGTTGAAGGAAGGAGGTGTACGAGGAGGTTCAGTGAGCGTACAAATTGAAGTAGAGAAGAGATTGTCCTTCCCTGCTTTAATTCAGAGTATTCAGGCGCTGGATAAGGCCTTGTTGATATTGCCTTTCAAGTCAAATTCGTGGTTATGGCGGTAAAGTATTCATTTCTCTTTAAATTGCTTTCAGATTGATCCATTGTATTTGATGTTACCCAAGGTGACATGTGATGAATTCTGGCGTGGAAGCTCCCATTCGAGATTTTTGCCCGCTTTATTCAGGAATTCGTGTCTCCTAATCTGTGTGTAATAATTATTATATTTCTGCATTTGGTTAATGTGCTTATGGGAGGATTGCAGAGGTTACAAAATAAATTATTCAGTGTCAGGTTGTGGCAAGCCGCTTATTCTGATACATGGCTTTGGTATGTTGTTTCTTTGGACTTTGTTGTGAGTTGAGAGTTAAAATCAATTTTGCGCCACTTTAAGTATTTATATGTACGTTGGAGTAGGATATGCGGGAGATGTATAGAGCTGTGGTGAGTTCTTTCGGTGCAAGAGTCAAATCTGTTGAGATCAATTTTTCTAATCACTGTGTATGAATTTCTTCTGCACTTTCAAAGTGGGAAGTTGTAGACCACCATTGAAGATATATCCCCATTTCCATTCAAAGATTATAGGCCATAGACGTTTAGCCAAGAGTTGTAACACCACTTACTAATTAATCCAACCCCAAGTACACGAGTAGATGTGTTGTTGGAAGCGGACTTCAGTATTGGAGATATGACCAAGGCCCCCAACGGTTTTTGTATCTTTTTGAGTGATTCCAGCGATGTAAACAAGTATCCTCATTTGTTTGTAATCCTGCATCACTTTAATGCAATTTTGAGTGATATATGAAGATAGGTGTTCTTTGAACTTATTGAAATGTTCTATCAGGTGGAAATGTTGGACATTTTGCACGATTGACTCCCTTTCTTTCGGAGAATCGTCGAGTTTACGCCGTCGACCTGCTGGGTTTTGGCGCATCAGACAAACCTTCAGATATTGAGTATGGGCCTGAGCTCTGGGCCGAACTTATTTGTGGTGCGTTGTCGTACTTTGTTCAATGTGCTTAACCTATTACACGTAGCAATCTAGAAAGTCGTGGGAGCTTAATTGGGGTAACTTACATGATCTGGTTCTTTTCCTTCGGTACCTATGATTCGAATCATTTTAACATGCAAAAGAAATACATTCCAGTTTATGAACTTGATTAGAAATTCATGCTCTCTCTTTGATTTGTAATTTCTTGGTTGAATACAAGCTTATCGTTTTGACTGTTCATTATTTTATATTTCACCAAATTTTGACGGTTTACCGATCGACTGGTAATATACTGAGTACTTCTCATATGTTCTACTTTTGCAGATTTCGCCAAGGAGTTTGCTGGTGAAGGTTCGGTGTTACTTGGTAATTCAATAGGTTCACTCTGTGCGTTGGCAGCTGCTGCAAAGGCGGGCAGTGACCTTTTCAAGTACGTTACTGAAAGTGGATGCTCCAGTTTGAGATACACGGTTTTTAAGAGGTGTATGCGAACCTAGTACTGTAGCGATTTTTCTAGCAAAGGTGCTCCTTTCAAAATTTGAACTTACACCAACTATATATGTTAAGTCGGAATCGCATCTAAACAATGTTACTTTCCCCGCTTAGGAAACCCTCGTACTTGTTATGATGGCAGGGGTGTTGTCCTGCTAAATTGTGCTGGAGCAATGAATAGGAAGGGCCTTGCACAAGATGGTTTGGTGCTTCGGCTTATTACACCGATTTTTATCGCTGTGGAGCTCTTGCTGCAACAACCAAAAGTGGCTAACTTTCTTTTTAACAAGTAATCACATTTACTAGATCATGTACCTGTCCAGGTCCTTGGGCGTACTAAACTTTCTCTTCAGGCCGTTTTGGGGTATGAGAAATGTTGTGTTGTTGCCTTGCCAGGTCATGGACTTCATATTTTCTTCGTGTTGTGAATGCCTGCTCAGGTTCCGCAGCAAGGATAATGTGAAGCAAATCTTGCAGCAACAAGCTTATCATGATAAAGAAGCTGTTACTGACCAGCTGGTATACTAGTTGCACTCTCAGCAGTTTCATTTGAGAAAGATATTTCTGCAGATACGCGATGTGTTAATGTGTGATTGTGAACATTATGAGGTGCTTGTAGTTCCAATTAATTTTCTAGGGTTGCGGTGGACCTTTATTTAACTGCTAGGTGCCAAAATGGTCGAAAGTGGTTGCTTCTATATCAATAGGAGTTGAAGTGAATTATTTTGAAAGCTTCAAGGAAAGGAAATAAATGTACAAAAGAAAGAGAAACCATTTCTCCAACATCTTAGAATGATAGAAATATGAGTTGGAAGTTACCATAATCAAACATTAGCTTCCAAAGTGAACGTCCTATATTTAGTTCTGGGCACAAAGGGTTCAATGTCGTCCTTGACCGTTCATTGTAGCTGTATTGAAGCATCTCGTGAATGTTGACAGGTAGACATTCTCCATCATCCCTCTACCGATGAAGGAGCCTTGGATGTTTTTGTTAAGGTTTTTACTGGAGAACCTGGTATGTCGCTCTCCCTTCGCTTAGATGTGGACTTGGAGCAATTTCTTTGAGTCACGTGCATTATATTAGTGGATTCCATCAAGTGGTGGGTGTTCAAGATAACTTCCAGTGTAACTCTTTCACCAATAGAAACTGACTTCAATAATCAATCAGTAGAATCAACATGTCGGGGTGAAAAGTGCTGAAATGTCTATCAATCATTAATCTGTTTGTAACATTCTGCTAGGTACTTATTGCTTTAATTTTCTATTACCTTGCAATATTATATTGTTGACATCCCTGCTTCCGCTGCTTTAGAAGGCGCACATATGGCAAGAGACTACGTAGTCGTATCAGCTGTGTACCCATGACTTTACACTGGATTTTCTACGCAGATTTTAAGTTAGTATTAGTATTGAAGATTAATATTACTCAAAGAAATCGATTGATTTTGAAATAGGTCCACGACCAGAGGTGATGGTGCCCAAGATCAGTGTACCTATATTGCTACTATGGGGTGAAAAAGATCCTTGGACACCGGCAAATGGACCAGTAAGCTTCACCTTCCACCTCTTGTTTGTTCAGACCTCTTTAATGTCACAGCTTAGGCACTCATAATGCATGTGATAATCAATGGAGATATGTATCATTGTGATAATTAATAGTGCTGCATGTAATAGAGACAGTAAAGAAATACTTGGGTTGGAGCAATCAAGTTGTAAAAAATCCTTTTACAAATGTCAAACTCTGCTATCACTGTTGTTTGCAACTTCTTGCGATTGTAAAGAGTGTGATGGTGAGAGGACAACGTGATTTTGAACTGGGTACGTCCATTCCCAAGTGAGAAAACAAAGGATGTGAGATTAGATAAGGAGATATTTAGTTGTCTTACGAGTCCCTAACTTTGACTGCTGTAATCTTTGACAGATTGCAAACTATTTCAAACGAGTTGCAGCAGAACGTGACAATGTTTTTGTGAAGATACTTCCAGATGTAGGTCACTGTCCACATGATGACAGACCAGAGCTTGCAGCTGGAGAAATTCTTCAGTTTTTGGACAAATACAATTTCTGACATGATTTTTGAACTGTATTTTATTGAAATCAGAATATTCTTTGAACTCTTTAAAATCACACTTTCTTGTATCACATTTTCTCTTATTGTACCAAAATTCTTGGGAACGTATGTCAGTCAATTGAAAACTCACTCCTGATTAGACTCTCAAATGCAATAAGTTAATACAAAATTTAGCAAGTGTGAGATGGTACTATCCAACAACTATAATGCTATGATATTAAAAATTGAACTCTGTCTGGGGGACACAACACTGTTTCACGAAAATGAGAAGTACTGTACAGTGAACATGATTTTATTGAATCTTTAGATCACATACTGACCAGCCATGGCCCAAGCAGTCCAAGCCCTACTAACTTAGCTTACATAAAAAATTGACATTTGTGTCTCTAACCAACAATTCTGACACTATCAATCTGATTAAGCTAGTCACTCGTCATATCTCTGACCCTGTCTTATTCAAAATGAAAGAATAGTATATTACTTTGACTGAAAATCATGTTTTCCACAGTCCAAATAAGGTATCCAATGTTTCCACATTGGGTGAGCCTAGCATCCAACCATCAGTTCACTTGTGGAACTGTTCTGGATGGTGTCCACCATCTTCTTGTTCATTTTGAGTCTTCTCCAACACCTCAACCTTGGATGTCGGGTGTGAACAAAGCAGCACTGTAATTTGCTGCACACCAGGTTTTGGGCTGCTGAATCAAAAGCAGTAAAAGCCAACACTGAGCTTGACTTTCAGCTGGAAGTGCACCAACCCTTCGGAGAACACAAACAACTCTCCCACATTGAGGATGAGGATGGTGGCAAACAAAGTGTAGGTGGTGCTTACATTCAAATCCAAGACCATGTATAGTTCCCCCTGGACCAACACCAAAATCTCCATGAGTTTTTGTCATGGATATTCCATGAAAGCCCACAGACATGCCTGTCAGCATCAGAAAAATAGCTATAGTAGGGCTTCTATCAACCCATGTTTGACTCAAAACATGCCTAGTCTAGTCCATGATGACCTCAATACCAACTGCATACTTTCATTGCCAGCATGATTTCATTTGCATGGATTTGAAGCTAACTTAGAGTGAATTGATGCCAATAGTGTAATTAACCCCTAAATGCCCAAGGCCTATTTGGAGCTCCTTGAAATTTGCTCTAAATTGAACAAAAAGTCAACATTTTCATAAGTTGTACCAATTTTTTTTTAATTGTAACCATACAAATTCAAACTAGACATGTTAGAGATCACATAGGAAAAGAAAACATAACAATATCACTTACAGATTGAAAGATTATAATGTTTGATTATGAAGGTGTAAAAACTATGAAAAATTTTCAATTCACTTTTTGCATGTCAACTCTAAAAAGTTGGTCACTAAAAAAATATGAGGTTATAGGGCTTAGCATGCACAACCCCAATCAATTTACGATTTTTCAAAATCTACTCTATAATTTTTTTAAATAAATTTCTAATGTGATTTTACCTCCAAGATCTAGTGTATTTGAGGTTCATTTCCAAGAGCCCTCAACACTACAAGAAGTCAAGATTGCAATGGGTATCCTTGCACAAAATCTTCAATAGAAAAATCACAATCCTTTATTTTTAAGATCAGCTTTTTGATCCTAAAACTAGACTTCAAAAAGAATTCTTCAAAAATATAAACTAATAATAATAGAAATTTGGTTGGATTTTACTCAACTTCAAAGTTTTCCAAACACCACATTTGGGTGCCTTGGGCATTTAGGGGTTAAGGTATAGATTCTACCCATTCTAAACACATGTTATCCTCATTTTGTTCAATCGACTCCCTAAGGCAAACAATTTGTTTTTGCTTCATTTGTATTTTTTGTTTTCCAATACAAACTGCTTGGAATGGAATGTTATTTTGTGTCAGTAATGAGAGTTTGGATTGGAAATGGGGTGGTCTACCCCAGACATAAGCTTAGTCAGTGTGGCATGAATACCTCTGAAGGAATTTCCGGAGGACCAAAAGAGGAAGGAAAGTACAATTAACTACCAATCATATGAAATCATATGGTTCAATTCAGATGAGTGACCCTCATACATATTGAGCTGCTATTGAGGACTAAGGAAGACTTCATTTGTATTTGTCTGCTGCTGATGTTGGAAAACTGGTGAAGAAGGGTTGTTTAACCCTTTGACAAACAACCCCCCTTCACTAAGGCAGTCATTAAAACTGCTCCAATTATTGGACCAGTAGAGGCATTCTTTGTATTTGTATTTGTATGCATACACACATACATTTATATAGTATGTCCCTCACTATTGCCTTTCAATATCTCATTGTTTTGAAGATCATAATCCTACTTGGTCAAACATAATCTTCAAGAGTATAATGAAGATATAATGCACTCACCATGCCATGTGCCTCACTGAATTAGGGTGAACATCTCCCCCTCATTGCAAATACTTGCATCAAGTCCAAAATCTTAACCCCTCACAGCCCAAGGAGCCTGTTTTGGGCCTCTCACTTGTTCAACAGGTTAGAGTTATAACTTCATTTTCCTACATTCTAAGAAGTATATCTAAGTGAATTTTATATTATGATGTTCATATTGAAGGGGGAAGTTCGAAAGTACAATTGATATCATGTAATAAGCTTGATGTACAATGTATATTGTCAATCAAAGTTCAAACTTGTGAAAAAGTACAGTCTAAACTGCTTGGGCCTTGAGGGGTTAATTCCCCCTCAGTTTTGTATTTTTCTCATCCAAATTGGCATATGTAAATTTAGCACTAGTTAAGATTCCGAAATAAGATGGGTGCTCTATGTCATTTAAATATAGGAAGTATTTGAATAGATTGTTATCAAAACATTAGATTCTTTCAAAATAGGTGAATGCAAGGCCATTGAAGTGAAGAAAATAATATACTGAGAGAATCACTTTGACCATTGACTAATAAATAAGAAACTATAATGATTTTGATAATTCACATTAACTCAAAGAATGATTATGCTTCATTTTCTTACACCTTTCACACAATCAATACATGTCCTCCTAGAAATCATTTTGTATCTTAATTTTTGGTGGTAGAAAGTATCTACTTTACCTTGAAGTCAATCAAATTTGGAATTTTCTTTTTGGTCTATGAAAAAAATGAAAAATGATTCAATTTTGTGCATCTCACACATTTGAGATAACTAGAATAGGAGATACTCGAGAATTATTCATTTGAAATCTTTTGACAAATATTTGTCATAATCTTACCTTATTTTGGCATTGGCTACATGAACACAATAAAAGTTGGATTAAAAATTGGATGAAATCAACAAATCTCTCTAAAAAAATATGTTAAATTTGTCAATATTTGGATGAAAATTACTGGTAACAATAGATGATTTTATAGATCAAATGAAGGCACACATAAAGATGATTCTTTCCATTTAGGGCTTTGAATTGAAGCAAGGTGTCTTTGCATTAACAAAAGTTACTCTAAGAGAGATTGAGGTAGCATTTTGTTTTTGTGTGATACACCTATACTAGAAACCACTCACCTAAGTCACGCAATGGTCATCTAGGGGTATCACTATTCGGACACACTAACTACATAATTTTTGCTTTAGATCTCCAAAGTTTGTCTAATTTGTTCATTTTGATCAGTTGAGAAGACCCTAAAATGAAAAAAAAATTCTTGCACCTCAATAGGATCAAAATAAATATTCCTAGTGAGTTGTTATGAAATTTGAAATTTTTGGATCTATTCATAGATGTGAGAAAAAAACTCTAAAATTTGGGGATTTGCAATCAACATAATGCACAATTTATTAATTTTTTATTGATAAAATTAATTATTTTATGTATTGGACCACTAAACATAAGTCATATCCAAAAAAATAAAATTATTTGATATTCCAAATGCTTGTTATTGAGGATTTTATGTACAAAGGACAAAACTTACTTTTTCAACTGAAAATTTCATTAAAAATTCTTAAAATTCTTTGATTGTGATGAATTTTTTTTCTTGATACATTGTCAATCTAGGTAGTTAAAACCACATTTTGTGAAATCATACTTTATTATATTTAAAAGATGAAGTCGTTTGATAGAGGGAAATACTTTAATATTGTAGTTTAGACAACCTTTTTGGATACCCCAAGCTAACCATTGCCCCTTCCTAGATTTTGGAGGATATACCACTCCTTCCAAAACCTAGGAAGGGTGAGTAGTCCCTCACATAAGTGTATCATTGCAACTCCATGTTGGATTGATGAGTTAACTTATTCAATAAGTGAGTCAATACTACATGAACATAGCCTTCTTTATTGAAAGTTGCAGCCAACGCAAAAATTGCATTTTTTGGCAGTTTTCATAATTTCATGTCACCTGAATTCTATTGAACTCGGCACTATTTTCTTCTAGTGTTTGCGAGTTGTTGATCTTGGTGAGTTCCTCATCTTTCCATGATCTCATTCTCTTGCGAGATGCCAACCATCTTGGTGGATTTCTTTTCCTTCTTATTTTTAGTATTTGACTACTTGCACAAATACTAAAAATTTTGTCTTCAGTTTTAGTATTTTTTTTCCTTTGTTGTGGTTTTTAAAAGTTAATTTTTTGTTCAAAATTTTGGTAGGGCTTTCAAACAACTTGTAATCCTATCATAGCTAAGTGTCAAAGGACCTTCAAAAATATATTGCAATCCAATCAAATGGAGAATGATTTGGCCTTAATTGAAGCATCACAATCTACTACTTCATCTAACAACAATAAGACCTTAAATTCCATTGCATTGGCACCCAAATTATGGAAAGAAGTATGATGTACACACTAATTTCGTTGGATTGAGTTTTAACACCTCACTAGATAAGGTTTTTTGTAAGATGTGTAGAGAAAATGGGTGTAGACTTGTTTTTGCAAAACTAGGCTAAATAGGATAAAAGTCTCAGCCTTTCAAGATCATGCTAGGTCTAATGAACATAGGAAACTAACTAGGGTCATCCAATCTAGCCAAAAAGTCATAGAAAAGGTCATTGTCATTGTAGAGTCCAATAGGACATGTGATGAAGCTATACTTGCCCTTTTCAAAGCATCTTACTTCATTGGTAAAGAAACATTATCTTTTTGTAGATTACTTGATTTGTGTAAATTACTTGTGTCTTCCAATGCATGCATCACTAAAGATCTAAATCTTCCTGAATAATCATGCTCTAATCTATTTTTTTAATATCAAGGGTGATTCAAAGAAAAACAATTGACAAAGTGAAAGACTCTAATACTTTGGCATTATAATAGACAAGTCTACAAATATTTTTGTCACAAGTCATGTGATTGATTTGCCACTTTTATAGAAGAGGGAATGTCTACATGTGTGTTTTTAGAGCTAGTAGAATGTGTAGGTGGAAAAAAAATTCTACTTTCATCTATGATACTCTAGTGTCCACTTTGAAAGATAGAGAATTGAATTTTAACAAATTTCTAGACTTTGGTTCAAATGGAGCTTCTTTGATGGTGGGGTCTAGATCCATAATTTCAACACAAGTCAAAAAGAAGATAAATCTTCATCTAATTGTTGTGCACTATATTGATTCATTAAAAAAAAATTGGACCCTGAAAGAGGCCGTTTTGCAACGCACCATGGTGCCAGTACATAAAATATTTTTCGAAAAATAAAAATAAAAAATTGAAAATCGCCATATCCAACATGGTCGCACTAGTGCCCCATCATTTCAGAAAAAAAATTTAATTAATTAATTTATTTATTTTTCCCTAATTGCACTGTTGTAGTAGCAAACTCGCGGCCTCTTTCAGGATCCAGATTTTTTGTAATGATAATAGAATAAATATGGCCTCTCTAGAAGTAGCTAAAAGAAATGGTTGTTGTTTATTATCTAATGATGAAGTAAATTTAGTAGCTATGCATTTTAAGAAATTTGCAAAGAGAAAATCCTCTTTGTAAAGAAAATTGTTTGACTCTCAAAAGATTCTTAAAAGATTTCATAATATTAGGTGGTTGTCTAGGTAGCAAACTATTACAACTCTTTGTGATAGTTTAAGGTGAAGGCACCTATAACCAATCAAATAAAAAAATTCGACATGATTTGGAGTTGTGCAAGGCCCAGCAAATATATTCAAAGGTGCAATGATAGTTGTGCAAAAACTTTGGTAATATTATCACTTGAATTGAAATTACTATGAATTTTGAAAGCCAAAAGTTCGTCTAGACCTATGTCCAATGTCTAGAGTCTTCCAAAACTACTCACTTAAAGTCACTCAAGGTGAGGGACATGTGTCATGCATGACACTTTGGTGCCTAGATATGCCATGGCACACCAAATGAGGGACATGTGTCATTTTTTGAAAACAGAAATGAGTCCCAACCTCTCTTTTGAGACACCCTATTGATTGTCGATGGGACGCTCATTAGTGTTGGGTGCCTTCACCTTAGAGAGTGTTTTGGTATACTTTCATGACATACCAACATCAAAAGATTATGGTACTAGCCCCATCTTGTTCAACAAATGATGGTCTTTCAAAATTACAATCTTAAGTCTTAAGCATTTTCAAAGACTAATTAAGACTAAAGTTACACAAATTTGAATGTTATTTGTGGAAGATTCTACACATATGTGTGGATCTATGTATCATGGTGTAGAAATGAGCAAAGATGGGAGAGGAGCAAATTTAGATTCTTCTCTTGCCTTTCAAAAATGTTATGTTCAAAATGTTTGTGCTACTTAAGAGAGTTGTTTTGTTGACAATAAAATTACAAAGGATTTTTAAATTTTGAATCCTTCAAACATGCCTACTAGGCAAGTAGGTTTAGCTAGTTGAGTTTTTTTGGAATTGGATGTATTATGTGGTCATTACGAATAGGATTTAGAGGTGTATGCAAAGAAATTTGAAGCTCTAATGAACCCTTTCATAGCAAAGAGGGAGTTTTTTGCTTTTCAACTTCAAGCCCGCGTTGAATGGTTGAACAAGGTTTGGTGAATTATGGAGTCATATATCTTGAAGCCCTTCACTCCAACTTACATATCCTAATCTACTCATTTTTTTGAAATTGCTAGAATTCAATGTATTAGTACTACCACATGTGAAAGGGCTTTTCTTGTCCAAAATTGCTATCAAGTCTAAGCTAAGGAATCATTTGAAAAACAAAAAATCATGAAAGTGTCATGGGTGTTACTTTAGAAGGTCTAAATAGTGATAGTATTCATCCCAGTTCATTTGAGACCATCATTTTCTAGAAAAAATTCACGAAAATTTAGACATTTCGTATTCAAGACAGGACTTGTATCTTGTCAATGTAAGTGAAGGTGAGGCATTGGAAGGTAACATTGATGTTGGTGATTATTATGATGCATGTCCCATTTCTATTAAATCCTAAATACCCGAGGCACCAAAATGTGGTGTTTGGAAAACTTTTTAGTTAGATAAAACCTAAAAAATTTGCTATTTTTAATAGTTTATATTTTTGAAAAATTCTTTTCAAAGTCTAGTTTTAGCATCAAAAATCTGATTTTGAAAATGATTGATTATGGTTTTTCTATTCAAGATTTCGTGTAAGGGTGTCCATTGCAATCTTGACTTTTTGTAGTGTTGAAGGCTCTTGGAAATGGGCCTCAATTACACTAGATCTTGGAGGAAAAATCACATTCAAAATTCCCTTAAAAAAATTGTAGAGTAGATTTTGAAAACCTGTAAATTGATTGGGGTTATGCATGTTAGGCCCTTTAACCTCATATTTTTTTGGTGACCAACTTTTTAGATTTTACATGTGAAAAGAGGATGTTAAAAATTATGCGGTTTTTAACATCCTCATGGATCAAACATTGCAATCTTTCAATCCATAAGTGATATTGTTGTGTTTTCTTTTCCCATGTGATCTCTAACATGTTTAGTTTGAATTTGTACGGTTACAAAAAAAATTTAAATGATACAACTCATTAAAATGATTAATTTTTGTTCAATTTAGAGCAAATTCCTAGAAGCTCAAAAATGACCTTGGGCATTTAGGGGTTATCCCTTAACCCTTAAAGGACGCAACCCCCATGACCAAGGTAGTCAACAAAATTGCTCCAATTATTGGACCAACAAGTGCATTCTGTTTTTCTACGGTCAACAATAAAGTCATCCATCGGACATGAAACGTCCGTGTCGACGTTCAACCCTTAATCGTTGACACAGATGTTTTGTTTCTGATGGATGACAAAGAATCTCTCTATGTGGGACAGAACTACAACTATCCATCCTGTAAATATTGTGAGAAAAGCGTAGGTCTTCTACAGTAGTGTGACTTCCAGTGAATATTTTTGGATTTTATAAAGTAGATGATGTCACACAGTTCCAAAAGGGAGTAATTCCATGGTCACCAGTCCGTCCGGGTGACCATGGAAGAACCAAGGGACCAAGGGTTATGGGCCATTTTTTCTGTCAAAAAACACTGAAAACTGCCATTTCTGTTGCGTTTGTCCAAAAAAACAAAAAAAATACTTTTTTTGGAACCTATCTGTAGGATCTTGTACTTTCCTTTCCCAATTTTTCTAAATATTTCCCTGACGGTGTTCCAGTCTGAGTGTTGCTTTGCCCACCATTAAGTTATTTATAGCTGCTTGATAGGAGCAGACAGTTATTATTTTCACCAATTCATTATCAATTGCACTGCCGGCGCACACAGCTGCCAGACATCTATTTATGAATCCGGGTGGGCTATTGAATTATAATGAATACCACAGTCCTGCTCACTGCCATAAGGTAGAAGCATCAGTAGTCGATCATTTAAGCAATTTTGAAGCAGATCATGCGGAGTATGAGGTGGTGGAGATTTTTGCCATGTAGAAAGATAGGAAATATGGGGGTAGCAAAATTTTCAGAATTTTATTCCCAAAATTGAAATTACTGTGACTTTTGGGAGCCAAAAAGTATATTTCACTAGAAGCCAATATTTAGAGTCTTCCGATTCCGATCATTCAATTTTCCTCACTACTTAGAGACATGTATCATAATCTTATTAGTTCCAACTTTGAAAAGGACAAAAACACACATTCCAATCTTGAATTTTAGCTTAGGGTTGGAAGTAGCACACCCTACAAGTTGGATATTGGGCATGGTTGAAAATTGGTACTTCTACCTTAAATCATGCTACTTGAAATTATGAATTATTTGGTTTTTTTAGGGGTGTGGTGTTGAAACAAATGAAATGGAATTTCATTGCAAATAGGAGTAAAATACCATACCTACAATGACTGTCATTCTTGTGTTTTGTCCCTTGCAACAAAATTCTGTTTCATTTGTTTAAAAAAATAAAATCTTAAATCATAAATTAAATTCACAATGCAAAGGTGCAAGACTATGTACATCTAAAGGTAAGAGGTTCACAAATCATACATTAAAAAGCTAGAAAATAATTTCGAGAGGTTGGACTTCATGAAATACTTTTCAATAAAATTTGCTCAAAAGACAAATGGAATTGGCATCTAACCAAAGTGGTTTCATATTTTTTTAAGCTTTGTAGAATTAGATATGATTCTTCAAAGTTCGAATGTACTAGTTACCAAAGCATCCACTTCCTAACTAAACATGCATTGTATGTACATTGTTGATGCCATAAGAAAGCAAAATGTATATATAGTGTACATTTTAGGAGGTGGACGCTTTTAAGAGTCCAAGCGTTTTATAGACCTCCTACCTCAAAGAGGCAAAGATACACTCATACATTTGAGTTCCATTTGATTGTGTAGAGGCTAGGGTTCCCCCAACCTATATGAATTTTGCAATACAAATATACAAATATTCCTCTTCCATAGGTGGACAATGAAAAAGTTATGAAATTTCAAAGTATTGTCAATAGGTGTACCAAAAGTTCTCATATGTAGTTGTGTTTGAATTGTATAACATCTGACATAATCAATATCTAACTTTAGGCTTGACTTTAGGGTTTGTTTTGTGTCCAAATGTAGGAGTTGCTTTGAGAGCAATGATGATCATAGTTACACATACCTTACACTGAAATCTCACCTTATAACTAAAGGTAAATGCAACAAGAATCATTGTTTAAAAAGAATATTGTTAATACATATTAGGTGGTAAATTTCGGCAATACATGCATACCTTCACCTTGGAAGTATAAGACCTATTACAAAAATACTTGGCCAAAAATGATATGATTTTTGGACCAATAGGCGCCTTCATTAGAAGAGATCTAGCCAAATAGAAGGCCATTTTAAGTTGGTTCCCCATTGTTGTTCCCCAATAGTGAGGGCATGGCTAACATCAGTTAGTCGTCACAAATTGGAAAAAAATTGGTCTTGAAATTGAAAAAAAAGTTGAAAAAAAAATATAAAAAAAAAATACGATGTGGCCACCTCCCGACCACATCAGCATGTTGCGGTGGCACAATTCACCAAGTTCCCCACTATTGGGAACTCACAACCTTCTATTTGGCTAGATCTCTTCTAATGCTTCATTTCTATGGTAACCTTGAAAGTCATGCATCAATCACATTAGTTTTGGGCCTCATTATGCTTCCATGGTTAAGCTTTCTACCACTACATGCATGCAAGAAAAATGATGATTTTCTTTTGCACATTCATAACAAAACATGAGAGTTGTGTAAATTTTGGAAGCACAACAAATTAGTTGTAAATTTAAAGTTGTAGGAAGCTATAGGTGAACCTAGATGAATCCAAATTTATATGATGAATACTAATTATTTTTTAATGATACCAAAAAAATTTCCAAACACAATATTAAATTGAAAATAAGTTATCTCCAAAATAGTCTTGTTATAATGCCACCACCTTTGCATTTGTATAGATGGTTCTATTAATTATTCAAAATGGTCCCCAACCCCTTCTATTGTCTTCTTAATTTTGATTATTCTACTTGTCTATTTTTTCAACCTAGGGTTCAACATTTTGTAGAGGGAAATTCTATGAAATGTTCCTTTAGATGAATTTCATATAGATAAAGTCACAAATAGTTGACCATGCAAATCTTTGAAGTCACCCTAACCCACTTTGTGTCTAAAACCACACACAGTCTAAAACCACCATCATCATTTTAGTAGATACATCTCTAAAATCAATATGTATCTATGTGGAAGAAATTATTTTAGAACCTCTACCAAAAGAAATTTGACCCTTCATAACTTTTGCACATAGTATCCAATTGTTGTATTCTTTGGTGAATTGGAACTAAGGTTGTTTTTTGGCTTTCTAGTGCCAAATTGCACCACAAAAGAATAATTTGGCTAAAAAATGGCAAAAAATTGTGAATTTTTTTACCAAAAAACTTTGAATTAGAAAAAAAAATCTTGGATGGAATTGCCAAATTGTGGATGAAAAGAGAATTATAGACATGTGGTATGTGCTAATGTGATATTTTCTATCGAATATGTGGATGAATGCTGAAATTTAGAGCACCACTACAACACTTTATATCGCTACATTGGCACTTCATAAAAAATGGAAAAAGAAAACCTTGGTTAGAACCTCCTTTCACTTGCCAACAAGAAAATATGAAAATTTGACCAATCTAATAATAATTGTATACATGAGCAAAAAGTGTCGGTTTTGAAGGTGCCCACCTTACATTCATGATTCAAAATCATACAACCAAGGTAATAATTTGTCTCATAGTGGATTAGGAATCATGCAAAGTCAAAATTGTAGTGGAGTATTGTATCCCTCTCATTTGTCTAATTATTGCTTGTGACACTAGTTTACAAGAGTCACACTATTTGTAAAGTAATCAAATTAGTATAGATTGAAGTATCTTTTAATTGTATCAATTTTTGCAATTTAAATTTTTTGTAGTGATAAGAATTTTTTGTTGGCTCACTCACTACTAGTAAAAGTCCTTTTAGTGAATATTGAACACCGTAACTGATGATTAGGTTTGGCAAAGAGAATTCTAAAAGTAGATGCCAAAATTTTGGGGGGAATTTTTTTTAAACCATAGTAATTTTTATATTGAAAAAAATACTCATTGTAATGTATTTATATTTTTAAGAATCTACCAAATCACTTTGCCAATTTTAACCCATACAAGAGGTAGGGGGTAGTCTAAATTTTTCAAATTGTGAAGACATATTATAAAATGCAACTCAAAATAATAATTGAATGACTATTTTCAAGAAAAAGTTGCAAAATATGATCCAAAGATTATACCCATACAATGAAATTTACTATTGAACTTACCAATAATTTTCAATAAAATTTGAAACCAAAATTTGGAAATTCCTTCTAAAATAGATTACAAATTGAATATGTCTAATTTTCACAAGATTTTTTTTAAGTTCAAAATATTTTGTTTGTTCTAACTATAGTGATTTAAAAGATTTTCATTCTATTTATTTATTCCAGTCGTTTTGACAAGATCATGCATGTTTTGAATTGTGTAAAAAAATTATTTCTTGAGGTCAAATATATATATATATATATTTCTATGAACCATACAATAATTGTAATGAAAAGTCCTAAGACTTTATACTATACAAATGTAAGAGACCTAATACAAGAGTTCACAAACACTTAGATGAATGAAAAAATCAAGACCAAGTTCAAGACTTTGTGAGCTTGGAAAATATTTGCATTCATTCATTGTTTGAAATTTGAACATTTGGTCCTTAATAGGTTAAATAATCATTCAACAAGAATTACTAGTAGTCCCACCTATGAGACTTGACTACTTTGGAAATTTTTTGAGCTCTTCAATTGATTTCTTCATTTTGTGGAAATGGACCGTTTTCTCTTCAATGGTCACTAGGCATATCCTCTCAACTACCAAATCTATCAGTTAATTTTTTGCAATATCAATTCTTCAATGGCCAATTTCTTCCAACCTCAAATTGGCACTGGCTAGAAAGCCAATCAAAAAATAAAAAGACTAACAACTATTGCATCCTTGGTTTGGCCAAGGGTCCTTCATGCATTTTTTGAGATATCGCAAAGTATTTAGTCATAGTTGAAATTCACATTTCACTTTTGGCCTATAGATGTCAAGGATTTGGGTATTGAAGTTCCAATGTCTCCTTTTTGCTCTTCACAATTTTTGGTTGTCCACATTTAGCTTTTGAGGAAATGTTTTCTTCTACACTTGTTGAGTTGATCCATTTCTTAATGTTTTCCAATTTATACTAAGATTGGAGCCTTTCATTTAACATTGTATGGTATTCTTTGAATTTGTTAACTTCCTTGCTACCTTTAGATGTTTAGGTCTAAGTGAAGGCAAAGTTCCTTCCCTCATTGGGTGAGATTTCTTTGCATATTCATGGTTAAATACACATGGTCAATTTTGTCAATGGATGGAAAGAGATTGCATTAGAAGCTCTAAAGTGACTTCTTTGCTCCCTGTAGTTTTTGATTGTCAAAATTTCGTTTTCCTTTCTTCAAAATTTCCTCTTCCTTCAACAATGAGCAAAGGCATTTCTTAGTGTTTTGATCTTCTTGTTCTTCAAACTCATATGAGTCCAACAATTTAGGACAAATGCATTGAACATTGTTCTTGTCAATCTTTAGCTCCAACAACTATGCTTTTGGCCTCCTTTGTCAATACCCACCCTCCAAAATCAATCCCTTACCCACCTCATTTGGGTATCTTGCCCCACCTAGGTATTAGCCACTAACTACCATTTCATAGCACCTAAAATCTACTAAGTTGAAATGAGGTAGTTAAAATATCCTTTAATTTTTTTGGGGCACCAATAGACTTACATCCCTACCAAATTATTTCTGGTTTTACATTCTTTGTTTTCAAAATGTAATTGAGATTTTTATCCAAATCCACCGGCTAAATTTGAACTAGTAGTTGTTTTTTCTTAGCCATTGGACTAATGTAACTACACCTAAAATAGCACACTTCCTAAAATCACACACTACAAATTCTTGCCTAAAATGTACCCCTACTATTCTTGAAAAGTTATGATTTCTTTTAGGTACACCTATTTTCATCACTTTGAAAATTTATAGTTTCTTCATACACTGTCTGAAAAATGCATTCTAAGAGAATCTACAATCTCCTTTTCACTTCTTACAGAACCATACAAAAAGTTTTCCAATATAATAATGGGAACATTGCTTAATAATGTTGAATTGCTTATTTGTGCCATTTTAGTTGTAGTTACCTTATCCCCAACAAACTCTTCATTCACAATGACCTTTGTGCTCTCAGAGGTAACATTATTATTATTATTATTATTATTATTATTATTATTATTATTATTATTATTATTATTATTATTATTATTATTATTCAACAACAGGAAAAGCCTAGCTTGACCATCAGGCACAGTAAGGTAGAAGTACCCAAATGTAACCGGAGCTATTTATGGACACCTAAAAAACAACCTAAATCCAAACAATTGTGGACCCAAAGTAGACAAGTGGGATTTCAAGAAGTTGTTACTCTTCCAAGAAGCAACCAATCACCCGCACTTGATCCAAGTTTAGAGAGTGTTGCTTTTGTGTGTTTCCATGCTCACTTTGGTGTTAGTCTAGTGTCCTCAATAGATGCATCTACGAAGTACTTTTCAAAAATTCTCATTATATTCATACAAGCTTGGAAAAATACGAAACCAATTTTGTTGGTTTCCTAAACCATTTCCTAGAATGCGCACATCATTTTCTCCTGTACGCACCCTCCATATCAATAGATCCCAAACAAGTGTCGCATTTAGGTGCTCCTACCTTACAGAGACTCAGAACTGTGGTTCTTGTACTTGGGGATCCAGTTACTCTGGAATTTTCTCTAATTGGCGATCAGCAACAAGCATGGACAAACACCAAAGAAAGAAAGCTCTAACAAGCCGAAATTCTGTGGAACCCTACGAAATCGCAAAAAAATTTGTTGCAACAATGCAACCCACCACAGCAGTTTGATCAATTTCGCAGCCAAAAATTTCACAAAATCGGAATACTACACGAAATTCTCCAAGCATTTACACTTCAGATTCCCACACCAGCGCATGAATCCAAGCTCCCGCCTCATCAACCCGCGATTTTTTCGGTGGGATTTTCGTTAGTGGCAGCAGAATTATCGGATCAAGCAAAACATGAAGTCGCCGAGATTCGATTTCCAAATGGAAATCCCAAAGACTCCGTGAAGAAACAGAGAATGTGATGCGTAGAAGACGACGAAGGAGGCGTTGAAGGAGGAGTTGAAAGGAGGAGGGTGTGAGTTTTGTGAGTTTCTTCTAGGGTTTGGAAGATGGCGCAGGCATTCGCCGATGTGCGATTTCGGTGCTCGTATAAGAATGCGACGTTGTTTCTGTGCGCGGGGAATGTGTTGATCGCGCTTTACATGTTGCACGCCGCCTTGGGGCCTGTTTGCTTTGACTCTTCGTCTTCGGCGCCAATCGTTAGTCGCGTTATAATTGATGGTGCGCTCCCTCTTCGGATTTTGGGTTGTGGTTGTGACTAAGATTGTAGCTCTTGAATTCGGTTCTATGCTCACATTTGTGGTGTGAGAGTCGTGATTTAGGTTTGAATTTCTTAATGTTTTCGAAAGTACAAGAGATCGTACAAAATTGCAGTAGAAATTTCTACGAATGCTTTTTCGGGGAGGAGTCTGCGTTGATAGAAATGTACAGGTTTGGAAGGTGCGCCAAGTAAAGAAGAGCTGGAGCGCGTTGATGATTCGAATCGGCTACGGCGGGAGCTCTTTCCGTCGACGTTGATTGAACGGGTAAGTTTTAGGGTTTGCGACTTTTGTGACTTTCGTGGCTTTTGCCCATTCACTTCGGCGTCTTTGCTTTACTAGGACAATGTCTGTGGCGTTCAGAATTGTAAAGTTACAGTTTAGAATTTTTCCAAAGCAATGTAAGCTTATCATAGTAGACTGTTTCATGGGATGCTCTCGAACCACTTTACTGACACACTCTATTAATCTGCACATTTACTGCACATTCCCTGAGAATCTGTCATATTTGTACACATCTGATATGACAACTTCCGCACATGTGCAAGGAGGAGCCCAGTGTCAGTAGTGAGGGTTGAGTGTAAATAACTTACTACGCAGGAGAATATTATTCTGAAGTTCTTCAAGATAGAAATATTGATTCTGGATTATGAATGGGAGAGATTATGACGTAGCCCTAATTGCTGAACTTCAGAATCTGACAAGGAATGCTGTGTTGGTTTCTGAAGATTGACGAAATTCGACAAGAGACGCAGGAGGATATTAATAAAACGGAGGCCTTGAAGTTAGAGAAGATGAAGTCAGCCTCGGAGCTCACTGAACAGCTGCTTGAGCTCCACAAAAACGGTAATTGGGAACATAACTCTCAAGGTTATCTTTATTCTTATTTCTGCTTGTTTAAATTCTACTCCGTCAATACAAAGTTGGAGGTTATGGTTAATCCTCAATTGGACACGATGAGATCTGAAAAATTTATTAACCTTGTTCGTGCAATTCAATAGGCTTTTTGTCCACTTGCATAAAGTCTTAGATGGTTCATAATTATAAAGCTTGAAGAGAAGAAATGAAAATCTATAGAAGAGAAACAACGTTACCAGGGTACGGTACGAATTATGTTCAAGAAATAGTTATCTCTAGTTGGTGAATTATCTGTTAATGTATTATACTCTCAACTGTAGACGAATGGGATGTTCCTTGAGTCCTACAATTTGATGTTTTATGATTTACTGGATGTCACAGACGATGAGCTGGTTGCATCGAACTTGATTGTCTCTGACGATGGGCTAAATCTATCAGTAAACGAACTCGAGATTGATTCAGGTATAAACTGAACTCATTCACTATCATTTTTAGTAATAGTTTGACGGGGCACTGCTCTATTTTACTTGTAGAATAACCACCTCTAAAATGATTTCTTGAAAGCCTTTCCGCATTGGCGTTCTGTTGGAGATATTTATTTATTAGGCTTCCGGAGATTGCACTTCAAAGCCCGAGGTTGACAGTACTGGTTGCAGCATGTTTATCGTGAAAATTTTGGAGATCAAACGAGAAAGCTTACATGCACGCCGATATACTTTTCAATGAACATCTAGGCTTGAGATCCTGTTGATTTACATGTATGTAGTAGAGTTGTTTCCATAATGACTTCATTGCCGTTTTGTATCACATAATTAGAAATATGCATTCAATGTGTCCACAGCTTGAGAATTCATACTGTGCATATATTGAACCGTTACTTAGTCTGTTATCCAGTCTCAGCTCCAAGATTTTGATTGAGTCAAACGAGTTTGTTTTTACTCTCCTTTCAATATGCTGAATGTGATTAAGTAGCACAATCTCCCCCAGTCTCGCCAATCTCTTTCTATCCTTGAGGTTTCTTAGGTTGTAAAGGTGCTTTTATGGGAGGTCCTACTTCATCTACATTTATTTTGCACTTGAGTGTCGAACTTCCAGGACTATTTTGATTCTAAATTTTTTATGCCAATTTTTGCAGAGGACGATACCATACCAGGGAGAGCACTGCCTCCAGAGTGTCACGCGGAGGCACACACTGATTATCGAGGGGCAGCAGTTCGATGGGGGCTCACGCATCACGTCGACAGTGCCGCTGATTGTTGTCAGGCGTGCCTGGACCAGGCCAAAAATGCAACAGATGATCAAAAGAAATGCAACATCTGGGTCTATTGTCCGCGTAAAGGTGGATGCTATTCTCCTGACAAGTATACACACGAGAACCACGAATGCTGGCTCAAGCAGGTTAGTCCTTGCTGCATTCTGAATTTTCATCACTATTCATGAAGGTAGTGGATACTGTTGGCGTCACTGCAAGCATTTTAACAAATATGTAGTAGTGGAATCTTTGAGAGACCAGTGTAGAGTTGTGGAGAGATCACCTTGCATACCGACAAAAGGCATATCTGTTTTGATCGAACTTTTATGACTATGCATCAAAATCTTACGCAATTTCAAAGTGGGAGGTTGTAGACCACTATGGACAGGACAGTAGGCAACCTCATTTCCATTCAAAGATTAGTGACCATCAAGATTTAGCCAAGTCATGCCTGCACCATCTGCTAAATTGAAGTCCAACCACGTGTTGCTTGGAAGAGATGAGTTGTTGGTAACAGGGGTCAATCAATAGTTAGGGTCAGGTCCGTAATTGTTTAAGTATCCTCTTCCGTAGATGCTCTTAGAGTGCACAAGAATGACGGGTCATTTCTGATTCTTAGAAAAATTAATGTTTTTTAGAAGCAGAAAGGCCGGCTCAATGCCAAGAATCTGAGTCCCTTTGATAATTGGTTGCGGCAGGCTGACGAGCCAATGCTGAACTTCAAAGGGCACTACGGCGAAGAGTACAGACGGCGACACCCAACAGCGCCTGCTGTTGTGCCTTGGGCCTCAGGAGTTGTGTCATGACTGATGATCTGCCACAGTTGATTCTAGTTGCAGGGAATGTTTTAAAGGTAACTGAAATACCTGTATTCTTTCGGACTGAGTTACGCCCTTTCAGAACCTGGTCTTCACTCTTTCACAAGTGCGCCTGAGCACAGTGACTAGTGCAGTGCGGATTTTGCTGATGAGTTGTCAGCTTTTGATGCAGGTAATTGTTACCTGTTTGTACTTTTTTTTAAAAATTCAGTCAAAATTTGTAGGATCCAAGGGGCTGTGTACTTGGCTACTTGCTTCTATTTTATTTGAAATACGGTAATAGAACGGTAAGTGTTGTTCCTAGTGCATCTTAACTTCGATGAGTATTATTATCACATGTAATATAAATGGGAGATGCTGCCTTGCACATATTCATGCGAAAGAAGAATTTGTGTGGATTCTGGGAGGTACATCTCTTGTGTGTTTGGTATATAACATATGTGAAAATTACACGATTTCAGGGTATTTTAAAAATTTTAAAGCTAGGTGATTCTATGGAAAATATGGAAAAGAGTTACTTTCCTTCTCTTGCCAAGTTTGAGATGCAAGATGACAACACGTGTCCACATTCAATGCACTGTGATTGGTAAGGTAGGAAGGTCTACTTTAGGCAACTAGGAATGGGCTTATGTTAGTCATCCATTCAACCTAAAGCAAACATTATCTTGAATATGGTAATTGAAATTTGGGTCCCACAATGGGATGAATAGAGGACACAATAAAACTTTGAGTGACAGTAGTGGAGGGAATTAGTGAACATAATTTGAACTATCTTTAGGGTGTTTAACCCCTAAAGGTATTTGACTATGTTTTCATCAACAACACTCCCTAATTGCCATTTCTAGTACAAGTACCAAATTTTAGAAAAAAACCCACTTGTAGACACATGTAACCATAGGGTCTTATAGTACATTGGTTTGAGAAGATGTGGAAAACATTTCAGAAATTTCCATTGTGTAGATTGCAAGATATTAGCGCTTGAATGGGCAAAAATCCTTTTTTTGGCCTTGTGAAAAAATGGGTAGCTACACTACACAAGGTTTCATTTGTATGAAAAAAATTCCAAAATGGTGGTGCTTCTTTGGATTCATTTTTCAAGGCAAATAGGCTACATGCTTAAAAAAATTCAAATCATTTGAAAATGTATAATATGTGGGAAAAAAATAGTAAGTAGAAAGAACTAGAGAATGATTCAAATTATTACAGTATTCAGAATTTAACCCTTAAAGGACCAAGGCCTTTTTTCTGCGAAAAAACACTCAAAACTGCCATTTTTAGAGCAAAGAGTAAAACAATTTGAAATTTTTTAATTTTTTTTCACATCTAACCGTAGGATCTTACACCTAACTAGTATGAAAATGTGTGGAAAAAATTTCAGAAATTTTCACCGCATAGATTGCAAGATATCTGTGTTTAAAGTGAAGAAAACAATTTTATCCAAACATTGCGGGACTAGGTTATTTGACTTTAACCCTTCTTAACTTTAATTTTTTGCACTACAGAGTTTCGAGCTTTAAATCTTTATGGTGGAGAATTGAGTTGAGAGTCTATGAAAAAAAGAAAATACAAAAAAAATTAATTTTGATTCTTTAAAAAATTGTTAAGTAGAAGTAGGTACAAGATAGAAGGAAAATCCAAATTATTAATATCTCTAAGATGGAATTAAAATTCACTAATCCCAATGGTGAGATTTTTCTAAAAGGCAAATGAAACGATAAGGACCTGTTTTTTTGGAAAAATTGCAAAAATTGCATTCAGAAATGAATCCAACAAGTTATTTTTTTTGGAAGATGCTCTAAGTGCCTGAAAAACAAGATTGTCTATAACTTTCTCATAACAAATCCAAATGGAATGAATCAAAGCTTTCCATGTAGACAAAAATACAATATATAAGGGAAAAAAATAAAAATAAAAAAATTCAAATTTTTGAAACTTTATTTTGCTGCCCCCTCTCCCATGTTTTGAGCTTATGTGGGCAAAATTTTTGTTCCCGGGCACCAAATGAAAAAAAATTATATTCTCATGAAGCTAATCAATTTTTCTATCTTCATAAAAAGTGTCAAAAAATCAGGACAAAAATTGAGACCATAGGTACTTGCTTGAAATCTCATTTGTCCCCTGAAGGGACAATGGTCCTTCAGGGGTTAATTATGGAATTGAAAAATTCCAATCCACATGGTAATAATGTTTTAATGAACAACCTAAATCCAATGTTTTAGTTTTTTACCAAAAATATTGAAATTGAGTTAAAGAAAGGACTTCAAAGTTTATTTTAGAGTAGAGAATCCATAATTGCCCACAAACTAAAACTCCTCATAACTTTCATCTCATGAATCAAAATGGAATGATTCAAAGCTTTCCATGTATATATAAATGTAAAAAACCAATTTCAGATTTTTATTTCTTAAAAAAGTGATTTTTTAAGAATATTTTTGGGCTTGCCCAAATTACTTGCCAAGTAGTGAAAATGACATATCATACAATCATTTTTGAAACATGTTATGAAATGTTATGAAAATTTTTAGGTCTTGAAGGGACTCCTTGAGCACATGTTGGGTAAAAATTTCAAAGAAAAAGAATAAAAACTCTGTTTGTAGTGAATTGTCCAAAATCTCTATGTTGCCAAAAAATGCAGCTTGGGCATTTAGGGGTTAAAGGTTCATTATAAAGAATGACTATTATAATTTGATAAATAGTGCTTGCTAGAGAATAATTTTGTAACCATTTTAGGTGAGTAACTTGATTATTGTAAATGTAATTTATTGATTTTGGGTGTTTAAGTGACTTTGAGGAGCTAGGGTAGCACACTTCAAAAATTCATAACAAACTCATACTTATTCAAAAGTATATAATTTTAATTGCTATTGCCTTCTCTTATGTTTGTCTATATTTGGAAAAAAAATGAATTTTTTCTTTCATACCAAAGGCTAAAGGTACCATTTTAAATACAATAGACTCATCTACCTTATACTTGTATTGATTACGTTTTTTGATTGTAGATTCCATATGAATCACATGTACCTTATGGAATTGTCAAATTGTAGCATCTATAACTTGGTCTAATTTTTGCTAATGTTGGGGTCGAAATGATTGGTAATACAATTTACTAATGCATGTATCAAGTGTTTCAAAGTTATTATGAAAAGAAAAGATATTCACCTCAAAGGACTATGGAGCCTACTTTGGATTTTTTGAGAACTTAGACATATTCTATTGACTAAGGAGCCTACTATTTTTGGGAGGATGTACTTGAACAAGTTAATTCTATATTGGATTTGTTAAAGAATAAATTTATAGATGAAGATTTTAGCCTTGCTTTAGTTAGGTATGAGTATTTTAAGGATTGTTATTAAGTGAGCCTAGAATTGTAAGCACATGTCAAAGACTATATACCTATGTTATAGGTGTATATAATATAAAACCTTCTATTATTATAGTGTAACTATGTTATAGATACCTATATTATAGATATTTATGATATAAGCACATTCAATGGTTATAAGATATCTACTTCTACATATGCTCAAGGCTCACATGCTCACATCTCCATGCTCACACAATAATGTCTTTGTGAGTATTTTGAAGTGATTTTAGGCCTCAAAACATTACATTGCAATCCTTTAAGCATGAATAACTCATATGTAATTAGAAATTAACTAACCATTATCAATTTCATTTTGAAGAATTGAACATTGAACTCCCCCCTGTTGTTCCTCATATAATGTATACGACAAAAATAAACATATTTTGGAATATTCTAATTTGGAAGCTAATCCAAATTGAAAGAAATACAAAAAATTCATCTTTTCTATTCAAAATATCATTCTTATAAAAAATATATTGAAAAAAATTGTTTGAAGAAAACTTTGATTCCACTATCATTGTTATTATTAAATTTATTATTTATTGAAAAATGTATTAATCAATCATAGTAAGATTTATTTCTAAATTTTATAACTACTATTTTCAAATAATTTGAAAAGTTATAAAACACCATCTCGTAGGTAGAGTTTTATAGACAATTTAAAGTTTTAATACTTCTAAATCATCATCCCCTATAAATAGAAATTGATATTTATCGAGCTTTAACAAAGCCTTAAAGGTTTTGGCTCTTGCTATTTGCTTAAAATTAAGGACAATACCAACTTACTCCATCAATATTTTTTTAAATGTTTGAGGATTATATAGTAATTGTATTCATGAGATAAAACAAGCCCCCCTTAAATGCGCCATTGACCCAAAACTACCATCATCCCTTTATAACTTTTGCATATGGTATCCAAATGTTGTGTTCTTTAGTACATTGGAACCTCCTTTCACTTGCCAACAAGAAAATATGAAAATTTGACCAGTTGAACAATAATACTAACTAGGGACAAAAATAAAAAGTGTTTTTTTTTTGGGGGGGGGGGTCCCTACCTTATGTTAAATCCACCTCTATGGTACAAAAAACTTCAGCTAGCATCTCTTTTCCTTGAAATTGTGGAGGTGCATCCCCTGACATTGAAATGGGCAGAGCATATGTATTCATCTCTAAGAGATCACAAATGAGGAACGGAATTCCCAATTATCAGCAGATTGTGACCATTCAATTAGTTGAAACTCTGAGATTATCAAAAAAGGATCTTCAATTCCCACATAAGGGCCAGCTCTTTGGGGATTTTGGTCTTCCTGATGACCAAATAAGAGGATCCTCTGTGACACTCTATCTCCATGAGATCTAGGAAATATTTTCAAAAAAGGTCACAATTGAGTAGCTATAATCAGTTCACAAGATTGGTTTGAATTTTTTTTTTAAACAACTGAAACGGAATTTCATTTGCAAGGGGCAAAGTAAGGTAAGGTACAAGAGCACCAGCCAAAAGTGGCCTGGCGGGAGACACAAGGCACGAAACTCTGTCTTCTGTATAAAAAACGAAGGATAATAAATTCAGGAGGTAACAAAACCTCCTGAAGAATTAGACTTTGACGGTTTGACTTGCAGTGGGACAATACTGACGTGACAGAAAACATGTACGTTTGGGGAATAAACTCATGTCATACTTGAGATAATAGTATTTGAAAAATTGCCAGTACAGCAAACACTGGAACTGAAACTGATTGAAGGGTGCTTGCCAGTAACTTAGTGAGCACAGTGCCAACAATTCATTGAATAAGGTGTGGTACACCCCCAAATTACACTGCCTAAAACCGCCAAATAATCACTCTGTGTACATCTACAAAAGGATTCTGTCCGTACATTGAAGAAACTATATCAGAGCATCTACTTTCACCCTTCCTAACTTTAGCATACATTTGCATGCAGTGACTAAATGTCACTATTTGGTGCATTGGAAACCCCTTTCACTTGCCAACAAGAGAATATGAAAATCTGACCGGTTTAGTAACAGTAGGAAAAAGCAGCAAAAAGTGGCGGTTCTGGGGGTACCCAGTCTACCCACCTTAAATAGCACCATAAACTTGCCGGCAAAACAGGATTCTAAAAATGCAGAGTCCTCAGCCCACATCAATTTGTTTGCAGACTCTTCAATGATCCACTAATTAAACGTACCCATTACTAAAATTAAATGGAATAATAGAAAGGGGTTTGCGGGAATCATCTCATTTGAGGTTCCCCTAATCTAATCAATTGCTGATTATTTGCAGAAGTTCCTAAGTTAGTCCTAATTCTTCATGTCCTGCAAAACTATCGGGCATAATGGTTTCCAAAGCAAGCCCTGAATCATTCTATACTCATAATTAATGTACACGCACTCGTATCTGGTAGAGTGCAAATACGGTATCCAAGTGGACTACAAAAAGGCTTGAAAATGTGGCCAGTAGGGTTGAGAGGGTTGTATCTCCATGTTCCTTGTACATTTGTTGCAATGTACTATCCTGGGTATTACCTATTTCTTGACAGCAATCATCGCAATTTCAACTAAGACTTTATGCAGCGTCTGAGGCTTGGAAAAGAAAGGAGAATGGTCCCCGCTTTTCAATGTAAACACCAGTTCAGGAGGGTTTTGGTCGATGATTTTGTGTTGCAGATCTGGTGGTAATGCTTGGTCCTGAGGTGTTACGATGTAAAACCGCCGCACACTGCCGTACTTTTCAGTTGTCAAAGTGATGTTTTCCATGGCTGGTGAGAAAGGGATGGGCCTCATGGACACCATTGCTAGGGCTACATCCTGCACAATATCCACATAAGAGTAAGCTTGAATGACAACACTTCAAATTGCATCTTCACCACTGGAAAAGCGGTCATCTCAACCAGCACATTCTTGATCAAATTTCAGAATCAGCTCTCCTCATCTTAGTGACCAAATGGTGAAAAATGCCTGCTTCCATTTCTTTAGGATTTGAAATTAATCATTTAGGAAGATGTACCAAATAGAAAAGAAACTATACTAAAAATACGTTTTGAAAGTTATCAAACTAGCAGCTGGGCTACTTGGGTTAAACCTACTGAAAATCTAACTTAGACAAATTATTTCCGATCCACAACAAAGAGAAAAGGGTGCATGTCAGGACTTCTATAGAAAATGAAATACCTTAGCTGGGGTAACATTGAAGAACAGATCCTTAACTAAAGCTCTGTCAAGTTCCACTGCTGTTGGTGCACTTGAAGTTCCATTCCCATATAGAAATTTCTGTGCCTTGGGCATCAAATCGTCTTCGGTCTTCTCCTGCACAAATCCAGTTCACGCATAGTTGCTTAGAAAGTACACACAGTAAGTATCAGCCAGACAAACAGAAAACATCATAGCGTTGAGTCATATCAACAATGAGTCATATCAATAATGACATTACCACAGATTTTTAAATTATCACAGTATTCCCTGAGCTGAATACTTGTTCATATATTTAAATTTGAGCTCTTAATTCAAAAGTACCTTCACTCCTCATTTGTGCACAGTGGAGCTATAAAAAACGATCAAGTTAAATACCTGCCGCACAAATACATCGAATGCCCGTTGACCATTGGATATCATGGCAGCCGCCACAAAGATGGCTTTGGATATTTTACTTGGGAAGCACTCCATCGCATAGGATACACAAGCTCCTCCAATGTTATGCCCCACTAAAATTACCTGCATTGCCAAAACCACTATTTAGCGATGAGCCACTTCTAACACACAGACTTACGAAAGTATAGGACTACTCCAGCATGTAATGACGTACATTGAGAATAATCGGAACGTAGACATTTATCCATCCCCTCCGTGACAATCTGTACAAACTTAATGTCAAAAATGTTGGGATCGAGTTCTCAACTTCTAGAAAGAATGCGTACCGACCTTTTCATCAGATCCCAACTGTTCCAAAAAGTCGAGAAGAGGCTTCGCGTAGACGGCCATGCTATTGATCTGATTGGGATCCGTGTAGTCAATCCCCGAGCCCTTCAAGTCAATAGCTGTAGCCACCAATCCAGCTTCCTCAAGTAACGCTATGGATTTGTACCAGCACCAGGCTCCCAGGCCTCCTCCATGCACCAACACAAAATGCTTCGTTTCCATACTCGCTTTCACAAGTCCATCCTGCAAAACAGCGAAATCATTTTCAAAAGAATCATTTAGTGTTAAAAGTAAGCGCCTCTAACTGGTAAAAACGAGCCGTTCAATGAAGGTGCGGGTCATCCCATCAATCTGCGGCCTTGAAACACGGAAGTTCACCTCTAAAGAAGTACTCTACATTTGGTTACTGTATTATCTCACTTTGAGTAAAATGACGAATACGAACTCAGTATGAAGTTGTACTCTTCCTGCAATCTACATTGCTTTTATTTTTTCCTATGAAGAATCTCTTACACGCTGGTGGACACAAGGAAAATACCAAGGAGTAAACACAACCAGAAAGGGATCATCAGTTCTCTAGGGGCAAATTCTCACTTGCAGAGATGACAACAAGACGTGAGAGGAGTCTCCACAATCATAAATCTCGTAGAAGCGAGCAAGACATAAAATGCAGGGAAAAGCAAACAGAGCAATCCCTAGTCTAAAGAGAGAAGAATTCAAATTCCGGTGTCTAAGAGTCGTTAAAATTGGCTATCACAACCTCACTGCAGGAGATAAATGCGCAACAAACTAACTACACAGGAACCAATGCGGCCGAGATTGAATGCAAAAATGAAAACAGCAGAACAAGAAGACGACCTTGGAGCCATTGATAAGCTGTCCAGGATCGACCAGCAAGTCATCCAAACGCCGAAACCGACTACTGTTACTCCTCTTGATGTCCATCTTATTCTCGGCGCTGAGTGACCTCCCGGCATAACTTTTCCGCGGCGGTTGAATCGACGGGTCTCGACTCGCATTGTTATTGTCGTTGTTGTTGTTGTTGAAGTTGCGCTCAAATCTCATCTGCGCCTTATGCTGCTGCTGCAACGCCATCGCCAACGCCTGCTGCTCAATCACGCCATTCTCCCAGTCCCCGCGCTTCGGCAACCCCGTTGTCGTCCCCGCCTTCTTCTTCCTCGTCTTCGGCCGCGCTTGGCCGCCCCCGAAACACGCCATCTGATTCCCCATGGCCCCCCTTCCAGCTCAAGAATCCATCAATGAAGCTCCATCACTTCGGAATTTCGAAACAGTTTTGAATCCAGAAGCATGCTAGCTGCTGGCCGCCATGGCCACCACAGTAACTTAGTATAAGAAGTGCAAGACTTAACTGAAAGAGGACTCGCGGTATTAAGTATGAGCTTAATCAGGGTTAATCAGGGTTAATCAGGGTTTGGGACTTTATCAGGGTTGGGACTTACTAATTAGGTCACTAAGTTAAAAAAGAGGCGAGAATGGGGGGATCGGAGACCTTGACTGACTGCGGGTTTTTCGTGATTTCGTGAACTGGTAAATTCGGAAAAGGCGGGGTCTAAATCTGACGTGGCCGTATGATTTGGCGGGATGTGCTGACGTGTGGGCTTTGACCCGCGCTTTGGCCGTCGTTTTCAGTCTATGAAAGGGCGGCTCTCTGCCATTCTATAGGTTTTGACATGTCAGTTTTGGCACGTGTCAGTAGGTCAGAGCTGTATGTGTGCTGTTGTTCCCCGGCTATGCAAAATTATAATAATGGGAAGTGGTTTTATTCATTTATTTTAGGCAGTACAGAAAGCGATAATCACAGGAAGGATGAAGCTCTTTAAATCCATGTAAATGTATGAAACTTACAATCTATGGATGAAAACCATTCATTCATCCAAAATGATGCACATTCATCCCAAATAGAGTGATACCACCGCAAGATTGGGTAGCAAATTAGCGATGCCATCCACTAAAAAGCAAGAATATTTTGCCAAATATTCCCTATTAAAAAAATTTCATTGCTATTTAGCGAAATTTTGTTGAACCCCAACCCCCCATTTGAACCATGATGAATTGATTATTTGTGTAATTTTATGTTTATTTATTTTTATCTCTGTTTTAGAAATAGAGAAAATAATATTTTAATTGACATGGATTTGAACTTGATTACTACACTAAAAAATGAATTTAGTGTCACTGGCACTAATTGATTTTAAATGCTATAAATTTTTGCTATTGATGAATATTTTTACTAATTATGTTTATACAAACCTTTTTCTTTGACTAGTATTGACATCTATTCTCTTGGTAAAAGTATTCATCTACCATAAAAAGTTATAGCCTTGAATAAATAGTTAGTATAGGTAATACTAAATATATACAATTTTTAGTTTATCATTGCAAAAACTAAGTGAAAATTAATAAGGATTTGAATATCAAATGATTGGAATGTGCCTCAATCATAGGAATTGTGTTATCATTAAGAAAATTAGAGATTACAATCAATCATTTCTTAGGAGAAGAAAATCATGCAAATGTCAAGGCAATTGCACACGTTTACAATTCAACCTTCAAGTGTCCAATCATAATCAAGTCCAAAGTTGATTCTCATGAATGTGTTCAGTTCACTTACCTCCTAAGAGAGCTAGCACCCACTTAGTGAATGATGAAAGGAGTACATCCAAATATGTTGAGAAAACAAATTTTGTTTGTATTTTCTGGCAATACGATTAACTTGATTACTCATTGCTTCAAGATTTTTGTGCAAGGTTTCGAAGAATCTCATATAAGCAAGGGAAGAATTTATTTTTTTTGCAAAAATGAAGATCTTATGACTGGACTCTTCTCAGGCCACAAATCTACTTCACATACAATACTTCAACTCTACATCCCCCCTCTTAGCAAGGCTCTCTTCTTAGCTTGCTAATGGTGCTGAGAATCACATTCAAGTACGTCCAACTCAAATGCACAGTTTAAACAGGTAGTCACCTGATGAACTGGAGTATAAACAGTCAGGAGTAGAAATCGGCCAACGGTGTTCGTGTCACTAGCATCGCCATAAGTAAGAAATCATTGTATGGAAAGACAGCCACCCTCCCCTCCGAAATTGAGTACACACAAGCATGTTTTCTCCAAGAACACAGCAACAATTCCAGAATTGGACTGAAGCTAATGCATGATGATACATGATGAAGGCAATTTTGAAAACCCCTGATTCTAGAATAATTCTCCAAATTCTCTTGTGCCATAGTAAACACTGGACACTACTCCAGAATGTTATGAGCATAACTATCACTACAGGCAACAAATCATTGTATGAAAGAGAACTGCACTCGGGACTTATATACTACGTATGCATAGACAACTTTTTTTTCTACACAAGGAATGCTACTAGGACTCCAGGACAGTACTGAAGCTAACCCAAACAAGAGGACCACAGATACATGATGAAGGCCATTGAAGACTCCCTGATTCTAGAAAACTTCAGATGTTTCTCTGCAATCGTGGAACAGATACAAGCTGTATGGTACTCCAGAATGTCATGAGCACACTACCATCGCCAGTAAGAAATCATTGTATGAAACGAAAGGTGCCATTGGGCCTTCAGTATACATAACCATCCCTTTCTTTTCTAAGAATACTACGAAGACTCCAGAACAGGACTGAAGCTAAAAAAACAAGAGAGACTACAGATACACGATGATTGCAATTAGAGACCGCTTGATTCTAGAAGACTCCAGATGTTTTCATGCTATACCGGAGAGGGTACGAGTATTATATTACTCCAGAATGGTATAAGAGTATACTATTGCTGTAAGCAAGTACTCATTGTATGCAAAAGAAACTGCGCTCCGGCCTTGAGAACACAACAAGAGGGACAAGATGAATCCAATGGAAGACCGCCTGATTTTAGACGAGGGAATACATATTTACAAGAGTCTGGCTCAACTTACGGTCGCTCCAAGTGCGGCTTGGGAAGTTCCCCATCCGCAATGGCATCGTAGCCGCGACGAGGCCCGTGCAGCTTGGCCACGACCGCGAACACCAGCACGGAGACAAGCAGCACCAGGATCACGTGGAAGTTGAAGGCCAGGTTCATGAGCGCCACTGCTCGGATGCGGGAGATCTCCACGTCGCACTGCGTGGACCCGTCGATTCCTGTCGGTAGGTCCAGTCGGTAATGGCAACCCTCTGGAATGTAATTCTCCACGTACAGGAACAGCCCAATCTGGAACATCCAGGTGCCTTGCAGGATGATCCCCATGCACAGGACCAAATCCACCAGGAACAGCTTCGGTCGGAGGGCTAGCAAACCTGTCAATGGAGAATTTCAGTTTCGGAGATTGAGGAGAGTGAAAACAAATGCGAAAGAGTTTGAAAACTGCATTCCTAGTAAAGCTCGGAAATGGAGGGTTTCGGTTTCGAAGTTTGAGGAGAGTGAAAACAAATGTGTGAGAGAGAGAGAGTACAAAAAGGGGAACATTTAAACCTTTAGACCAAGGATTCATGGTTTTAAGTGATCACTTTGAATGATCGCATTGAAAGAAATATAATCCAGATGGTGCCAAACTTACATCACCAGAATCAGCAAAGAACATCAAATGCATAACTGAACATCACAGGGATTGCTCTAGCAAACCTGCAATTTCAAAGCACGGAAGTCCTTTAACTTGGATACGAGAGAAGAGAATCTGAAAAGTGAGCACTTGACCCCGAAAAGATCAGGGTTTTAGCATTTAAACGTGACCGATTCGATTGATCGTATTGTGAAAAATATATAATCCAGATGGTGCCAAATTTTAGATCACCGCATGCGTTAGCCAAAATTTTAAAAAGGAAAAAGGAAAGTCCCCGCATGACTTACTCAAGACTGCTAAAAAAACATGAGAGACCAAACTTGAGCTTCTTGTTCCTTTTAATGAATAATCAGGGATTCAAACCCTAAACTCTGAACAGTGAGATCGGTTGAGGGGGATTCGCAGAGAGGAACTGGATTGCGCAAGGCAGTGATGATCTACCGAGTATTAATAATGAGTTATAATAAAATCACAGCACGCAATCGAAGGTGCGCGTTGGATATGACAGCACACATTTCAGCGAGACAACAAAAAGTTCGACTCTTTGAGATCTCTTGCTCGTTTCTGGGTAAAATCATGCGAGTGATACTTTGCTGGAAAGCTATAAATAATGCGCTTCTAAAGAGCCATTTCCCATGTTCTGATACTCAGATCACAGCGATCGCTTGAAGTTTTCCAGATAAGGTTTCTGCAAGGTTTTTATAACTGGAATTGAGAACTTCACACCCTAAACCCTAAGAATTGAGAAGAATTTGCAGAGCAGAATAAGAGAAACTCGTACCTGTGCACACTGCACACAACGCGGCGACGTAGGCGAGTAGCAAGTTGCACTGGCTCTCGAGCCCAGTATTGCGCGCGGCCTGGTGTGACAGCGAGATCCACTCCAATCCGAAGGCGATGCTCGCGAACAGGAAGGACGCATCAGTGGGCAGCGGCAACACCGCGGTGGTGTCGCTCACCAGCACAATCACGGCGTACATCCAGAACATGACGAGCGTGGTGGTGTGCTCAAAGCTGGACACGCGGTTCTTGGGGATGGCACCGTCCACCACAGGCCGGAAGCTGGTGGAGATTCCAAGTTCGTAGAACACGGCCAAGGGAATAAACAAAACCAGGAAGTAGAGCTCGGCGTGCTTGCCGCGACGGGGCAGCCAGTGCACCGGGTGCCATGCCTTGGCTACGTAGTCTCGCGGCGATTTCATGAAATTCGTGAACAACGAGACCAAGTGCCATAATCCTACCAGCACCAACACCAGCGACGACGCGACGTGGCCCACGAGAGTCCCCATCACTTGCACCTGTAATCCCTCTCTAACCTCGCAATTCTCGCAGCGGGATCACATCAAACCCGCTCTATCCATCTCCGTGGAAACATCGCAAGACAATGCTTGCAGATTCTAGCAAAATGCTCTAGCCATGGCCAACGCTGTCTTCGACTGACGAAGAATTCAACCGAAGACGTGATACTGCGTCATGGTGTAACACCGGTGGTCAATCAAAAACCAGGCTTGAGGGATCCACATGTGGGAGATCAAACTGTAAGTTATCAGAGAAGAGAAACCCTAGGGACAACGAAACCCAAGGCCCAGACTTATTCGCTTGAGCATGGAAGGGTTTGGACTTTACTGTAGCTCGATGCTCCTTTCAGAGATGATGAACTGCTGAATGGTGTCACAAAGGAGGCTCAAGTAACTTTTCCTTCTTCGCTTTGGTACCGTAATGATTTTGGGAATTTTGCCTTTCGGACGAAGACCACGACCTAGTTTTGATTCCCACTTGACATGAATTTATCGTCGGGTGAAGGCAGTGGTTCGATTGGGGAGCGTGCCGACCGAGCATGGCGGACGTAAAGTTCATTTTAGCTTGAACGGCGGTATCAATGCTCTAATCCTCGGCTTTGAGGATCTGCAACCCTAATTTCCTCCAGAGTGTCCCACGAGGAGGGCCCCCGAGATTCATGTCCTTCTGTTCGCCCTTCGAGTCCATGATAACTTATTGGCATGCTTGATGAAGGAGTGAATTCAGTTCACACTCCTCCGAAATCCATGCTGTGTACTTTACTTTCTTTAGCAGCTTCAAAGCTAGGAGCTTGGCATTTTTGCCTGCAAGAGCCAATGGGGGAGGGACTTGGAAGACGATGAGGTCTTCCGTCTAACACGGAGGCTTGCCATTTAGACAAAGCTGGAACTGTAAGTTACCCAGCAAAGTTAATGTGTCCCTCGGACCAGCAGACGAAGATTCTGACTGTGAGACGAAGCCAATGCGCTTACAATCAGCGAGCTACTTAGTGTAATAAAATCTGCTTTCCTCTTGTGATTGAATTGTGTTCCATCATATTATCAGTTGCTGGAATTACGGAACTCATTGTCATGCTGCCTGCGTGCGGGCATGGCCATTGGGTTACTAGGACTCCTCGCATTTCTCCTTCAATTACGTTTCGTATTCCTGCATTGACGCCGCGGCTGCGTAATGGCGGTCCCGCATCCGCAAACGGGCGACAAGCGACGCCTATTGCGTCTCTGCAAGTCCAAGAATCCGGAGAGTCGGCGCGCCCCTTGATAAAAATGTGCGGGATCACGAGTGCAGCAGATGCAGCCGCAGCTGCTATCGCGGGGGCGGATTACGTTGGCATGATCGTGTGGCCAAAGTCCAAGAGGTCTGTGAGTGTGAGTTTGGCAAGGGAGATCGCGGCTGCGGCGAGAGAAAACGGTGCAGAGCCGGTTGGTGTGTTTGTGGACGAGAGTGCGGTGGAGATCGAGAGAGTCTGTAGTGATGCCAATCTCGCCATCGCCCAGGTTGGCTCCTGAACTTTTCAGAAAAATCCTTTGGAATCACCCAAGTGTGAGAATCATTAGGCTTCGAGTGTTGTCGATGAATTAGCAAATTGACAGAAGTTTTGCCTCCATGTGAAGTCTCAAAAGGGCTTAGGGTTTCGGGTTTCTGAATCGGCGATGCTGGAACGAGGAAGATCAAATTAGGGGGTCCCTGTCGTGATTGAATTTCAGAGAATAATCCTGGTAATCACAAAATTGTGTGACTCATTTTGCTTCTCGCCTTATTTCGGAAAGTTTCCCCTTTTACTTAATTGTGCAGGGGTTTCGGGTTTCTGAATCGACCTTTCTTGAATGAGGAAAGTTCAACTTAGGGTATCGTGTCGCAGTTGAATTTCCGAAACTAATCCTGGCAATCACGAAGGTGGGAGAATCTTACTTCAATTCTGTACTTGACGAATCATTCTTCTGATTTTCAAATTTAGAGAAACTTTTTCCTGCATCTGAATTGTGCAAAGTTTAGGGTTTAGGGGTTTCGGATCCTCAATCTAAGTTGGACTTGGGGGGGTCAGGGTGCAAACAGAAAGGCGGTCTCAAACGTGATTTGATTACTGTAAGCCGGGGGTAATATGTCTAAGATTCTGGGGATCTGAATTGCGTGCGGCAGAGTCGAAAGAAATTTGTGAAATCTTGCATTCGAGGTTCAGTTCTGTGACACCCTTGTAGGACACAGTTGAGTTTGCGATCAGCCATGCAATCAAGTTGTTTGTTTCCAAATTTCGCTCCGTGCATTCTGAACTCCAGAATCTTGTCTCCATGCGCTAGCTTCGTCGTAGAGATTTCAAATCGGGTCACACCCAATGGGATTCTTCTTTCCGCAAAGTTGTTGGCCCCTTGTAGAGTCTTAGAACCTGATTCTGAAGCTGCCTGCTTCTGCTCGCCAGCTCTGATACCCCTGATGAGCAATTTTTCTTCCATGAGACTATTCGAGTTTATGTTGTGAGTTGATTTGCGAGAGTTTTTTCACGAGGGGATACCAAGTTCTTGCAGCTCTTGATAGTGGTGGTGGGTTTACAGTTGCACGGCGACGGCGCAAGAGCTTCTCTTCTACAAGGTTTGCCCGCGTCCTTGAAGGTGATCTATGTATTGCACGCCAACCAAAATGGAGTCATTCAAACTTCCTTCCCCCAAAGTGAGGGTGGCCCTCTCGTTGACTGGGTGCTGGTTGATGGCTTACAAGGCGGCAGGTCTGCACGACTGACTGGTTTCTAAATTTGACTTTTTTTGGTCTTGGAAGTGCGTACTTGTTTGGTGTCAATATGAGATGCTGAGATAAACCGTCGCTTAACGGTGATTTGGATACGTGCAATCAAAATCAGAAATTATGTTTCCTTTCAGGCATATTAGAAGTATAATTCTTAAAAAATAATTACATATTTTGGAGTTTCTCTTGTAGTTTCTGTGAATTTTCGAAGTGAGAACTTTGTACCTGAATTCTCAATCTTGTCATTCTTGGGCCTTTCCCCACCAAGTAGCACCAGTTCGCTAACTAGGGTATTAAGGTGCATTAGTTTTTGTAGTTGGAAGTCGAGCAACCTATTTTGTGACCACACTTGCAAGCTAACGGATCGGGAGTTAGGTTTCCAGTTAGCTAACTGCTACCGCTTGGTTTGTGTGGGCTGATTTAGCACTTCGAACCGTTAGCTAGGCATTGTGAGTTGACTTGCCCGAAATCGGGGGTTCATTGGTGGAGAATAGGCACTGTAAACCCTAATTCAGATATTAGAGATATGAGATATGAAATTTAGATCCTTGTTATTGAGATCTGTGAAGCTGATTTTGGAGAACAAGACGAGGTGACTGTACTGACTGGTGCTTTCCACAAAATGCTTTCCACAAACTCGCAGTGGGGAGCAGTTTGATTGGAGAAGTTTTCAAGTTCCCAGTATGAAGAGGAGGAAAGGCTGGCTTTTGGCAGGGGGACTTACTCCAAGTAACGTCGCTACTGCTCTCTCTCTTTTAACTCCTAATGCCGTGGATGTTTCTAGTGGCATTGCGGGGTCTGATGGAATATGTAAAGACCCTGCTCGGATTGAAGCCTTTGTTAAGGCAGTGCAGAATTCGAGCTTGCTTGTAGAAGACAATTTGTCCAGGTGAGTAGCTTCGATGGTATTTAGTGACGAATAGGTGATATGGCACTAGCTTCTGAAGTCCAGTCATGGGGAGAAATTTATTCAGTTCAAAGAGCCAGAGACGGAGTGGATGATTTCACTGGATATTCTTTAGTTTCCTACAAATACGGTTGCAGGAGATGACAAATTCAGATCATCGCAAAGTAATAGAGATATGATGTTATTGGGATTGAAGAAGAGTTCCACGATAAGGACCGAAGGAAAAACGTCTTATTTATTGTCAAATTGGATGATCTTCCTTTGTCACCGGTGTGATCAAGTGTCTGCCTCCGAAATGTTTGGTCTATGGTTGATTCGAATTTTTTAGTGATACTTCTGAAATAGTATTCGACCATATTGACTCTGTATTTGACTCTTTTCCAGTTTCTACTTTAGTTTATAGATCTTAAAATGACCTAATATTGTGTATTTTGTTGTGCTCTCAATGTTTGTGGATCTCAAGGTTTACGTGTGAAGATGAAAGATATAATACGAATGCAATGATTTTCTTGTTATGAACTGCATTATTTCTATGTAGTACGGAGATGTACGACATGATATTTTTTGCATTATTTAATGAGAAGTGTCAGAAAGATAAATGGGACGTGGCAAGACGTGCAGCGCTTAAATTTGACGGGTTTTGGTTCTTTGATACAAATCCTGGATTCTTCCTTCAATTTTATTGCACTGTTCGGGAATGTGGTAAGGTAAAACAGCCCATTTTGGTCAGAATTAGGAGTTCATAATCATGCCATTGCTGAAATTTTTTCATTTTTTCCCCACATAAAGACAGGTGTGAGAAACAATGAGAGCATTTGAAATTATATTTTTTTGGCAAAGTATGAATTTACTATAAATTTTTGAAGTGTTTAGCCCATCATGGCCCAAAAGAGTCTGTAGACTACTCGAGAATGAGCAAAATCTGTATTCATCATGCTCATCTTACACACCTAAAGTAGTCACAATAATTTGTAATGTAAAAGGCCTAAAAAAGTCACTTCTTGCAATGAAATTACACTTAAAAGTTAGAAATTCCTATTGCAATCACTAATCACTCCATTATTGTCAGGTAAGACATTGATTGTGGTCCAAATCTCATTTAGTAATAAAACCCATGATGGGGACTGAAAAAATCCATAATGGGGTCATTCCATAGGTGTCCACTATGGGGTCATCGAACCACAATGGGACTGTTTTACCTTTCAGGAGATGGCTCGAAAACAATTGAAGCATTAAGAACCGCCCCTACAAAAGTCCCATAAATAGTGCACATGGTAGTTTACATAGAAGAAACTTTGTATGGTAATAAATTGTAGTCGTATGTGTACCATTTTCGAGTACTCATCAAGTGAAAGGGGTGACTAGAATGTGCAATCTTCACTCATAAATGAGTCCTTAAATAAGATACTTTGAGCAAAATCTGAAATGTAGTTAATGGAGCATAGTAAATTCTTTTTGACAGTGGTGAGTGAATTGTGAAGTAATGACTTGTCAAACTTTTGAGTGGGGAGTGTAGAGATGCCCATGGCAACATTTTTGATATCAAGGGGACACATTAAGGACTCACAAGAACAACCAAAGCATTGTATTTCTCACTTTCTGGACTCACTTACTCTGTTTAAAGCCATGTTTTCATTGATAACTGTGGAGCCTATGAGCATAAAGAGCGACCATCACCCCTTCCACTTTGAAGAATCATTTCTAATTCATGCACAATCAGAATTCTTTTGATAAAAATTGCCACTGATGTGTTCTTCATTTTTCTTCCTGCCATAAAAATGTAATAAACATTTTCAATTACAGAATTCTTCACAGAGGGCTGTTTTCCCTTAGATGAACGCTTTCTGAGCCTTCTACCTGAGTGCCTCTCCCTTGACTTTAAACATTGCTGAACCAGTCCACCGTAAGTTAGTCCAGTGCCCGGGTGTTCAGGACTGCACACCACTGGCGCCTTGTCTACTGTAATAATTTTGAATTGTTTTCCCGGCTTGCATGGACTTTCATTATCATATTGTTAATCTAATCTGCTGCTGCTGTGAGAAAAGAGTCTTTACTGTTCATGTACGGTACTTCAAGTAGGAGGAAGGAAGCAGAGTGGTCGCCCGCGTCCACAGCAGTCTGTAATCTACTCCTGATGAGGGTTACGAAGGTCCAAAGGAGCCGCGAGCAGTCCAGTGCCATGGCCAGCACAGTCTGTACTAACTAGGACTAGGGAAGTATTATGGAGGAGCTTGAGGCGGTTTCGTCTATTGATCTCTTCATCTCCTCTTCTTGAGTCGCGTGTATAGTCTGCTCACTCCCTGTCTTGAGGTTGAGTTACCTTGTGTTCTCGTGTCCTTATTGCTGGCATCTGCTTGAGTAGAACTTAGCACGTAAATGGCTGAGAGAGTTTTTTAGACGAACTTGTTTTGATCAGATCTAGTTGCAGATGGCAGTGATGAACATCAAGGATTCAAAATGAAAGGGGGTTGTGGACAAGAGGAGGATCTCTCTGAGGTGCGTTTCATGCTTCTGGATTTGTGATTTTAAACTCAAAGATGAAACCACCTAATGACTGGCTTTAAGGAATCCTTTTTGAGTGCATGATGAATACCGATTCGTGCCTGTCGTCTTTTGCAGCATGTTGTTTAGATTGAAATATGAAAGAGAAAAACTTCGATGAGACACCTAATTTTAGTGCTGGATCATGTTTGTTGTATCACAGCAGCTGCTCCAATTCTCGGATGATGAAGCGGCGGGTCCTTCCAACGATGGTGACAATCACTGGTGAGATGCTGATCATTGAACACATGATGTGTGAGGTTTCTCGGAATGGCGAGTTTGTAGCATGGAGGACCTGGAGGAGTAAACGAACCCTAGGGTTTCTTCCTCCAAGCCTGATGCTTTCATGAAGACCCTGAAAATGAAGATCTCCTGCTGTGTCCAGGGTGTTCTTTCCAGTCGGGATGCCAAATCCTGAGGCACGAAACACGGAGGGTTTGAGATTAGCATGGAACGGCCCGCTTAGGGTCTAATATTTTCTTTCGAAAGAGAATATATTATCCTTCAATGTCATTAACCTTTGATTTTTATAAATTCACTAGGGTCATACCTTGGGTTGGACTTTGTAGACTTAATAGAACACCGGGCTTGCACAGCCGATCCTGCTCCTGTCACTTGAGACATGTGGTTCTTATTTGTCGGTATTTCTCAATTGTTGGTTTTGTCAGGGAACCGGAGTTGGAACCAAAACATAAAATATTTCTAAGTCACAGTGGAGTTCAGAAGAACTTTACAGAGCAATTGTGCGTCGATTTGGAGAGGTGGGACTACTCGCCGTTCTTTGACAAACGGTCTGATAGTTTACCGAAGGGCCGAAAATTTCCTGAACTGATATTTCAAGCTGCTCAGCAATGTCGCATTGCAATATTGGTATTATCCGAAGATTTTTTCACCCGGACGAAGTGGCCCATGCTAGAGTTGGAGGCATTTGTGCAATCTCAAAAAGACAATCCTGGAAAGCTTTCGATTCTCCCCGTGTATTTGGGACTCTCCCGAAATGAATGTACAAGGAATGAAACAAGACGTCGACATTGGCTATCTGTGTGGAGAGATTGGGCCCAAGATGAGGATAGGATTGATGTGGGCAAGTGGGAGGATGCATTGAAGGTGTTGAGTCCTTCAAATGGAATTGAGTACGTGGAATCCTTGGGTAAAGTTGCATTGAGAGAGCAAATTGTGAGTGCTGTTCGTCGCTTAATTCCACCAGAGAGCTCATGGAGTGTCGCACATGTCCAAGGGAGAACGCGCATAGTCAAGGTGAGAAATGTTTGTGAATATACGAAAGGCTATGAATGTGAATGCTCTTGGACCATGCAAGGGATGCTTGCTATTGCTAGTGCAAACATGGTGTGTAAAGACTAAAAAAATGACTCAGAAGAAGACTGATAGTCCAATTGTGGGACTTTTTTTTGTCATTTCTCTGGCCTATGCTGACTGTGGGCCCTCTTGTGTATGATGGTACACACATGATGGAGTAGAAAATATCATGTCTAATTCCAGCAAGAGAGTCCATCCAATTTGGTTGGCCTGGTTATTAGTTACCAATTCAACGATTTTGGGTGGACTGTTTGGGCTAGAACAGGACATATTTTCACTAAATTTTTCTATCCAAATTACTATGGGTCGAAGTCATTCTAATAAGTTTTTCTATTGTTAGCTACATGTTTGAGTTGAAAGTATCATTTCCAGCTTATTTAAATCTATATGGGTTAGAATAAAATTATGTATGATTTAGCCTTTCATACATTAATGAACTCCTTGTGAGTGAAGTTACAGCAAGATATAAAACATAATGGAACTCCAATGTTCCCTACAATAATTGTAAAATTTAGTGTAGGTTCGACAATGTAGCAAGAAGTAGTTGCCTTGACCTAACGAGTTGATTGACATTGCTTTTTCTTGAATGTAGGCTATAATCAAAAAGTTCAAGAGTACAAAACCATTGCCATTTTATGGTGTTCGTGTAGTGGGTATTTATGGTATGGGAGGAATTGGAAAGACTACATTTTGCAAAGCACTTTGCAATGAGTTGCAAGTGGTGTTTCAAAGTAGAGTATGCCATGTAGAATTGGGAAGCAAGAGTCCAATTGAGTTGCACAAGGAAGTGTTGCGAAGATTGACCGATGTAAACCATGATAGTTTGATGTTTATGACTGAAGCTATGGTAAGTTGAGCATATCCCACTTATGTTGAAAATGATGTTGATTAGGTTTGTTGTATTTATATTCCCATATCTAGATCTGAGAGAAGAAAGCAATCTCAAAAAAGTACTTTTGAAATTGAAGTAATCAACCTAAAGTATGAGAGCTTTGCTTTATTTAAGGAAAATGAATGCTGCTTCTAAAACTAGAAATGTGCAATTGCAGACTATGGATCTTCTCAAACGTCGCCTACGCCAACAAAAAGTGTTCTTAGCTCTAGATAATGTATGGCAAGAGTCACTTGAGCAAGCCAAGGATTATCTCTCGGTAGGTTTTCACCATGGCAGCATTGTGATGGTGACAGCTCGTTCTATTGACATACTTGAACGCTTGAACATTGATAAAAGTGATTGTTTGGAGATGCCGGACTTAGAAGAGGAAGATGCGAGGCAACTTTTTCTTCATAGTGCAACACCTTGCATTCAATTTGTAAGTGAAGATGATGAGCCCAAAATCCAATATTGCATTAGGCAATGTCGATTTTGCAAAGGTGCCAATATGGGGGAGCATTTTCATCCTTTAGCACTAAAAGTTTTGGGTGCTCAATTGGGAAGCCTTGGATGTGATCCAAGCCTTTGGGTGGAGAACTTATCTAAAGATGACAAATTCAACCACTTTCAAGAGAAGGTCCATCCAATATTCAACATACTCCGAAAAGGTTATGACTCATTGCATGAAGAGGACCAACTTTTATTCATGGATGCAATTCTTTTCCATCCATCCCAAAGGCAATCTTACTATTGTGGTGATGCATTTGTATCTGGGAATATCATTGAGCGTCAATCCTTCCGTCTTGATATTTATAATTGGTTGAGTATTGTGCACGACATTCTAGAAGTGAGATTCATCAAGGATCGGGTAAGAATTTTGAACATTAATTATTCAAATCATTTGTCTTTTGCAATTTAATGCAACTAGATTTTAGTTCGAATCCATTGTAACTATCTATTACATTTCTCGACATTTGTTTTGTTCACCCAATCCTTGCTACCTTTGTATGCGTTTCTTTGCAATGAAGTTGGTGCAACTAGGATCCAAGGTCGAGATAGTAAAAAAGGTTCTTGTTTGATAATTTCTTCTTAGCAAAGTAGAGCCGAATTCCTTGATAATTTTGATTACTTTTGCGTTTTGACTTTTTTCTATATCGTGTTGTATTGTGTGATAATTGTAGTTGCAAGCTTTGAAGGCCAAATCTTTGATTGAAGATATCGGTGATGGTTTCCATGGTGTCATTGTTCACGACTTGTATCTTGAATTTGCCAAACATGAAGTGAAGAGGGGTGCTCTAGATGGCAGACGTTGGGTTTGGTATGACAAAGAAGCTGCGTATCCTGTTGACCTTGCGAGGAGACCATCCGGAAACTGTTGGTCCAATGTAGAGAGAATCTCCGTGAAGTTTCTCGATGATCCATTTGACAAGTCAATCCGATGGATGGGAACTCTAGAAGGAATGAAGTGGCATCAGTTTTCCAATGTTGTGGTGCTTCAGCTTCATATTGGGGGGAATGAAGTGTTGGATTTGCGATGTTTACAATGCCTCAAGAGTATTGAGCTGAGGTGGGATAACATATTCCGTGGAAATTCTAAAAGTGGAGGCCAACTAATTGGACTTGGAGAGCTAAGGAATCTTGCCTGGCTTGACTTGGAAAACTTTCATTTTGGCCCATGTTTCCAAGAAATTGGTCAGTTGACAAGGCTTAAGGTTTTGCGGTTGGATACGAATTGCTTTGATGAAAGCCCATGCTCAAAACCTTTAGAAGCACCGAATCTTGACAAATGCATTCAATTACAGGAGCTTGTGCTTCAATGCCCGTGTCTTACATCATTTCCAGATTTGACCAAGTTGACATCATTGAGAAAGATTCTCTTTCGCGGATTTGAGACTGCAAAAGAGGTGGTTGGATTGAGCTCACAAATGACTTCCCTGCAGGAGCTCTGGCTGCTTCGTTGTGATTCGTTAAGCCGATGCTCTGGTTTGGGTGATGTGGTTTCGTTGCAACAACTCGATGTTGAAGGTTGTCACCTTAGTCAGATTCCTGATTTACACAAGCTTACAAAGCTACGACGGTTGTATATAAGGTGGAACAATGTCAACAAGTTGCTAGGGTTGAATGAGTGCATACAATTGCAGGAACTTTGTGTGTGGGGTATTGACGAGTTGCCCAATTTAGACTTGCTGAGGCATTTACAACGACTGATGATTGCAAGATTCGAGTCTACAGTGATGCCGCGGTTTGACAGCTTTATTGCCTTGGAAGAACTGATCCTCTATTCTTTGCAAGAGGTTAGGGACATACATGGCATGCGCACGTTGACAAGGTTAAAAAGGCTGACAATAAGCTATGCCCCTAATCTTTTAGAGTTGCCTGAGTTGGGTGCCTTGATGGCGTTACAATATCTCTCCCTATGTAACTGTTGTAGTTTGGTAGGGAAACTTGAATTACCAGATCTTCACAAGCTCATAAACTTGGAAGTTTTGGATATTACCTCTACTCCAATCAGGAGGTTACCAAGCCTCGAGCGACTTACACAACTCAGGAAGTTGACTTGCTCTGAAACTTTGTTGGCCGAGTTACCTATTCTGAATGGTTTGGACAAGTTGGAGTGTATCGATCTAAGGAAATGCCGTGAGCTGACAAGTTTGGAGAAGGTGGGAACCTTGCTTGCATTGATACGCCTGGATGTTTCAACCTGTTATTGTTTGACGAGGTTGCCAGATTTCAGAAGCTCCAGGAGTCTAGAGTATCTCCGTTTTTGTCATACTGGAGTGAGGCTGGGTCTAGAAGACATTACGGCCCTGGCAACCTTACATGCACTGTGTATGTGGGGTTGGGACCATGTTGGGGTGTGCTTTTTTGAGTTATTAGAAAAGATGTCATTGATGGAGATCGTATCGCATTTGGAAGTGAAGCAACTGGAGTATTTCACCACATTCCAGACAAGGACTGATACGGAGAAGTGGAAACCTTGTAGTTATTCCTTGTGTAGGGAATGAGATTCCTGTTTGGGTATCTCTTTTGGCCTCAGAATCTTGAAGGGTTAAAATACTATCTTTAAGGGTTGAATGGATGAGAATCATGAGTCCTATCACCAAGTGAAGGTGATCTGATTTGCAAAAAATGATCTGATTTTTGAACCCTTGGGTGTATTCTTCATTTCTACAATGTTCAAGAAAGTCATCCATCTTGGCCTTTGGGTTAAGACACATTTGTCTTGAGCTTGCAAGAAGGAGGCTTATCATTGACAGAGGTTTTTACACAAAATTATCAATATCTTTTTTGACTAGGTTCATTCTTTTTATCCATAGGTTCTCTATTAGTCATTCATCAATCACTTTTTGGTTTTACTTGCTTTCTAGGTTAACCCTTGAAGATAGAGAGTGCTCTCTAAAAGTGATGATTTGAGAAAATTCATCATAAAATACTTTTTGGAAGAATGATTTGGAATTGATGTACAAGTAAAAGTTGTAGATTTTGAGTTTTAGATTCCATCCTTATAGTGAGATTTACCATGTTTATTGCCAATATTCTTTTATAAATTTGGAAAAGGAAATTTTGAAATTCCTTCTAAATTCAATTTCAAGTAAATTATTGTAATTTGTGAGTACAATTTGTTCAAATGAATTTTGAAATGATGCTTTTTTAACATGGTGATTTTTTGAAATTTTTGTGTTCTCAAAATTGTTGACCTCATTTTTGCAAATCCCATTTTGAACTAGAAGCAATGTAATTTTGGCTTGGTCTACAACTTGACATTCTCCCACATTTGTAGTTTTAAAAAATTATGTACTCTAATAACATCAAATCCAACCTTTAGATAGGACAACAACTTGATAAAGCCTCTCCACAAATTAGATGACTCTCCTCTAAGTAGCAATGAGAAAAATCATAAACATGAGTTTCAATTTGTTTGTTGTCTAGAAATTGGATGTCGAAGCATTGAAGGGTTAACCTCATTATGTAATGTCACCTATATTTCTCCAAATATGTATTCAATTATGCTTCCTATGATTAAAGTGTCTTGTTTTTTGTTGGTTCTTCTTGGAGTTCAAATAGGATATTAAGATTCTTTAAACCTTCATTGCCTCAAGTTTGAACAGGTTTAAAAACATCATTGCTTTTGATGTCTTATAGATCTAAATGCCATTGAGTTATAGAGATCTTGACCATACAATCTTGTAGTATACATGGTTTTCATGATATGAATCAAATTTGGAGTCATTTTGCCTCATAGATTGCAAGATTAGAATATTTTAGTGTTGTAAAAGGATGCTAAAATTTTCCTAGAAATACATGTAGAGGTGAAATTTGATTCCTAAACGTACTCAAATGAAAAAACTTGAAACTAAAAAGTGATTCAAAACCAGCATACAAACACATGGGTGGAAAAAAAATTCATTCAATTGACTCATTGAGTTGCAAAATGGCTTTGAAATGTCAAAAAATAGCAAGAAAAGTTTCAAAGAACACATCAAAATTTGAACCTCCCTCTACTAAAATACTTCTTAGTCACTCATAATTTCTTAAATTGATATGAAATTTTATCCCCAAAACTAGACAAGTATGCGCAACTTTTCCAAAAAAATTATTGGAAATGAACATTTTATGAAGAAGAAACAAGTTGCCAAAGTTCACCATAATCCAAAAATGTTAGGATATTGAACATTGAACTTCTCCCAAACATTCAAAACAACTTGGATTGACATGAAAATCTTACTTCAATAACTAGACTTCAAGGGGATCATAATCCAACAAATTTGATTGAACACATAAATTGGATGAAGGAGATACAAGCCTCCAAAATTGCAACTAGCAAATGCAATTTGGTGAACTCAAATTGAACTTGTGAACTTCAATTGGCTTCCAAAAACTCAATACATTTTGGATTGATCTGAAAATTTTACCACACAAATTAGAAGAGAGCTCAAATTTTCAAAGAAGTTTTATTTAAAATCAGACATCTAATGCAAAAGTTACAAAACATTGAATTGGACTTGAAAATTTGTAAGGACACTTTTGGTCCCCTTTGGCAATGAGGGGTAAAGCATGTGTTTTTTAGATGTCATATGAATAAAGTCAAAAGCTTCAAAGTGTTGATCATAGACATATCCAAAATTGATTATAGATTCATACATGGAGAAGCTCTACATTTTAAACAAGAATTTGTAGGGGTCATGTTTGATGATAGTTCACAATCAAGTGTAGTTACCTTAAAGGTTTGGCTATATCTATACAATCACTAAAAGAGAAAGGGGTGTTTTAAGAGAGCTTTTAAGTATATTCCTAGACATATGATTATAAGTAATGACCTTTAAAGAGATTTTCATTAAAAATTTACTAAAAATAGATGTGTTTCTTGTAAAATTTTACTGAAAATCTCCTTAAAGGTTATTATTTATAATCCTATATCTAGAAATATACTTAAGAACTCAATCAAAACAACCCTCCCTCTTATACAAAACTAAACTAGTTGGCAAGCCATTTTATAAACATTAGAAAACTCATTCAAAGGTTATGTTTTCATAGTTGTTGCCTTTTCTACATCACCACCAATTTTATAGTTTCAGCCCCCCTGTGGTGCAAATACAGAAAAAAATTTAAAATCTATATTTTTTTTAAATAATTATTTTGGACAAAAAATATTTTAAAAAATAAAATATGACGTGGAGATGACGTGGCACTAGTAGTGCCATGTCAGATTCCAAATTTTTGAAAAATAAAAAATAATTTTTTTTCCATAATTGCATCATAGGGGTGCAAAACTGGCTGGCTTGTTGAGGCCTAAAATTTTTCCTAATGGTTGGTCATAGACAACTTGTTCCATTTAACCCCTAAAGGACCATAAGGCCACCAAGTGGCTTCTGGAACTACATTTGCACAAAATGTGAGCAGAAAACCTTGGTTACATAATGTAGTTAACAAAGAGACCCTGGTCAAATTTCAATGTTGAATCTATAGCTTGTTTCCGATTGGAAAATGATGGATGGGGCAATTTTCTATGAATTTTTTGAGCAATCAGACTTTGTTGCAAGAAACTAAAGACGAGCTGGGCAACTAGAGTATCAACCAAAAACAAATGATGCGAACAATCTGGAATAGTGCGTGGCTTATTGACAAGTTGTTAGGTAGTGTGTGAGCTGCAGATCTTAGAAAGCCAAAGCCAAATAGCATGTTGCCGAAATGAAGGAATTAAATTCCTGAATTTAATATTTAAAAAAATTCAATTATTTCTTGACCACTTCAATCATGGTCAATGATTCATTCTCAAAGCAAGAACCATGCAGAGTGTGAACGTTCGAATTTTAATTTGTTTGCCCTATGAACTTGGATTGCCTATCCAAGGGAAGAGTAGGATAGGAGTTGTTGTTAGGTGCCAAATCGGTGAATAAATTTCTCAAGATTACTCCATGACTTGTGGCAGATTGACTTTGTACTTCATCAAAGTCTTTGAAATTGGTGAAGTGCATGGAAAATTCCAATCCTATTGGCTAGTTTTCGAGTGTGTGAGTTGGCATTGCCATTGCTTCCATTTCAACGGATTTTGATAAAATTTTGGGAAATATATTACAAATTGTCCTACAAATATTGAATTAACGTTGGACATTGTCATTGCAATCAAATTGTGACACAAATTGATTGATAAAGCATGGATTTTGAAGGATTTGGTATAGGGATTTGGTAAACTTGGATTTCTTGCACTCAAGATTTTTATTCTAACTACACTTCAGCAACAATGTCTGTTTGCAAAGCATCAAAAATCTGAATTTAAGTCTCCTTCCAATTCTCAATTCATTTGGGTTGTAATCATTGGCCCATTACTTTAAACAAAAATCTTTCTAATTTGGGTTGCAATTGTTGGTCCATTACTTTGAATCAAAATCTTTGCAATTTGGGTTCCATTTCATTTGAGATCCCAAGATAGCTATACTTGTGTGCTTGGTCATCAATTAGACTGAGATTCAATAATGACTTTAGATTTCCGATTGCATTCAATAATAATGCGTTTGCAAGTGAACCATTCTTTGAGGACTTCATCAATTGTGCTTAGATTTTGTTCGAGTTCACATTCTTCATTGAGTGCACAACGATGCATCTGCATTTATGCTTGTTTGTAGTGTTGTTTTTATTGAATAGATTGCAACAGCAACCAAGTTGCTCATCCATTGTGGCAGATTACAAAGACAACACTAAGAGTAAAAAATATGGCCTCTATGAACAAGGAGGGCATCTCTATTGTCCATGCAAGAGTGGTAGTTGCTAAGTGGGTATGGGAGGATTTGGGCAAGAGTGAAGACGTAGTCTTAGACTTGGTGGCTTTACTAAACGAGGATGTCTTATTGGCAGCTCCACAACCAAGGGGAGTGAAGTTGCCTTTGAAACTGAAGGCAACAAATTGGAGGTATTTGTGGATGATGGGTTGTAGCACATCACTTGGGGTGGCCATATAGATGAAGTGAAGGTGACGTTGATTCTTTTCCCATAGCAGTGAACTTGGCTATGAGGCAGTTGTAGGTGGATTCACCACCAAACAAGAAGGAAGATGGCTCCACAACGCAAGCGATGTAAGAGCTCCCAACCACATGTTGTGATCAATGTGTCTAGCTCTAGAAGCCCCATTGTGAATGTTCTTTGTAACCATGTTGTAGTTTACCATGAGCTAGAGACATCACGATTAGTAGAACATGAGACTAGGAGTTGAAAATCCTTATCATTGCTTGGTAATGAAAATGAGCACTTTAGCTCCAATTCTCATTCTTATGTTGGCACCTCCTCTAATCCATTTGGAGAGTCTCTTCATTTGAGATCCAAATCACACACTAGGACTCTTATAGCACCGTCTTTTGAGCTTGGCTATTGTGGTAGGGTTGTAAAAGTGCCTTGTATAGAACTCTCCAATGTAATGTGGATGGATGCCAATTTCTCAAAGGGTGATTACCTATGGGGAATTGTCATGAATGAGTTCTATGAACCATCCCAAGGATTGACAGTTTTTAGTGTATAATTGTACGGAATTTTTGGCTTGCATGATGTACTAGATGTTGTTGTAGAATGGGTGGATGAAAATAATGATGTTCTTGCGGTGCCCTCACAACAAATGTGGGTTCCACAAAGAGAGTACTGATTAGGGGACATTTGAGGGCTCCAAGAGCTCGTTTCAGGGTTGTTCCCTGCATTGTTCCTTGTGTTGCCAAAAATTGGAAACTAGCCTATAATGGGCTGAATTTCCAAATTTTTGGAAAAAAAAGTAAAAAAAAATTCCACAAAATTTCTAAAAAGTACTAATAAACTTAAAACTGAATTAGAAAAGTATTTTTTTTTTAAATTTAAAAAATTTAAAAATATATTATTTTCTAACATGGCAATGATTGTGCCATGTCATATTGCTGCTATGGCGAGTTTCCATAGCTTGGGAACTCAAGATAATTCATGGGCTCTTGGAGGCATCAAATTTTATCTAATGCATTTGAGGATGATAGTGACTATGAGCCCAATGACAATGGAGAAGAGGACCCATTAGAAACCACTACAATATTGTCTCCCAATACTAGAACTTGGTTTGTAGACTCAAGTAGAGTTGACCATGAACTAGGCATAGGGTATGGGGACTTTAATTACCTTGATGGCTTATCTGAAAAAGAAGGATTTGCGGTGTACATGTAGAATTCACTAGTGTTGTCAATTCCACATGTTGAGTGGCATAGTGGGCCTTAAGTCTTGAAGGAGAGTTTAGGACCTTTTGAATTTCCAAGTGACTATTTGATGTTATTTTAGCCACTAGCCATGATGTGTAAAATTGTACGCATGACCAATTTGTATACTGGTTAATTGAATGGAAAAGATGGCACAATGGGTGGTACTCGGTGGGTCTATTTGATTGTATCTAAGTTGAAGTCTTGGTTTGGAATTTTGATTTTGATGGGCCTAAAAAAATTCTAAACCAAAGGTTACATTGGTCCTCATGTGATATGTTTTATTCACGTGAAATTAGCTCAATAATGAGTAGAAGTAGATTTGAGGACATATTGAGATGTATACATCTAGTTGATAATGACCACATAGGTACAAATATAGATGATCCAGGTTATAGCAAAATTGCAAAGTGTGAATGGTTAGTGAATGAACACAATGGATTGTATTCTCAATATTGGCAATCAAAGCAAAACCTTACTATTGATGAAATGATGGTAAAGTATTGTGGAAAATATTCACCTATTAAACAATACATGAAGGCAAAGCCCACACAATATGGCATCAAAATATGGTGTTTAGCTAATAGTCTTTCAAAGTATGTCCAAAAAATGGAAATCTATTGTGGTAAAAGTGAAGAACTTGAGGGTGAAAATCAAAATTCTAGTTACAAAGTTGTCATTAGTTTAGTGAGTGGATTAGAGCACATATGACATGTGATTATATGTGATAATTGGTTTGCAAGTCCTATTTTATTTTGGGATCTTCTAAAACTTGGTTTTAGAGCTACTAGGACTTGTAGAACCAATAGGCGAGGTTGGTCAAGTGCACTAACTATTCACAAAGGCAAGGCCATTAGAACTGTTCCTTGTTGTATAATCTGGTGGCAAATGCATGCATCACATCAATTGGTTGTTGTTACCTGGCTTAATAAGAAGCCTTTAACAATTCTCACTATAGTTGTATCTCCTATAAATGCATCAAACCAATTGTTTGTTGATAGATGGCATAGAGATATTGTAAAAGACATCCCTTGCTCCCATGCATTGATACATTATCAATGCCACATGAGGGGAGTAGATGTTCAAGATCAATTGTGGAGCAATTATTCTGTGCAAACTAGAGATTACAAGTGGTGGCATAGGATTTTGTTACATTTACTAGATACATCTCTTTTCAATGCATATATTTTGTACCATGCTTCAATGTAGAGGAGGGGAGAAAGACCTATGTCGAGGTTGAAATTTCATTACGAAGTAGGCACCAACATTTGTACATCTAATGTGCAATGCAGGAATGTCATTCATCGTTGCTTAGGTGTTCCCAACCCTAAGGCCTTACATTACCCCTGGATGTGGATGAAGAATATGGATGGTAAACTAATTTGTCAAAAGTATGTTGTATATGGTAAAAGGCAACAATTCTATTGCCCAACATGTGGAGACATCCCTATTTGCATGGGAGATTGCTTTGTTGAACGCCATAGTAGATGACTGTGAATACATCACATATGATTTGCGGTTTTTATTGGGTCATTAGGTTTCACCATATAAATATGGATGTATTTTCTATTTTTTATTATATATGATAATTTGATTTTTGATTGGTTTGTACTACCATTTGGGAGAGGGACACCTAGGCTTATCCATATAAGTAGGATGTTTTGACTACGTTGTATTATATATGATAATTTGATTTTCCATTGGTTTGTGTTTGGTTTTATGCATTATATTTTTCTTACAAGTTAGAAAAATATTCTAAATCCTTTTCCTTCACCCAATAATTTTCTAAAGAAGAAGTTGGTAAAAAATAGACAAAATTAAAAAGAAAGAAAGAAAATTATAAAAAAATAAAATGTCTTAACTTTGCTATTTTTTTTTATGATTGTATTGTGTTAGAAGTCATCAAAATATTATTTCAAATTCACTCTATTTGTATAAAACAATCTTATTACAAATATGATAAAAGATGTATGTTAAGATAATTCAATATTTATAGAATAATGATTAATAATGTAGCAAATAGTGATTTTTTATACATAGGAGTTGCAATTTTCTTAAAGAAATGTACTTTCAATTATTTTGAAATAATTAAATAAAAAATAGAGGAGATTAGGAGAGCTAGAGAAAATACAATCAAGAATAGAAAGTGAAAGTAAAAAAGAACTTTGAATTAGACAACTTGAAGTGGGTGATCAAGGTTTAGGTGAGATATAAAGTCATACTTGGAATACTTCTAAGTATGACTAGAACTTTTACTTTAGGGGGATGATTCTAGATAGAAAGCAATAATAAAAAGCAAAAGTGGAACATTTTTCTATTATTTAAGACATAGCATGGGGTTGAAGAGATATATTCTTATATTATTCAATTTTTTTTTTGTCTTCTATTGGTTTAGGGTGGCATGAAGGTAATTGACCTCCATGTTTCCCCTAGCCCAATTTATTTTGTTTTTATTGGTTTGGGGTGGCAAGAAGGTAATTGGCCTCTATGCTTCCCCTAGTCCAATTTTTTTTGTCTTCTATTGATTTTGGGTGGCAAGAAGGTAATTGGCCTCCATGCTTCCCCTAGCCCAATTTGTTTTATCTTCTATTGGTTTGAGTTGTGATTTTATGTGTTGTGTTTTGTTTTATGAGATATGATTTCATGTGATATATTTTATTTATGTATTATGATTCTTTTTGTCTTATCCTATTTTTTGATTTAAAATTATACATATTAAATTTTTTTTAAATGATATTATATTTTTGAAAAAATTAGAGTAATTTTTCAAATTTGGAACATTTGCATTTTTGGGGGGCCCATGTGAAAGTCCTAGCTAGTTGGCTTGGGTGGCCTCTCAAAGGCTTCAAATTGGATGTGGGCCCTAAAGTTGAAGGACTAGGGCTTGAGCCTTGACCATGGTTGATGTCAGTAGTGTACCTCATCATGCTCTGACATGACTTCTTTACATGCAAGGGATGGATGATTGGATTTCACCCCCCAAATCGTGTGGGAAACTAAGAAGGAGTTGGGGTAGTTCATTTTTTTTGGTTTTTTTGGCCCAATCTCCTGGATGAGTCACTTTACATTCTTACATCTTTTTTCTACAACTCAGGATAATATGAAAAAAGTACACATCAAATTAATGATGATATGTACCTATGGAAAAAAAATCAAGGTTTTGGAGCACTTTTGAGCATTTTGATTCCAGCATATATACAAAGTACCACCTATCCGAACATCTTTCATCAATCTTGTCAATGGTGGCATTTTCTCAAAAATTATGTGATGTCATTGATCTTTTTTTCATATGAAAGCTATACAAGTCTACTTTCATTTCAACAATTCCAATCATTAAAATTATCTCACCCAAATGAGAAATCATGCTTGTTACAAGAGTTAGTTAAGAAAACAAGTAATATGCAAAAACACCCCCGGTCCATTAGGGGTTAAGAACAACATCGCTTTTTCTGAAACTTAGATTAAATTCTTGAAATTTTCGAACTCTTAGATATAAAATGAAGTGAAATTCTTTTTTGTGATCATCATGCTTCTAATCCAATACATATACCTTTTTTGTGCAATTTAACTTTAATACATAAGACATGTCAAAGTTGAAATTTACTCTATAATAGTCTTTTGACTCTTGGACTAATTATAGGATATATTGTAAAGCATTTATATAAATATAAATATAAATAATTTTTTTATATCATTGAATTGGATTTAAATAATTGATAAGATGGATTTTTATTTATCTGTTTTTTATATAGATGAAATGGCATGAAATGAAATTGAAAAGTAAATTATAAGTCATTATATCATTAGTCCATTATAAATTTGTCACAAATTATGTCCAAATAATTGTATTATAAGGACCATTTATAAAACTAAATTCAAAATATATTTTGTATCCATTCTTTACTTGTATAGAACTAAAAATTGGAAAAATTCAAATTATAAAAGAGACTTACCTAAATTTACATTTTAATACAATCCAAGGTATTGTACAATGAATAACTTTTGTAGAACATATTTTTTATATTGAAAGAATATTTAGAGTTGTACTAAAAATGTGTATCATTAAAATGCAATGAAGTATACATACAATAGTTCTCAAAGTTTTCTTACAATTATAAAATTGCTATAACTAACTAAGAAAATAGAGTATTTTTTAAATTGGTCAATTTGTGGCACAAATAGCATTATATGAAAGTAATTGAGTTTCAAAAAAATTAGATAAATTTTGAATATTTGAATTTAGTAAGTTTGAAAGGAAAAAAGAAACTTCTGGCTTAAATACAAAATTTAAAAAATTATTTTGCATGAAGAATGAAAATGTTTTTGAAACACTATGGTGAAAATTTCAGAAATGTTTGGAGTTATTGATTATTTAGTTCTATTTTAAACAAAAAAAACTCAAAATGCTCATTCTAAAAGATTTTCATTCCCTGGGCTAAGAAAATTTGTAAAATTTTGTACATAATAGCTTATTTTTGTTATATTTTAACTTGATGAATATTTTTAAACTAAATTTAAGTTTGAAGGTTTGAAAATAAATTTTAATCCTATTATGATAGTTAGACAACACCATGTCCTAATTTTGAAGAAAAAGGTTTAATCCCTCAATGAGTTAATGGCCAAAGTTTGAAGTTTATGATATATTTTGGAATTCAATGTAAGTATTATGGATAATATTACACTTAAATTGTTTGAATGTGAATGTACGCATGTCCAAATTACTTGTAATCATACAAAATCTATTGAGATTGTAATATTAGAGAATTAATAGTATAAAAGAACTTGGAATCTTTGGAGTCTATAAAGTGATTTAACCTCTAAAGATCCAATCAACCATTGTTTAGTGGATACTTATTTGACTTTGGGTAGTGTTCTTGGGTAGAATTTTTTTCCAATTATTTTCAATGTAAACTAGATTTTGTTTTATGTCTATTCTTAAATTCAAAACTAAGATGGTGAAAGTTAAATATCAAATATTATCAAAATATAATGAAAGTTTATTTTCAATATTCTCAAAATAATATCTCAAAGGGTTTAGTATTGGGGGAGTGTTGTAAAGTTTAATAAGGAGAACTCCAAATGAGTACTTTCTCCAAACAATTCTTATTGTTTAATTTAATGATTTTTTTCACAAATCAATTGAAATTGTAATTTTGACCAATCATTGGAAAAATCAAAATTTAACCCCTATAGTTCTTTGACTAGGTTTTCTCTCAAATCGCTCCAAAACTGCCATTTCTAGCACAAGTGCCCAATTTAAGAAAAACATTTTTGGATACATGTAACCATAGTATCTTGTGGTAAGTTGGTTTGGAAAGATGTGGAAAAAGTTTCAAAAATTTCCACAATATGAATTGCAAGATATTAGCATTTGAAGTGACAAAAATCATTTTTTTGGCCCTACGAAAATCCGAACAACAACACTTTAGAAGGTGACATTCGTATGAAAAAATGTCCAAAATGGTGGTGTGTGTTTGGATTCATTCTTCAAGGCAAGATGGCTACGTGCTTGAAAAATTTCAGATCATTTGGAATTGTACAACATATAGGAAAAAAATAGTAAGTAGAAAGAAGTAGAGAATGATTTAAAATACCAAATTGTTAAGAATTTAATTATGGAATTGAAAATGGCCGATCCCAATGGTGGTAATGTTATAAGAAACAATCTACATCCTATGATTTTCTTTTTTTCAAAAAATACTAAAATTGAGTTAAACAAAGCACTTCAAAGTTTATTTTAGAGTAGAGATTCCATAACTGCCCACAAACTAAAACTCCTCATAACTTTCATCTCATTGATCAAAATGAAATGATTCAAAGCTTGCCCTATATTTATAAATCTAATAAATCAATTTCAAATTTTTATTTCTAAAAAAAGGGATTTTTTTCTTATCTACTTGGGTTGCCCAAGTTGAGAAACAAACAACATTTTACACCATAACTAGTTTTCACTTGTTTGCTCAAATGAAATGAAATTTAACATAAATGGAAGAGATTCCTTGACTCCTTGTCCACACCTTCTAAAACATTTCACCCTAAATAAGTCAAATCTCTTGCTCACAAGTGCGTGCCTCCCAAAGTTATGTTGCCAAAAATACAAGGCCAATTCTTTAGGGGTTAAAGATAAAAATTGCATATTTGATGAATTCCTTTGAAGCAAATCTATAGAAAGTTTTGAAATTTTATCATACGGATACTTCCTATTCTTGATGCTTAATATTATTGCTTTTGATAGAAACTTCAAAAAATTTATAGATTTTCTATTTTAAAACACATTTGTATTTTGTCCAAACTCCTTAGGCCTTTAGAGGTTAAAATCTCTAATGGACAGGAGGTGTTTTTCAAAAGAAATTGTCAAAAATTGTCATTTTTTGGTGCATTCTTGTAGATTGAAAATAATAACCATTTTTGCCATTTTAACCACATAAAATTGCTCTAAATTATTTTGGAAGTATATGAAACATTCTTTCTATTTAACACTAGGGATTGCAAGATTATAATACTTGAATAGAAAACAAAAAAGATTTACTTTGCCATTTAAAGTTAGCAAACTTTGAGCCCTCTTAGAGTGAAATTTTTTTCCAATCACAGTTGAGCCTCTATACCATTGAACACTAAATATTGTTAGGTATATACATGCAAAAACTCCAAAAGCAAAGAAGGGGGCTACTTACTGTGTATCACCTTCTCATTTGAAGAGGCCAAGTGCATTGGCAATACTTTAGTGATTTTTTGTACATTAAAGGAGTTTTAGAAAAAATTCATACCATAAAAACAAAAAGTCAAAATTTTTGAATATGTAGATCTTTTTAAATCTATGACTATATAAATTGCAAGGTTATTGTTTGTAGTTAGAAGAAATTTTTTCTAACCTTGTCCAATAGATTGAGCAAAGTTTCACTTCTCTTATACTAAGATTTTTGTGCTTAGCATAATAATTTTTTTTAAAGTACATATTGTATTATGTTAGTTATATACATGCCAAATTTCCAAAGTATAGTACCTTACAAATTATTCCAATGTTGTGAATATCTTCTTTCTATTGACTATGCATACTATATGGCAAATACAAATGGCCATGTGGCAATTGAAATTTACTTCTCATGTAAGACAACCCTTAAACCTATAAATGTTGATAGAGACGATTCATATCCAATGGAAGATTCTTTGTGTGGGACAAAAGTGTAGCTATTCATCCTTGGAATTTTGTGTAGAAAAGAGGAGATCTTCTACAATAGTTTGACTTCTAATGAGTGGTTTTGGATTTTTTTGAAACCAATGATTCCCATGGTATCAAGATGAATGATTTCTACAGTCACTAGTATATCCTCTAAAGGTTAAACACTAGGCTTGTGACCATGAAAATCAACTCTTTTGATATTGTTTGCTGTCATCTACTTTAACAAAAGAAAAGTGAATATTCATTAGAGGTCAAACAACCATGCAAGATCTTTCCTTTTTACACTAAATTTTGAAGATGAACAATTACAATTTTGCCATTCATATAACGATTCTTTGTCATCCATGAAACAAAAAAAAGGCTTCATCGTTGTTTAAGGGTTAATCTCAAAACCAATGATATGCATCACTAAGTTCAAAGACAGATAATTCATGGGAACAATTCCGTGAGTGCACTTAGGTATTCCAAAACTGAATGTCTACAAACATTGCAAGACTGCTTGCAGATTCTAGCAAAATGCTCCAGTCATGACCAACGCTGGCTTCGACTGACGAAGAATTCAACCGAAGACGTGATACTGCATCATGGTGCAACACCGGTGGTCAATCAAAAACCAGGCTTGAGGGATCCACATGTGAGAGATCAAACAGTAAGAAACCAGAGAAGAGAAACCCTAGGCCCAGACTTGTTCGCTTGAGCATGGAAGGGTTTGGACTTTACTGTAGCTCGATGCTCCTTTCAGAGCTGATGAACTCCTGCATGTTGTCACGAAGGAGGCTCATTTAGCTTTTCCTTCTTTGCTTTGGTACCGTAATGATTTTGGGAATTTCGCCTATCGGACGAAGACGACGACCTAGTTTTGATTCCCACTTGACATGAATTTATCGTCGGGTGAAGGCAGTGGTTCGATTGGGGAGCGTGCCGACCGAGCATGGCGGACGTAAAGTTCATTTTAGCTTGAACGGCGGTATCAATCCTCGGCTTTGAGGATCTGCAACCCTAATTTCCTCCAGAGTGTCCCACGAGGACGGCCCCAGAGATTCAAGTCCTGTTCGCCCTTCGAGTCCATGATAAGTTATCGGCAGGCTTGATGAAGAAGTGATTTCACTTCACACTCCGAAATCCATGCTGTTGCACTTTACTTTCTTTAGCAGCTTCAAAGCTACAGTAGGAGCTTGGCATCTTTGCCTGCAAGAGCCAATGGGGAAGGGACTTGGAAGACGATGAGGTCTTCCGTCTAACACGGAGGCTTGCCATTTAGACAAAGCTGGAACTGTAAGTTACCCAGCAAAGTTAATGTGTCCCTCGGACCAGCAGACGAAGATTCTGACTGTGCGACGAAGCCAATGCGCTTACAATCAGCGAGCTACTTAGTGTAATAAAATCTGCTTTCCTCTTGTGATTGAATTGTGTTCCATCATATTATCAGTTGCTGGAATTACGGAACTCATTGTCATGCTGCCTGCGTGCGGGCATGGCCATTGGGTTACTAGGACTCCTCGCATTTCTCCTTCAATTACGTTTCGTATTCCTGCATTGACGCCGCGGCTGCGTAATGGCGGTCCCGCATCCGCAAACGGGCGACAAGCGACGCCTATTGCGTCTCTGCAAGTCCAAGAATCCGGAGAGTCGGCGCGCCCCTTGATAAAAATGTGCGGGATCACGAGTGCAGCAGATGCAGCCGCAGCTGCTATCGCGGGGGCGGATTACGTTGGCATGATCGTGTGGCCGAAGTCCAAGAGGTCTGTGAGTGTGAGTTTGGCAAGGGAGATCGCGTCTGCGGCGAGAGAAAACGGTGCAGAGCCGGTTGGTGTGTTTGTGGACGAGAGTGCGGTGGAGATCGAGAGAGTCTGTAGTGATGCCAATCTCGCCATCGCCCAGGTTGGCTCCTGAACTTTTCAGAAAAATCCTTTGGAATCACGAGAGTGTGAGAATCATTATGCTTCGAGTATTGTCGATGAATTAGCAAATTGACAGAAGTTCTGCCTCCATGTGAAGTCTGAAAGGGCTTAGGGTTTAGGGTTTTTGAATCGGCGATGCTGGAACGAGGAAGATCAAATTAGGGGGTCCCTGTCGTGATTGAATTCCAGAGAATAATCCTAGTAATCACAAAATTGTGTGACTCATTTTGCTTCTCGCCTTATTTCGGAAAGTTTCCCCTTTTACTTAATTGTGCAGGGGTTTCGGGTTTCTGAATCGATCTTTCTTGAATGAGGAAAGTTCAACTTAGGGTCTCGTGTCGCAGTTGAATTTCCGAAACTAATCCTGGCAATCACGAAGATGGGAGAATCTTACTTCAATTCTGTACTTGACGAATCATTCTTCTGATTTTCAAATTTAGAGAAACTTTTTCCTGCATCTGAATTGTGCAAAGTTTAGGGTTTAGGGGTTTCGGATCCTCAATCTCCGTTGGACTTGGGGGGGTCAGGGTGCAAACAGAGAGGCGGTCTCAAACGCGATTTGATTACTGTAAGCCGGGGGTAATATGTCTAAGATTAGATTCTGGGGATCTGAATTGCGTGCGGCAGAGTAGAAAGAAATTTGTGAAATCTTGCATTCGAGGTTGAGTTCTGTGACACCCTTGTAGGACACAGTTGAGTTTGCGATCAGCCATGCAATCAAGTTGTTTGTTTCCAAATTTCGCTCCGTGCATTCTGAACTCCAGAATCTTGTCTCCATGCGCTAGCTTCGTCGTAGAGATTTCAAATCGGGTCACACCCAATGGGATTCTTCTTTCCGCAAAGTTGTAGGCCCCTTGTAGAGTCTTAGAACCTGATTCTGAAGCTGCCTGCTTCTGCTCGCCAGCTCTGATACCCCTGATGAGCAATTTTTCTTCCATGAGACTATTCGAGTTTATGTTGTGAGTTGATTTGCGAGAGTTTTTTCACGAGGGGATACCAAGTTCTTGCAGCTCTTGATAGTGGTGGTGGGTTTACAGTTGCACGGCGACGGCGCAAGAGCTTCTCTTCTACAAGGTTTGCCCGCGTCCTTGAAGGTGATCTATGTATTGCACGCCAACCAAAATGGAGTCATTCAAACTTCCTTCCCCCAAAGTGAGGGTGGCCCTCTCGTTGACTGGGTGCTGGTTGATGGCTTACAAGGCGGCAGGTCTGCACGACTGACTGGTTTCTAAATTTGACTTTTTTTGGTCTTGGAAGTGCGTACTTGTTTGGTGTCAATATGAGATGCTCAGATAAACCGTCGCTTAACGGTGATTTGGATACGTACAATCAGAATCAGAAATTATGTTTCCTTTCAGGCATATTAGAAGTATAAATCTTAAAAAATAATTACATATTTTGGAGTTTCTCTTGTAGTTTCTGTGAATTTTCGAAGTGAGAACTTTGTACCTGAATTCTCAATCTTGTCATTCTTGGGCCTTTCCCCACCAAGTAGCACCAGTTCGCTAACTAGGGTATTAAGGTGCATTAGTTTTTGTAGTTGGAAGTCGAGCAACCCATTGTGTGACCACACTTGCAAGCTAACGAATCGGGAGTTAGGTTTCCAGTTAGCTAACTGCTACCGCTTGGTTTGTGTGGGCTGATTCAGCACTTCGAACCGTTAGCTAGGCATTGCGAGTTGACTTGCCCGAAATTGGGGGTTCATTGGTGGAGAATAGGCACTGTAAACCCTAATTCAGATATTAGAGATATGAGATATGAAATTTAGATCCTTGTTATTGAGATCTGTGAAGCTGATTTTGGAGAACAAGACGAGGTGACTGTACTGACTGGTGCTTTCCACAAAATGCTTTCCACAAACTCGCAGTGGGGAGCAGTTTGATTGGAGAAGTTTTCAAGTTCCCAGTATGAAGAGCAGGAAAGGCTGGCTTTTGGCAGGGGGACTTACTCCAAGTAACGTCGCTACTGCTCTCTCTCTTTTAACTCCTAATGCCGTGGATGTTTCTAGTGGCATTGCGGGGTCTGATGGAATATGCAAAGACCCTGCTCGGATTGGAGCCTTTGTTAAGGCAGTGCAGAATTCGAGCTTGCTTGTAGAAGACAATTTGTCCAGGTGAGTAGCTTCGATGGTATTTAGTGACGAATAGGTGATATGGCACTAGCTTCTGAAGTCCAGTCATGGGGAGAAATTTATTTAGTTCAAAGAGCCAGAGACGGAGTGGATGATTTCACTGGATATTCTTTAGTTTCCTACAAATACGGTTGCAGGAGATGACAAATTCAGATCATCGCAAAGTAATAGAGATATGATGTTATTGGGATTGAAGAAGAGTTCCACGATAAGGACCGAAGGAAAAACGTCTTATTTATTGTCAAATTGGATGATCTTCCTTTGTCACCGGTGTGATCAAGTGTCTGTGCCTCCGAAATGTTTGGTCTATGGTTGATTCGAATTTTTTAGTGATACTTCTGAAATAGTATTCGACCATATTAACTCTGTATTTGACTCTTTTCCAGTTTCTACTTTAGTTTATAGATCTTAAAATGACCTAATATTGTGTATTTTGTTGTGCTCTCAATGTTTGTGGATCTCAAGGTTTACGTGTGAAGATGAAAGATATAATACGAATGCAATGATTTTCTTGTTATGAACTGCATTATTTCTATGTAGTACGGAGATGTACGACATGATATTTTTTGCATTATTTAACGAGAAGTGTCAGAAAGATAAATGGGACGTGGCAAGACGTGCAGCGCTTAAATTTGACGAGTTTTGGTTCTTTGATACAAATCCTGGATTCTTCCTTCAATTTTATTGCACTGTTCGGGAATGTGGTAAGGTAAAACAGCCCATTTTGGTCAGAATTAGGAGTTCATAATCATGCCATTGCTGAAATTTTTTCATTTTTTCCCCACATAAAGACAGGTGTGAGAAACAATGAGAGCATTTGAAATTATATTTTTTTGACAAAGTATGAATTTACTATAAATTTTTGAAGTGTTTAGCCCATCATGGCCCAAAAGAGTCTGTAGACTACTCGAGAATGAGCAAAATCTGTATTCATCATGCTCATCTTACACACCTAAAGCAGTCACAATAATTTGTAATGTAAAAGGCCTAAAAAAGTCACTTCTTGCAATGAAATTACACTAAAAAGTTAGAAGTTCCTACTAATGCAATCACTAATCACTCCATTATTGTCAGGTAAGACATTGATTGTGGTCCAAATCTCATTTAGTAATAAAACCCATGATGGGGTCTGAAAAAAATCTATAATGGGGTCATTCCATAGGTGTCCACTATGGGTCATCTGACCACAATGGGACTGTTTTACCCTACAGGAGATGGCTTGAAAACAATTCAAGCATTAAGAACCGCCCCCTTCAAAAGTCCCATAAATAGTGCACATGGTAGTTTACATAGAAGAAACTTTGTATGGTAATAAATTGCAGTTGTATGTGCACCATTTTCGAGTACTCATCAAGTGAAAGGGGTGACTAGAATGTGCAATCTTCACTCATAAATGAGTCCTTAACTAAGATACTTTGGGCAAAATCTGAAATGTAGTTAATGGAGCACAGTAAATTCTTTTTGACAGTGGTGAGTGAATTGTGAAGCAATGACTCGTCAAACTTTTTAGTGGGGAGTGTAGACATGCCCATGGCAACATTTTTGATATCAAGTGGACACATTAAGGACTCACAAGAACAACCAAAGCATTGTATTTCTCACTTTCTGGACTCACTTACTCTGTTTAAAGCCATGTTTTCATTGATAATTATGGAGCCTATGAGCATAAAGAGCAACCAGCGCCCCTTCCACTTTGAAGAATCATTTCTAATTCATGCACAATCAGAAATTTTTGATAAAAATTGCCACTGATGTGTTCTTCATTTTTCTTCCTGCCAAAAAAATGTAATAAATATTTTCAATTACAGAATTCTTCACAGAGGGCTGTTTTCCCTTAGATGAACGCTTTCTGAGCCTTCTACCTGAGTGCCTCTCCCTTGACTTTAAACATTGCTGAACCAGTCCACCGTGAGTTAGTCCAGTGCCCGGGTGTTCAGGACTGCACACCACTGGCGCCTTGTCTACTGTAATAATTTTGAATTGTTTTCCCGGCTTGCATGGACTTTCATTATCATATTGTTAATCTAATCTGCTGCTGCTGTGAGAAAAGATTCTTTACTGTTCATGTACCGTACTTCAAGTAGGAGGAAGGAAGCACTGAGTGGTCGCCCGCGTCCACAGCAGTCTGTAATCTACTCCTGATGAGGGTTACGAAGGTCCAAAGGAGCCGCGAGCAGTCCAGTGCCATGGCCAGCACAGTCTGTACTAACTAGGACTAGGGAAGTATTATGGAGGAGCTTGAGCCGGTTTCGTCTATTGATCTCTTCATCTCCTCTTCTTGAGTCGCGTGTATAGTCTGCTCACTCCCTGTCTTGAGGTTGAGTTACCTTGTGTTCTCGTGTCCTTATTGCTGGCATCTGCTTGAGTAGAACTTAGCACGTAAATGGCTGAGAGAGTTTTTTAGACGAACTTGTTTTGATCAGATCTAGTTGCAGATGGCAGTGATGAACATCAAGGATTCAAAATGAAAGGGGGTTGTGGACAAGAGGAGGATCTCTCTGAGGTGCGTTTCATGCTTCTGGATTTGTGATTTTAAACTCAAAGATGAAACCACCTAATGACTGGCTTTAAGGAATCCTTTTTGAGTGCATGATGAATACCGATTCGTGCCTGTCGTCTTTTGCAGCATGTTGTATAGATTGAAATTTGAAAGAGAAAAAATTCGATAGGCCACCTAATTTTAGTGCTGGATCATCTATTATGTTGTATTACTGCAGCTGCTCCAATTCTCGGATGATGAAGCGGCGGGTCCTTCCAACGATGGTGACAATCACTGGTGAGATGCTGATCATTGAACACATGATGTGTGAGGTTTCTCGGAATGGCGAGTTTGTAGCATGGAGGACCTGGAGGAGTAAACGAACCCTAGGGTTTCTTCCTCCAAGCCTGATGCTTTTCATGAACGTCCCTGAAAATGAAGATCTTCTGATGACTTTAGGTTGTTCTCTTAAGCCGGGATGCCAAATCCTGAGGTAGGAAGCACGCAGGGTTTGGGATAAGCATGGAACAGCCCGCTTAGGGTCTAATATTTTGTTTCGAAAGAGAATATATAATCCTTCAATCCCATTAACCTTTGATTATTACAAATTCACGAGGGTCCTCCATGCTTTGGATTGGACTTTGTAGCCTTCCAGACCTAATAGACCACGGGCCTTGCACAGCTGATCCTCCTGTTGTCCCTTGAGACTTGTGGTTCTTATTTGTTGGAATTTCTCAATTGTTGGTTTTGTCAGGGAACCGGAGTTGGAACCAAAACATACAATATTTCTAAGTCATAGTGGAGCTCAGAAGGACTTTACAGAGCAATTATGCGTCGATTTGGAGAGTTGGGAGTACTCGCCGTTCTTTGACAAACGGCCTGATAGTTTACCGAAGGGCCGAAAATTTCTTGAACTCATATTTCGAGCAGCTAAGCAATGTCATGTTGCAATATTGGTATTATCCGAAGATTTTTTCACCCGGACGAAGTGGCCCATGCTCGAGTTGGAGGCGTTCGTTCAATCTCAAGAAGACAATCCTGAAAAGCTTTCAATTCTCCCTGTGTATTTGGGACTCTCTTGGAATGAATGTACAAGGAATGAAACAAGACGCCAACATTGGCTATCTGTGTGGAGAGATTGGGCCCAGAAGGAGGATGGGATTGATGTGGGCAAGTGGGAGGATGCATTGAAGGTGTTGGGTCCTTCAAATGGAATTGAGTACGTGAAATCCTTGGGTGAAGTTGGGTTGAGAAAGCAAATTGTGAGTGCTGTTTGTCGCCTAATTCCACCGGAGAGCTCATGGAGTGGTGGACATGTGCAAGGGAGAACACGCATAGTCAAGGTGAGAAATGTTTGTGAATACACTAAAGGTTATGAATGTGAATGCTCTTGGAACATGGAAGGGATGCTTGCTATTGGCGATGGAAACATGGTCAACATAGACCAAGAAAATGATTCACAAGAAGACTAACTATGGAATTGTGGATTTTTTTGTTATCATTTCTCTAGCCGATGTTGACCTTGGGCCCTCTTGTATGATTGCACATGCATAATGGAATAGAGGGATTCATGTCCAATTTGAGCAAGGGAGTTCATCCAATTGGGTTGGCGTGGTCATCAGTGACCAATTCCAACAATTTTGGGTGGACTCTACAACTTGAGCTTGAATAGGACATTGAGTTCTCTAAATTCATTGAATTTTTTATTACATATTCTGAAGGACCTAAATAATTCTAATAAGTTTTTCTACTTTATCCTATATGGTTGGATTGAAATTATTATTTTTAACTTATTTAAAACTAAATGGGTTGAAGTAGAGTCATGTATGATTAAGCCCTTCACACATCAGTGAAACCCTTACAAGTGAATTGACACGAAGTTATTAAACATAATTTTACTCCATTGTTCACTATAGTAATTACAAAAATAGTGAAGGGTTGACAGTGTGAAGAAGAATTAGTTGCTTGGATCTAACAAGTTGATTGACATTGTTTTTGCTTGGATGTAGGCTATATTCAAAAAGCTCTGGACTACAAAACCATCGCCATCTTATGGTGTTCGTGTAGTGGGTGTTTATGGTATGGGAGGAATTGGAAAGACCACTTTTTGCAAAGCACTTTGTGATGAGTTGCATGTGAAGTTCCAAGGGAAAGTATGCCATGCCGAATTGGGTACCAAGAGTGAACCAATTGAATTGCACAAGGAAGTGTTGCGAAGATTGACCGATGTAAACCATGATAGTTTGATGTTTATGACCGAAGCAACGGTTAGTTCCATGTATCCTATGTTTGTTGGACATGATGTTCATTAGATGTGTTGGTGTATATGTATTTTGATTTCCTTATTTGAAAGAAGGTTGCAATCTTTGAGAAGTAGTTTGGAATTCAAAGGTATTCAACCTAAGTATTAGAGCTTTGCATTATTTATGGAAATGAATGTTACTTTTGAATCTAGAAATGTGCAATTGTAGACTATTGATCTTCTCGGACGACGCATACGTCAACAACAAGTGTTCTTAGCTTTGGATAATGTGTGGCAAGAGTCACTCGCACAAGCCAAGGTTTTTCTTAGGGCAGGTTTTCATCGAGGCAGCATTGTGATGGTGACAGCTCGTTCTATTGACATACTTGAGCGCTTAAACATTAGTAAAAGTGATTGTCTAGAGATGCCTGATTTGGAAGAGGAAGAGGCAAAGCAACTATTTCTTCATCATGTGACACCTCAACTTCAATTCATAAGTGAAGGTGATGAGTCCAAAATCCAATATTGCATCAAGCAATGTTGGTTTCGCAAAGGTGCCAATATGGAGGGGCATTTTCATCCTTTAGCACTAAAAGTTTTGGGTGCTCAATTGGGAGCCCTTGGTTTTGATCCAAGCCTTTGGGTGGAGAACTTATCTAAAGATGACAAATTCAACCACTTTCGAGAGAAGGACCATCCGATATTCAACATCCTCCAAAAAGGTTATGACTCATTATGCGAAGAAGACCAACTTTTATTCATGGATGTAGTTCTTTTCCATCCATCTCAAACAGAATCTTTCTTTCGTCATTGGGATTTTCTAATCAGGGATACCACTAATTATCATATCTTCCGCCTTGATATTTATAAATGGTTGAGTATTGTGCACAACTTGCCAGAAGTGAGGTTTACTGAGGATTGGGTAAGAATTTTGAATATTGATTGTTTGAATTATTTGTCTTTTGGAAATTTATGCCATTTAATGCAACTAGATCTTGGTTTGAATCCATCCTAACTATCCATTAACATTCTTGACGTTTGGTTTGTTCACCAGATTTGTGCTACCTTTGTATGCGTTTCTTTGCAAAGAAGTTGGTGCAACTAGGATCCAAGGTCGAGATAGTAAAACAATTTCTTGATCGATAATTTTTCTGTTGCAGAGTACAGGCGAATTTGATTGATCAATTTGGTTACTTTTGCATTTTGTCCTTCCCAATATGGTATTGTGTTGTATGGTAATTGCAGTTACAAGCTCTGAAGGCCAAATCGTTGATTGAAGATATTGGTGATGGTTTCCATGGTGTCATTGTTCACAACTTGTATCTTGAATTTGCCAAATCCGAGGTGAAGAGGGGTGCTCTAGATGCCAGACGTTGGGTGTGGTATGACAAAGAAGCCGCGTATCCTGATGACCTAGCAAGGAGCCCATCCGGAAACTGTTGGTCCAGTGTAGAGAGAATCTCCGTGAAGTTTGTCGATGATGAAGATGCCAGGTCACTTCGATGTACGGCACCTCTAGGAGGAATGAAGTGGCGTCAGTTTTCCAATGTTGTGGTGCTAAAGCTTTTTATTGGCAGGAATGAAGTGTTGGATTTGCGAGGTTGACGATGCCTCAAAAGCATGGAGCTCATGTGGAGTTATGATGGCTTTAGAGGTCATAAAAGTGGAGGCCAACTACTTGGACTTGGAGAGCTGAGGCATCTTGCCTGGCTTGACATGATCAACATTCATTTTGGCCCATGTTTTCAGGAAATTGGTCAATTGACAAGGCTTGAGGTTTTGCGGTTGGATACGAATTGCTTTGCTGAAAGCCAATGCTCAGAACCTTTAGAACCACCGAATCTTGGCAGATGCATTCAATTACAGGAGCTCGTGCTTCAATGCATGTGTCTTATGTCATTTCCAGATTTGAGAAACTTGATATCGTTGAGAAAGATTCTCTTCCTCGGATGCTGGAGTGCAAAACAGGTGGTTGGTTTGAGCTCACAAATGACTTCCCTGCGGGAGCTCTTGTTGATTTCTTGCAATTCGTTAAGCCGATGTACTGGTTTGGGCAATGTGGTTTCGTTGCAACAACTCAATATTGCACATTGTTCGCATCTCAGTCAGCCTCTTGTTTTGCACAAGCTTACAAAGCTGCGACGGTTGCGTTTACAAGACAACGGATTCAAGAAGCTGCTAGGGTTGAACGACTCCATGCCATTGCAGGAACTTATTGTTGACGGAATTGATGAGATTCCCAATTTACACCTGTTGAGGCGTTTACAACAGCTGAATATCGGTAGTTTGAGGTCTACGGTGACGCCGTGTTTTGGTAGCTTCATTGCCCTGGAAGTATTCATCCTCAAGCATTTGCGAGAGGTTAGGGATATACGTGGCATGCGCTCGTTGACAAGTTTAAGAAGATTGATAATAATCGGTGCCGGCAATCTATCACAGTTGCCTGAGTTGGGTGACCTCATGGCATTACAATACCTCGAGCTAAGAAGCTGTTGTAGTTGGGTAGGGAATCTTGAATTACCAGATTTTCACAAGCTCATAAACTTGGAAGTTTTGGAGATTACCGCAACCCCAATCAAGAGGTTACCAAGCCTTGAACGCATTACACAACTCAGGGAGTTGCGTTGTCATAGAACTTTGTTGGCCGAGTTACCCTCTCTGAATGGTTTGGACAAATTGGAGTCTATCAACCTAAGGGATTGCCGTGAGCTGACAAGTTTGGAGAAGGTGGGAACCTTGCCTGCATTGATACGCCTGGATGTTTCATTCTGTTATAGGTTGACGAGGTTGCCAGATTTCAGAAGCTCCAGGAGTCTGCAGGATCTCAGATTTTGTCATACTGGAGTGCGACTGGGTCCAAAAGACATCACGGACCTGGCAACCTTACCAGCGCTGAACATGTCGGGTTGGGACCATGTTGAGGTGCCCTTTTCTGTGTTATTAGAAAAGATGACATTGGAGGAGGTCGTATCGCGTTTGGAAGCGAATCAACTGAAGTATTTCACCACATTCCAGCCAAGGACTGATCCGGAGAAGTGGCGACCTTATTATCTAGTCTCCCATGTTTGTTCCCATCGCTTTTCGTCTTTGGGACCTCGTTTCACCTGAGCATCTTGAAGGGTGAAAATACTGTCTTTCAGGGTTGAATGGATGAGAGTCATGAGTCCTATCACCATTTATGATCTGATTGGTAAAAAATGATCTGATTTTTGAACCAATAGGTTTATTCTTCATTTCTACAATGTTCTAGAAAGTCATCCATCTTAGCCTTGGGGCCGGATGCATGTGTCTTAAGCCTGCAGGAAGGAGGCATAACATTGAGGTTGATATCCAAAATTATCAAATTCTTGAATAGTTTCATTCTTTGTATCCATAGGTTCTCTATTTGACATTCTTCAATTTCTTTCTAGCTGCTCTTGCATTCTAGGTTAATCCCTGAAGGTAGAGTGTCCTACACAAGTGACGATTTGAGAGAAATCATCATAAAGTACTATTTGGAAGAATGTTTTGGAATTGTTATACAAGTAGAAGTTGTAGATTTTGAGTTTTAGATTCCATCTTTACATTCAGATTGACCATTGTTGTCACGAATATTTTTTTACAAATTTTGAAAAGGAAATTTCAAAATTCCTTCTACAGCTGATTACAAGGAAAGTATTACAATGTGAATAAACTTTGTTAGAAATGGATTTTGAAATGACGTTCTCTTGACATAGTGATTTTTTGAAATTTTTGTTTCAAAAAAATTTATGAATTCCTTTTGGCAAATATACTTTTGAACTAGAGTCAATGGAATTTTTGTTTCGTCTACCACTTACTTGCATGTACTTGCACATTTGCAATTTTAGAAAATATGTATTTAAATAACACCAAATCCAACCTTTAGATAGGATCGACAACAACTTGATAAAACTTAACACCGAAAAAAACATAAGCTTCGATGTGTTCATCGCTTAGAAACTGCATGTCGGAGTGTTGACCTCATTAAGGATTCAGTAATGTCACCTATATTTGTCTAAATATGCACTCGGTATTTGATTATGCTTCCTATCATCAATCCAGGAACAACCAAACTCATTGGAAGAGGCTTGAAAAGTGGCTAAATTTCCAGGAACGAAATAGGGCATTAGGCTGTTACTGTGCTTGCTTAGAGTAACCGTAGGATCTACAGCATGAACAATGATATTGCCGGGGTGCGGGCAAAGTCTGATAACGGAAAATGGTAATTCATGTGAAGTTCAACAGGTTTGACCGCTAGAAATGACCTTCACGGGCAGGTCCAGACTTCTCCACAAATCACGTCAAATACAGACGGGAAGAAGCTCGGAAAATTACGAGAAAGTTTGCAATATCTAGAACATGACGAGAAGAAGGAAACCATGAATTTTTCTGATAGCATACTGCAAGGTAATTGAGAATGCGGAGCTTGCAAGTCCAATGTCTTTGAGGAGAAGGAGAGGAAGTTGCATTCGCAGTGAGCAGACCGCCTGCAGTATATAGTGCCCAGTGACGAATATGTGAGCACTTCGGCAGCCTGCCCACATTGACCGTCGTAAGGGATTAAGTCACAAAATGTATAAGAATATGCATTCAGAGGCGGCGACTTTCAATTCAGTTGCCGACGTACCCGATCGCTGCAATAAGCATTGCCAAAAAAAATGTAGGTTCTATGAGAATCCAGCAGTTTCTAATGAAGCATGAAGCGTTCTGATCTGGTGATTTCTCTTCTGACGCCATCTGAGGGCTGGACTACCCAACCGCCATAATTTCAGTTCCTCAATTACAATAAGACGATTTCATTCCTCGGCAGGTTTTCAGTATTATTCACAATCTTCTGGACAATGCTCTGGATTCTCTTCTCTCGTTTGTTTTTTATCAGCTTCCCTAATTTTTTTCACCAAACCGAAGGCACAAAACTATGCTCGAAGCGTACTACCCATCGAGAAGTTCAGGCATGAAAATCGTCATTTCAGCTCTTCCATCCGCTTGCTTGGGCACACCCAAATTTTCCCCAAAACTAAGCATGCTTCATAAGAACCATTCTTCTCTTGCAATTCCTCTTACTAAAGCATTCACAATCATCACTCACCAACGTAGAACTTAGGTCTAAACTCCAGAACTTATATCTAAGTTTGCATTTTAATACAAGTCAAGGTATGATACAATCAATAACCATAGTGGAACACATTTTTGATATTGAATGAATATTCATAGTTGGACAAGAAATTTATATCACTAAAAGGCAATAAAGTGTACATGCAATAGCTCTCAAAGTTTTCTTATAATTCTAAAACTGCCATAACTAATGAAGAAAAGATAATTTCTTTTAATAATTGGAATATTTATATGTACAATTAGTATTATATGAAAATAATTGATTTCAAAATTTTAAGAGAAATTTAGAATTTAGTAATTTAATGATGTTGAAAGTAAAAATAAACTTTTGGTATGAATACAAAATTTACAAAATTCTTTTGTACAAAGAATGAAAATGTGTTTGAGAATGATATGGTGAAAATTTCATAAATTTTTTAATTATAGAACAAAATATTATTGACTTAAATTTGATATCAAATATATATGTAATTTAATATACAAAAAATACAAAAAATATGACTTTTTAAAAAGTTTTTTATTTATATTTAATGATTTTGAGGGAGATTTCTGAGATAAATAATACATTTTATAATATTAGGATTTATCTTTTATTTATTTCTATTTTATTGAAAAAATTCATTCTAAAAGATTTTCATTCTCCCAATTAAGAAAATTTGTAAACTTTTGTAGAATGTAGTTTATTGTTTCTTTCAATTTGATTAATATTTTAAAACAAAATTTAAATATGAAGGTTTGAGAATAAATTCTAATCCTAGTAAAATAATTAGACAACATGTCCTAATTTTGAGTAAAAAAGTTTAATCCCTCAATTATTGAATGGCCAAAGTTTGAAGTTTATGATATATTTTGGAATTCAATGTAAGTATTCTAGATAGTATTACACTTATATTGTTTGAATATAAAAGTTCACATCTTCAAATTGTTTGTAATTATCTAAAATTTATTGAGATTGTAACATTAGAGTGTTGATATTATAAAAGAACTTGGAATCTTTGGAGTCAATAATGTGATTTAACTTCTAAAGATCCAATCAACCATTGTTTGGTCAATACTTACTTGACTTGGGGTAATGTTTTTGGATGGATTTTTTTTCAATTATTTTCAATGCAAACTAGATCATGTTTTATTTCTATTTCTAAATTCAAAACTAAGATGGCTAAAGTTAAAAATAAAACATTTTCTCAAAGCATATCCTCCATCAATAATATCTCAAAGTGATTAGTATTTGGGGAATATTGTAAAGTTTAACAATGAGAACTCCAACACTTTCTCTAAACAATTCTTATTGTTTCATTTCATGATTTTTTTCATAGATCAATTGAAATTGTAATTTTGACCAATCATTGAAAAAGTTGAATGTTAAAGATATAAATTGCATATTTGATGAATTCCTTTGAAGCAAATCTACAGAAAGTTTTTAAATTTTATCATACAATTATTTTCTATTCTTGATACTTAAGATTCTCACTTTTGATACATTGAACTTCAAAAAAGTTATAGATTTTTTATTTTATAACACATTTGTATTTTGTCCAAAACCCTTGGCCCTTTACAGATTAAGATCCCTAACCGAGAAGAGGTGTTTGTCAAAAGAAATTGTCAAAAATTGTCATTTTTGGTGCATTCATGTAGATATAAATAAAAAACCATTTTTTCAATTTCAACTATACAAAAGTGTTCTAAATCATTTTGGCAATGTGTGAAAACAATTCATTCCATTGAACACTAGGGAATGCAAGATTATAATACTTAAAAAGAAAAAGCTTTGCCAAATAAATTTAGGAAACTTTGAACCCTTTTAGAGTGAAAATTTTCTCTAATCACAATTATTGAGCCCCTATACCATTGAGGACTAAATTTTGTTAGGTATATGCATGCAAAAATTTCAAAAGCAAAGAAAGGAGCTACTTATTCTAGATCATCCTATAATTTCAAGAGGCTCAATGCATTGGCAATACTTAAATTCTTGATTTTGTGTACATTAAAGGAATTTAAAAAAAATCCATACCGTAAAGACATAAAGAGTCAAACTTTTAGAATATGTAGAATTTTTTCAAACTTTGACAATATAAAATGATAGATTATTGTCTGTGGTTACAAGAATTTCTTTCTAACCTTGCCCAATGTAGATAGCAATGTTTCACTTCTCTTGTAGTGAGATTTTTGCACTAAACATCATTTTTTTTCTGAAAATTACATACAATAGTACATTAGTTACATACTTGTCAAATTTCAAAAGTATAATACCTCACAAAATTGTTCCAACGATGTGAATATCTTCTTTCTACCTTATTGACTATAAATACCATATGACAAATGCAAATGGCCATGAACTTCTAATCTTATGTTAATAAGCCAAATCTCAAAGCGAATGACAAGAATAAAACATCAGTGCATGATAATAGAAAGTTCAAAGCCAGATATGTTAAATAATTCGTTAGAACAATTGTGTGAGTGCACAAAACTGAAGTATTCCGAAACTGAATGTCTCCAAACATTGCAAGACTGCTTGCAGATTCTAGCAAAATACTCCAGCTATGGCTAACGCTGCATACGATTGACGAAGAATTCAACCGAAGACGTGATACTGCGTCACGGTGGAAGACTACGCTTGAGGGATCCGCATGTGGGACTGATCAAACTGTAAGTTACCTGAGAAGAGAAACCCTACAGGAGGGACAACGAAACCCTAGGCCCAGACTTCGTTCGCTTGAGCATGGAAGTGCTTTACCGTAGCTCGATGCTCCTTTCACAGCTGATGAACTGCTGAATGTTGTGGCAAACATAGCTCAAGCAGCTTTTCCTTCGTTTCTTTGGTACCGTAATGATTTTGGGAATTTTGCCTTTCGGACGAAGACGACGACCTAGTTTTGGTTCCCACTTGACATGACTTTATTGTCGGGTGAAGGCAGGGGTTGGAAGCAGCTTTTTTTCTTTAGCAGCTTCAAAGCTAGGAGCTTGGCATCTTTGCCTGCAAGAGCCAATGGGGGAGGATCTTGGAGGACGATGAGGGCTTCCGTCTAATGCGGAGGCTTGCCAATCAGACAAAACTGAAACTGTAAGTTACCGAGCAAAGTTACTGTGTCCCTCGGACTGGCAGACGAAGATTCTGACAGTGCGACGAAGCCGATGCGCTTGCAATCAGCGAGCAACTTAGTGTAATAAAATCTGCTTCCGCTTGTAATTGAATTGTGTTCCATCATATTATCAGTTGCTGGAATTACGGAATTAATTCTCATGCTGCCAGCGTGCGGGCATGGCCATGGGGTTACTCAGACTCCTTGCATTTCTCCTTCAATCACGTTTCGTAATCCTGCGTTGACGCCGTGGCTGCGTAATGGTGGTCACACATGCGCAAACGAGCGACAAGCGACGCCTATTGCGTCTCTGCAAGTCCAAGAATCCGGAGAGTCGGCACGTCCCTTGATAAAAATGTGCGGGATCACGAGTGCAGCAGATGCAGCCGCAGCTGCTATCGCGGGGGCGGATTACGTTGGCATGATCGTGTGGTCGAAGTCCAAGAGGTCTGTGAGTGTGAGTTTGGCAAGCGAGATCGCGTCTGCGGCGAGAGAAAACGGTGCAGAGCCGGTTGGTGTGTTTGTGAACGAGAGTGCGGTGGAGATCGAGAGAGTCTGTAGTGATGCCAATCTCGCCATCGCCCTGGTTGGCTCCTGAACTTCACTGAAAAATCCTTTGGAATCCCAAGAGTGGGAGATTCGAGTGTTGTCGATGAATTAGCAAATTGAGAAAAGTTTTGCCTTCATGTTAAGTATGCAAGGGCTTCGGATTTCGGGTTTTTGAATCGGCAATGTTGGAATGAGGAAGTTTAAATTAGGGGGGTCCCTGTCATGAATGAATTTCAGAGAATAATCCTGGTAACCACAAAATCGTGTGAATCATTTTGCTTCTCGACTTATTTCGGAAAGTTTCCCCTTTTACTTAATTGTGCAGGGGTTTGGGGTTTCTGAATCGACCTTTCTTGAATGAGGAAAGTTCAACTTAGGGTCTCGTCTCGCAGTTGGATTTCAGAAATTAATCTTTTCAATCACGAAGGTGGGAGAATCATACTTCAATTCTATACTGGATGAATCATTCTTCTAATTTTCAAATGGAGAGAAACTTTTTCCTGCATCTAAATTGTGCAAAGTTCAGGGTTTAGGGTCTTTGGATCCTTCATTTAAGTTGGACTTCGGGGGTGTCAAGGTGCAAACAGAAGAGGCGGTTCTCAAACGCGATTTGATTTCCCTAAGCTGGGGGTAATATGTCGAGGATGAGATTCGGGGGTTATGAATTGCTTGGGTCAGAGTGGAAAGAAATTTGTGAGATCTTGCATTCGAGGTTGAATTCTGTGACACCCTTCTAGGGCACAATTGAGTTTGCGATGAGCCATGCAATCAGGTTGTTTGTTTCGGAATCTCGCTCCGTGCATTCTGAACTCCAGAATGTCGTCTCCATGCACTAGCTTCGCCGTAGAGATTTCAAATCGGGTCACACCCAAAGGGCTTCTTCTTTCCACCAAGTTTTAGGCCCCTTGTAGAGTTTTGGAGCCTGATTCTGGAACTGCCTGCTTCTGCTCGCCAGCTCTGATAGCCCTGATGAGGAATTTTTCTTGCATGAGTTTATTCGAGTTTATGCTGTGAGTTGATTTGCGAGAGTTTTTTCACCAGTGGATACCAAGTTCTTGCTGCTCTTGATAGTGGTGGTGGCTTTACAGTTTCACGGCGATGGTGCAAGAGCTTCTCTTCTACAAGGTTTACCCGCGTCCTTGAAGGTGATCTATGTATTGCACGCTAACCAAAATGGAGTCATTCAAATTTCCTTCCCCCAAAGTGAGGGTGGCCCTCTGGTTGACTGGGTGTTGGTTGATGGCTTACAAGGGGGCAGGTATGCAGGACTGACTGGTTTCTGAATTTTCCTTTTTTTGGTCTTGGAAGTGCGTCCTTGTGTGGTGCCAATGTAAGATGCTTAGGTCAACCGTCGCTTAATGGTGATTTGGATACGTACAATCAAAACCAAAATCAAGAGTTATTTTTCTTTTTAGACACATCGGAAGTGTAAATTTAAAAAAAGAATTATAAATTTTGGAGTGTCTCTTGTAGTTTCTGTGAATTTTCGAAGTCAGAACATTGACCTGAATTCACAATCTTGTCATTGTCGGGCCTTGCCCCACCAAGGAGCGCGAGTTAGGTAACTAGGGTCCTCCGGTCCATTAGCTTTTGCAGTCGGAAGTCAAGCAACCTATTGTGTGTCCACACTTGCAAGCTAACCAATCGGGAGTTAGGCTTTCGAGGTAGCTAACTGCTACCACTTGGTTTGTGTGGGCGGATTTAGCCCTTCAAACCGTTGGTTTAGGCATTGTAAGATGACTTGCCCGAAATTGGGGAGGTCATTGGTGGGGAGTAGGCACTGTGAACCCTAATTCAGATATTAGAGCTATAAGATATGAGATTCAGATCCAGGTTATTGAGATTTGGGAAGCTGATTTGGGAGAACAAGACTAGGTGACTGTACTGACTGGTGCTTTCCACAAAATGCTTTCCACAAACTCGCAGTGGGGAGCAGTTTGATTGGAGAAGTTTTCAAGTTCCCAGTATGAAGAGCAGGAAAGGCTGGCTTTTGGCAGGGGGACTTACTCCAAGTAATGTGGGTACTGCTCTTTCTCTTTTAGCTCCTAATGCTGTGGATGTTTCTAGTGGCATTGCGGGGTCTGATGGAATATGTAAAGACCCTGCTCGGATTGAAGCCTTTGTTAAGGCAGTGCAGAATTCGAGCTTGCTTGTCGAAGACAAGTTGTCCAGGTGAGTAGCTTAGATGGTATTTAAGTGACGAATGGGTGAGATATGGCACTAGCTTCTGAAGTGAAGCCATTGGGAGGAATTTATTTAGTTCATAGAGCCAGAGACGGAGTGGATGATTTCACTGGATATTCTTTAGTTTCCTACAAATACGGTTGCAGGAGATGACAAATTCAGATCATCGCAATGTAACAGAGATATGATGTTATTCAGATTGAAGAAGAGCTCCACTATATATATGATCCGATGAAAAACATATTATTGTGAAATTGGATGATCTTCCTTTGTGAGCGGGTTGATCAAGTGTCTGTCCCTCCGAAACGTTTGGTCTACGCCATAGATCATGGGTGATTCGAATTTTTTAGTGATACTGCTGAAATAGTATTCGACCATATTAACTCTGTATTTATTCTTTTCTAGTTTCTACTAGTCCTTTTTTTGGCACCACAGGGCCAGATTGCACCATTTCAAAATAAATATTTCGTTTTCACCAGATAAAAGTAATCTTTTTTTGCCCAAAAGTTTCCATTTCAATTTAAAATGTGGATGAAATTGCCAAATTTGGATGAAAAAGTGTACAAATATGATTTAAAAGTGTTTTTGGTCCAAAAGATGGATGAATATCGAAATACAATACTTCACTAAATTTGCAGTGATTGCCATCATGGGACTTTCTCAAAAAGTAAAAAAAAGGGTTGGTTTCTACTTAAGTTTGTAAATCCTAAAATGACCAAATATTGTGTATTTTGTTGTGCTTCCAATGATTGTGGATCACAAAGTTTATGAGTGAAGATGAAAACTTGAATATGAATTCAATGATTTTCTTACTATGATTTGCATTTTCTATGTAATATGAAGATGTATGACATGATATTTTTTTTATTATTTGATCATAATTGTCAAGAAGATAAATGGGATGAGGCGAGATGTGCAACATTCAACCCCTAAGCACTTCAATTTCCAATTTCTGGAGGATGAATATGTTGAAACTCAAGTTTCATTTTCATTATTGCTTGAATGAACGTCATCCTAATTTGTGGAGATACTATATCAAGTTGTTGTCCTACCTAATGGTTGGATTTGATGTTACTAGAGTGCATGTTTTCCTAAAGTTACAAATATGGAATTATGTCAAGTGGCTGACTAAGCCTAAATTGCATTGTTTCTAATTCTTAATTAGATTCCCCAAAAAGAGGGATCAAATTTTAAGAACACAAACATTTTGAAATATTACCATGTGAAGAGAACCTCATTTTGAATCCATTCCAAAAAGTTTTATTGAAAAAATGATAATAGTTTGTTTGTAATCGAATTTTGAAGGAATTTTGCAATTGCCCTTCAAAATTTATAAAAAAAATATCGGTGATAGCATTGGTCAATCTAAGTTTATGAATGGATTCTCAAACTCAAAATCTACAACTTTTGTTTATATAAGAATTCCAAGATATTCTTCCAAATAAAACTTTATGATGATTTTTTACAAATCATGAATTTAGGAGAACACTCTTGATGCTTAGGGGTTAAATTTCATGGTTTTTGGTTCTTGTAGTCACAATGTGAATGTCGATCTTCCATTTTCTTGCACTGTTCATAAGTGTGATAAGATAAACCAACCTATGACAGGTAGAATGATTGGTTTGCCATATTGGCATAATTTAAATTAATTTTCTTTTATTATAAAGACAAACGTGAGAAATGGGGAGAGCCATTGAAAATTTCATTTTTTTTTTATGAAGTATGAATTTGTTTTGAATTTTATAAGTGTGGTGCCTAATTGTCCTTAAAGAGTTTCTAGGCAACCCCCAAACCAACAAAAAGTGTATCCATAATAATCATCTTACTCACCTAAAGCAATCACAATATTTTCTAAAATGGAGATTACACGAAAATATAAATAAATCTCTTTTGGTGATGGATTTCCACTAAATTAAAAAAGTGGAAGCTTTTATTGTGGTCTATAATTATCATCATCCAAGGCACTTAGTTGATTGTAGCCACTAACTCAAACTAAGTTAATGTAGATCAAATCTCATTTATTGGAAAAAGTTTGTCATGATTGTTTATTGTTAAAGGACAACCTCAGCTTCGATACCAAACCCTAAGGTAGACAAGCTTAATACCACCTTATTTAGGAATTTGAGTATCTTGGGGTCAATTCCAAAAAGGGCACATATTTTTTAGAGGTGTGTGTTCGTTTTACATATCAAAGCCAAGTGGAATTGGAATTTTTCAATTAAAAGTATACTTTTTTTTTGAATTTTTGAAGTAGTCAACTTTAAAATTACAAAAGCACCCATTGAATAGAGTCATAAACATCTCATAAACAACCCATAACCACCAAGTCAAATTCTAAGTATTCACCATTAATAGAGTGACAAGTTACCCCTTGTTGTCATAAAATGCTTTGATTTTGTCATAAAAATAGTAGATTTGGATGTTTTACGGATGGAATTGAGCCCAAACCAAGGTGACTCAGTAAATTGGGGTTGGGGGTGAATTGACCCCTATACTCATCCTTGAGGGAAAACATTGAATTTTTTTATTTGCTAGACATGATAAAATTTCCAAATTCTGAATTCATTTTTGCAATTAGAGGCCCCAAATTATGTAGGAGTGATGTAGAGAAAAATTTAATTAGGCATGAAACAGGGGGTCTTATTATTTACATGCCCCTCTAGAATGACTTAGGGGAGACAAGTAAGGGGGTTAGTTCACCCTAATCCTGAAACAGGCTGGTCTATTGCTGAAATTGGAAAATGAATAGAATTGGGATGGTTAACCTGTTAGGACATGGCCCCCTATGACCGAGGTAGTCACTTAAATTCTCCTATTATTGGACCAATACGTGCATTTATTTTTTCTATAGTCAACAATTAAGTCATCTATCGAACCATTATGGTCCATAGTGTCTCCACAAGGTTAATCCTTAACCCAAAAAAGTCGACACAGACGTTTTATGTCTAATGGATGACAAAGAATCCTCACATATAAGACAGAAGTGCAATTGTTCATCCTTGGAACTTTGTGCAAAAAGGATAGATCTTGCACAATAGTTTCACCTCCAATGAATATTTTTGAATTTCACAAAGTAGAGCATGTCACATGGTTTCAAAAGAGAGGATTCTACAGTCACCGGTCTGTTCTTTGATGGTTAACCCCTCACTCCTGAATGGGACGAAAACTGTCCTCAAGTAAATTTCAAAGTGTTGTAACTTTTGCATTCGATGTCCAAATTCAATGAAACTTGTTGGAGAATTTGAGCTCGCTCTTCTAGTTTGTGCGATAAAATTTTCAGATCAATCCAATATTTTCTGAATTTTTTGAAGGCAATCGAAATTCATAGGTTCAATTTTGGTTCTCCAAACTCCATTTGATGGCTGCAACTTTGGGAGCTTGTATCTCCTTCATCTAAAGTTCTTTTTCAATAAATTTTTTTGTTTTATTTTTTCCTTTAAGTCTACTTATTGTGGTAGAATTTTCATGTCAATCCATGTTGTTTTGAATGTTTGGGAGCAATTTGAAGTTCAAAATCCCAATATTTTTGGATTAAAAAGAACTTTGGTGGCTTTTCTTTTCTTCATACAATGTTTGTTTCCAATAATTTTTTTTGTTAAAGTTGGGCATACTAGTCTAGTTTGTGTGTATAAAATTTCATATGAATTCAATAAATGATGAGTGACTGAGAAGCATTTTAGTAGAAGGAGGTTCAATTTTTGATGTTTTTTTTGCAACTTTTCATGCTATTTTTTTGACATTTCAAAGTCATTTTGCAAACACAATGAATCAATTGACTGATATTTTTTTCATCAATGTGTTTGTATGCTGATTTTGAATCACTTTATAGCTTAAAGTTTCTTGATTTGAGTAGATTTAGAAACCGAATTTCACCTTCAAATGTATTTTTAGAAAAAATTCAGCATCCTTTTGTCAACACTAAAACATTATAATCTTGCAATCTACGGGGTCAAATGAAACCAAATTTGGTGCAAGTAATCTACAACAAGTGCACTACAATATTGTATGGTTGAGATCTCATTAACTCAGTGAATATTATATCCATAACACTTCAAAAAAAATGTTGTTTTTTGACTTATTCAAGCCTTGGGTCTTGAGGGGTTAAACAACAAATTGGTCACCATGGGGAAAAGGCGGGCTACGGACTGTTCACCATTCAGTCTCTAACTATGGGAATAAAACACTATTCATACCGATGAACAGTGTCGTGAAAAGGCAATTCTCGGGTAGTATTGCCTTCGCAGTAGCTAGAGCAACTGTTTATCTTGGAGTTGGGTAGCAACGACCACATCCTTGGCTATAGTGACGGTGTGAGTGCTTTTCGGGTCCTTCATTGCGTGATAGTCGAAGTAGCGGTTACTCCACTAAGTTTCTAGACTTTGGTTCTAGATATATGCATTTTATTCGCATGAAATGGTAGTGAGGTAAGTGAATGCAGAGAACTTCCTTGTTTAACTTGAAAATTTCTTGTCAAATGTAGTATTTGGAATCTGCATGTACTCTATGTCCTCCAATTCACTCTCTTGCTGCGATGAACTATACACTATGTTGTAAATACAAACTCACAGAATTGAAGATTGCAAATCAAGCACATACATGTAGCATTTTTTTTGAGCTCCATAGATTTGAATTCAAGTCTTCATTCACCTGCACATAGGATACAATACAAATGGTAAGAGCTATTAACTCATATCCACGTATCTAGAACATACAAGTTTGGAGTACATGCGTAAAAAAGAACATTGTGCTTTCAAAATAGTGAAGGAAGGGATATAGAGAATAAGAAGTGGTGAACATGCACCCTACATTGAGCACATTTTCAGTGAATGCTACCACCAATATTGGTGTCGCCACGTGCAACCCTAATGTGAGCTAAGAAATTAGCCAACGAAAATGCTACATCCCTAAGTGGAAGGGTTGCTATATAATAGTGAAAAGGGCACTCACTCGGTAGAGATGTCCGGGATCACATTAGATCAAAGAACGCTCTTATTACAAATTTGTTGCAAAATGTGATGGTGAACTTCAAACACAAAAACACAACAAGTTACTTCTACATCGCACCTGTTTCTACAAGTTTGTAAGAAGATAGAGCACACTTCTAATCAAGAGCACAACAATTTGTCTAGAGCAAAATGAAAACTTCCGTTCAAAACAGATGAGGCTCCGCTATTCACCAAATGCATCCTCTACATGTTGAGAAGTGTCAAAGAAACCTATCGAAATCTTAGAACACCAAGGAAAGGAACATGATAAAACAATCACTCAACAACTTCAAAAGTCCATACAAGTGACGAGCTGTGACAAAGAGTACACCAAATTCCACCTCAAGAAGCGACAAATTACTATGGATTGATGATCATGAGAACCCCTCTTTGGAATCCAATATTAAAAAACCAAGAGAAGAATAGAAAACTGTGGAGTGACAATGTAGATGTGTATCTTGCGCTCGCATTTTTACTTCATAGATTGTTTGTTAGTCGAGGTGGCAATAGATGAAATCGGTCTCGGAGACTTTCATTATGGGACGGGGAGGCTGCCATAGCTATTTTTCTCTGAGTCAAAATGCCCCTCTTCTTCCCATGGTCCCGTGCGGCACCTCCTACCTTAGTCGTTTGAAATCCAAGTTCTTTAAGGTATCGCCTCTTGTGCGGCAAATTAAAGTGACTATGAGGCCGGGGACATATTATTGTGGAGTGGGGCATTCCACTTTGTTTTTTTTCTGGCCATTGGTACAGGCTTCTAAAACTAATTCTTTGAAATGGAAGCGACTACTTAGGTTTCTCTTACACTGAACTTGAAAATAGAGAAGACTCTACTATAAAGTTTGATTTTTTGATAAATTTCCTTTTTGACATATAGAGTTCAAAGTAGGTGAGGTTGGTTAAGCACGAGTTGCTGAGTTTATGAGCTGATTTGAAGATGGTGGATTCAGCTTCACCTCTCATTAGTACATCCGCAGAATTTGTAAGTTTCGTTTCAATGTACTATGTCTGTCGACTTTGTGCTTGTACTTATTAGGCCTTGTAGAGTTGTGTATGTCGATGTAATGATCGTTTTTCAATTAGTGTGATTTAAATCCATGATGAAATTAAGATTCCACTTTCTGAGAAGTCAACATTGGTGCAAAAAAAGAACAAAAGATGAAGTGGTTAGTTAGTGTTCCTTACTATCAATTTTTTTATTTATATAATTCATTGTGTACTTGAAGGTGACCTAAAGTGGTCGTGCCATATCTATAGGCTTGTTGGGAACAAGTCATTGAATGTATATTTGTTTGGCACTTCATGTTTCACTTCGTTCTAATTTCTTATGTGAATCCAATTCTCATATATTGACTTGTGGTCCTAGGTACGATAGTCGTACAGGTCAATAGTATAAATGGAGTTTTGCTATTGTTACCTTACAGGAAGAATGAATGTGTCAATCATATAGTTTGTCATATGGGAATGCTGCGAATGATGACATTCTCAAGTTTGTGCTGAAAGAGATGGAGAAGTGTAGTAGTATGCACAATCTCTTTCTTTGAGAGTGAAGTGATAGCAAAGAACTTGAATTGTATAAGTGGTAAAGTGATCTAGGATTACAGAGGGAGGGACTGCAATGAAGATATGTAAGGTACAAAAATATACATGTACCCACTCATTTTCTTTTTTGGATTGTTCTTCCACAATGAAGTTATTAGTTGTTGTCAATGTCTGCTTTATGTAGAAAGTGCTCAGTCTAATGACCACTACCGTCTATATGTTGCGAACTATTTGTGTAGGTCTTAGTACCTTCGCATGTTGATGAGTGATCCACAATTTTAGTGGCATTATTTAGACAGCAAGGTGGGTAGGGGAGGAGGTAGATTGAACTCTCTCAATTTCGTCGTAGGCATGTTGGTGGATGAAATTGGAGCAATAGAGGTTTTCTTAGCAAGTGAAGAGGCTATAGCTTCTATAAGTTTGTGGATTGAAGCTAGCTAGGGGAAGGGAGTGCATGAAGATGGCATCACTAATTTAGGTAGCCATTTTAGAATTTATTGCAACTAATGAGGAACCTTACTTTTCCAAGCATTGTAGTCTAGCAAGGCAACTATGAACAATACGAGAGATTGCAACTATTGAAATCTTCTACTATAGAGCAGGAAATTGCCTGCTACTATGTAGGACAAATGCCTTTGTATAACAATGTGATTGAAAAAACTTGCGAAAGCCAGCATGGCATGCTACCTTCATACAAACTGTAGGAAGGGCAACATGGGGTCTATCACCATCTATGTACATCTTTGTACCATCTCTGCACCTAAAAATATGAATGCATTCAATGACGTTAATTCTAGCCTTCCAATAGGGATGATGTCTCTAAAATCGCAACAAAAGAAAAAATGGATGAAAAAGAACTTTCCTACATCCAGCATGCCTACTAGAGTACTATATATCTAACAGATTATTCTTTGTCATTCATCGGACAAAAACCGTCCGAGTCGACGTTTGTGGGCTAAACCTCGTTTACTAATGGAAGTTTGTCATTCTCATTTGCTGATGAAGGACAGCCTCCGCCGATGCCGAGCCCTAACCCTAACGAGAAGAACCAGAGTGTGCTCATCACGCTCTCAGCTGAGCTCCCGAACACGAGCCCCGAGACGATGCAGGTCAGGGAGATGAGTACGAGCGTGTAGACATAGACGCGCCTGCGGCCGAGGCGGTCGCCCAGCCAGCCGAAGTAGAGCTGCCCGCAGAAATTCCCGCTCAGGGCGACGCCGTTCACGGCCGCGGCGACGTTCAGGGGAAGCACGTCGGGCGGGTGAGAGTATAGGTCGTAGGAAGTTACTTCAAGCGCGTAAGAAGACGAGCCACTATGGAGATACTCCTGATGAGGGTTGTGAAGGTCCGAAGGAGCCGCGAGCAGTCCAGTGCCATTGCTAGCCCAGTCTGTACTAAGTCGGACTAGCGAAGTACGTTATGGAGGCGCTTCAGCCGGTTTCGTCTATTGATCTCTTCATCTTCTCTTCATGAAGTGTGTGTAGAATCTGCTCTCTCCCTGTCTCGAGTTTGAGTTACCTTGTGCTCTCTTGTCCTTATTGCTGGTATCTGCTTGAGTAGAACTTAGCACGTGCAAGGCGAAGAGGGTTTTCATGACGAACTTGTTTTGATCAGATGTAGTTGCAGATGGCAGTGATGAACTTGAAGGATTCAAAATGAGAAGGGGTCGTGAACAAGAGGAGGATCTCTCTGAGGTGCGTTTCATGCTTCCGGATTTGTGATTTTTCACTCAAAGATGAGACCACCTAATGATTGGCTTTAAGGAATCGTTTTTGAGTGCATGATGAATACCGATTCGCGCCTGTCATGTTTTGCAGCATGTTGTTTAGATTGAAATCTTAAAGGGAAAAAGTTTGGTGGGCCACCTAATTTTAGTGCTGGATCATCTATATGTTTTATTACTGCAGCTGCTCCAATCGTTGGATGATGAAGCGGCGGGTCCTTCCAACGATGGTCACAATCACTGGTAAGATGCTGATCATTGAACACATGATGCGTGAGGTTTCTCAGACTGGTGAGTTTGTAGCATGAAGGACCTGGAGGAAGAAACGAACCCTAGGTTTTCTTCCTCCCAGCCTGATGCTTTTCATGAAGACCCTGAAAATGAAGATCTCCTCATGACTTTAGTTTGTTCTTTTAATTCGGGATGCCTAATCCTCAGGCCCGAAGCACGCAGGGTTTGGGATAAGCATGGAACAGCCCGCTTAGGGTCTAACATTTTATTTCGAAAAAGAATATATAATCCTTCAATCCCATTAATCTTTGATTATTACAAATTCACGAGGGTCCTCCATGCTTTGGATTGGACTTTGTAGCCTTCTAGACCTAATAGAGCATTGGGCTTGCACAGCTGATCCTCCTTTTGTGCCTTGAGACCTGTGGTTCTTATTTGTTGGTATTTCTCAATTGTTGGTTTTGTCAGGGAACCGGAGTTGGAACCAAAACATACAATATTTCTAAGTCATAGTGTAGTTCAGAAGAACTTTACAGAGCAATTATGCGTGGATTTGGAGAGGTGGGAGTACTCGCCGTTCTTCGACAAACGGCCTGATAGTTTACCGAAGGGCCTAAAATTTCCTGAACTGATATTTCAAGCTGCTCAACAATGTCTTGTTGCAATATTGGTATTATCCGAAGATTTTTTCACCCGGACGAAGTGGCCTATGCTAGAGTTGGAGGCGTTCGTGCAATCTCAGAAACGCAATCCTGAAAAGCTTTCAATTCTCCCGGTTTATTTGGGAATCTCTCGGGATGAATGTACAAGGAATGAAACAAGACGCCAACATTGGCTATCTGTGTGGAGAGATTGGGCCGAGAGGGACGATAGGATTGATGTGGGCAAGTGGGAGGATGCATTGAAGGTGTTGGGTCCTTCAAATGGAATTGAGTGCGTGGAATCCTTGGGTGAGGTTGATTTGAGAAAGCAAATTGTGAGTGCTGTTCGTGGCCTAATTCGACCTGAGAGCTCATGGAGTGCTAGACATGTGCAAGGGAGAACACGTATACTCAAGGTGAGAAATCTTTGTGAATACAATAAATGTTATGAATGTGAATTCTCTTGGACAATGCAACGAATGCTTGCTATCGCACATGGAAACATGGTCAACATAGACCAAGAAAATGAATCACAAGAAGACTAACTATGGAATTGTGGACTTTTTGTTATCATTTTTCTAGTCTATGTTGATGTTGGGCCCTCTTGTGTATGATCGCACATGTATAATGGAATAGAGGAATTCATATCCAATTTGAGCAAGGGAATTCATCCAATTGGATTGGCTTTGTCATTAGTGCCCAATTCTGACTATTTTCGGTGGACTCTAGAGCTTGATTAGGAAATAGAGTTCACTAAACTCACTGAATTTTTCAGTACATATTTTGAAGGGCCAAAATAATTTTAATCAGTTTTTCTACTTTTTCCTACATGGTTGGATTGAAATTATTATTTCTAACTTATTTAAAACTACATGGGTTGAAGTAGAGTCATGTATGATTTAGCCCTTCACACATTAGTGAAACCCTCAGCAGTGAGAATTTACACCAAGTTATTAAACATACTTTTATTCTAATGTTTTGTGTAGTAATTACAAAGATAGTATAGGGTTGACAGTGTGAAGAAGAATTAGATGCTTGGATCTCACAAGTTGATTGACATTGTGTTTGCTTGGGTGTAGGCTATATTGAAAAAGCTCAGAACTATAGAACCATCCCCATTATATGGTGTTCGTGTAGTGGGTATTTATGGTATGGGAGGAATTGGAAAGACCACTTTTTGCAAAGCACTTTGCGATGAGTTGCATGTGAAGTTCCAAGGGAGAGTATGCCATGCTGAATTGGGTACCAAGAGTGAACTAATTGAATTGCACAAGGAAGTGTTGCGAAGATTAACCGATGTAAACCATGACAATCTAAGGTTTCAGACTGAAGCAACGGTTAGTTCTGTGTATCCCATGTTTGTTGGACATGATGTCCATTAGATGTGTTGGTGTATATATATTCTTTGATTTCCTTATTTGAAAAAAGGTTGCAATCTTTGAGAAGTAGTTTGGAATTCAAAGGTATTCAACCTATGTATTAGAGCTTTGCATTGTTTATGCAAATGAATTTTGATTTGGAATTTGGAAATGTGCAAATGCAGATTATGGATCTTCTTGAACGAGGCATATGTCAACAACAAGTGTTCTTAGCTTTGGATAATGTGTGGCAAGATTCACTCACACAAGCCAAGGTTTATCTTAGTGCAAGTTTTCACCCTGGTAGCATTGTGATGGTGTCAGCCCGTTCTATTGACATACTTGAACGCTTAAACATTAGTAAAAGTGATTGTCTAGAGATGCCTGATTTGGAAGTGGAAGAGGCAAAGCAACTATTTCTTCATCATGCAACACCTCAACTTCAAGTCCTAAGTGAAGGTGATGAGTCCAAAATCCAATATTGCATCAAGCAATGTTGGTTTCGCAAAGGTGCCAATAAGGAGGAGCATTTTCATCCTTTAGCACTAAAAGTTTTGGGTGCTCAATTGGGAGCCCTTGGTTTTGATCCAAGCCTTTAGGTGGAGAACTTATCTATAGATGACAAATTCAACCAGTTTGGAGAGAAGGACCATCCGATATTCAACATCCTTCGAAAAAGTTATGACTCATTACTTGAAGAGTATCAACTTTTATTCATGGATGCATTTCTTTTCCATCCATCTCAAAGGAAATCTTACTTCAATCATGGGGATCTTGTAACGGGGGATACCATTGATCATCATATTGACCGTGTCGATATTTATAATTGTTTTAGTATCGTGCACAACTTGACGGAAGTGAAGTGTATTAAACGGGTAAGAATTTGGATATTGATTGTTCAAATCATTTGTCTTTTGAAAATTTATTCAAGTTAATGGAACTAGATCTTGGTTCGAATCCATCTAAAGTATACATTAACATTCTTGACGTTCTGTTCACCAAATATGTGCTACCTTTGCATGCGTTTCTTTGCAAAGCAGTCAATCCAACTTGGATCCAAGGTCGATGTAGTAAAATAGGTTCTTGATCTGTAGCAAAGTACAGGCGAATTTGATTGATCAATTTGGTTACTTTTGCGTTTTGTCCTTCTCAATATGGTTTTGCATTGTGTGATAATTGTAGTTGCAAGCTTTGAAGGCCAAATCGTTGATTGAAGATATCGGTGATGGTTTCCATGGTGTCATTGTTCACGACTTGTATCTTGAATTTGCCAAATCCGAGGTGAGGAGGGGTGCTCTAGATGGCAGACGTTGGGTGTGGTATGACAAAGAAGCCGCGTATCCTGCCGACTTAGTGAAGAGCCCATCCGGAAAGTGTTGGCCTAGTGTAGATAGAATCTCCGTGAAGTTTGTCAATGATGCATACGATAGGTCACTCCAATGTATGGCAACTCTAGAAGGAATGAGGTGGCAGCAGTTTTCCAATGTTATGGTGCTTCAGCTTTTTATTGGCAGGAATGAAGTGTTGGATTTGCGAGGTTGACGATGCCTCAAAAGCATGGAGCTCATGTGGAGTTATGATGGCTTTAGAGGTCATAAAAGTGGAGGCCAACTACTTGGACTTGGAGAGCTGAGGCATCTTGCCTGGCTTGACATGATCAACATTCATTTTGGCCCATGTTTTCAGGAAATTGGTCAGTTGACAAGGCTTGAGGTTTTGCGGTTGGATACGAGTTGCTTTAAGGAAAGCCCGTGGTCACATGCCTTAAAACCACCGAATCTTGACAAATGCACTCGATTACAGGAGCTCGTGCTTCGATGCAGTTGTCTTACATCATTTCCAGATTTGAGCAAGTTGGTATCATTGAGAAAGATTCTCTTCTTCGGATGCAGGAGTCCAGAAGAGGTGGTTGGTTTGAGCTCACAAATGACTTCCCTGCGGGAGCTCTTGTTGATTTCTTGCAATTCGTTAAGCCGATGTACTGGTTTGGGCAATGTGGTTTCGTTGCAACAACTCGATGTTCAATGTTGTTTCCATCTCAGTCAGCCTCTTGATTTGTACAAGCTTACAAAGCTACAACGGTTGTGTTTAGAATGCAACGGATTCAACAAGGTGCTAGGGTTGAACGACTCCATGCCATTGCAGGAACTTATTGTTGACGGAATTGATGAGATTCCCAATTTACACCTGTTGAAGCATTTACAACAGCTGAATATCGGTAGTTTGAAGTCTCCGGTGACGCCGTGTTTTGGCAGCTTCATTGCCCTGGAAGTATTCATCCTCAAGCATTTGAAAGAGGTTCGGATATACGTGGCATGCGCTCGTTGACAAGGTTAAGAAGACTGACAATATGCGAAGCCCCCAATCTATCACAGTTGCCTGAGTGGGGTGACTTGACCGCATTACAATACCTCGGGCTAAAAAGCTGTTGTAGTTTCGTAGGGAATCTTGAATTACCAGATTTTCACAAGCTCATAAACTTGGAAGTTTTGGAGATTACCGCAACCCCAATCAGGAGGTTACCAAGCCTTGAACGCATTACACAACTCAGGGAGTTGCGTTGTCATAGAACTTTGTTGGCCGAGTTACCCTCTCTGAATGGTTTGGACAAATTGGAGTCTATCAACCTAAGGGATTGCCGTGAGCTGACAAGTTTGGAGAAGGTGGGAACCTTGCCTGCATTGATACGCCTGGATGTTTCATTCTATTATAGGTTGACGAGGTTGCCAGATTTCAGAAGCTCCAGGAGTCTGCAGGATCTCAGATTTTGTCATACTGGAGTGCGACTGGGTCCAAAAGACATCACGGACCTGGCAACCTTACCAGCGCTGAACATGTCGGGTTGGGACCATGTTGAGGTGCCCTTTTCTGTGTTATTAGAAAAGATGACATTGGAGGAGGTCGTATCGCGTTTGGAAGCGAATCAACTAAAGTATTTCACCACATTCCAGCCAAGGACTGATCCGGAGAAGTGGCGACCTTATTATCTAGTCTCCCATGTTTGTTCCCATCGCTTTTCGTCTTTGGGACCTCGTTTCACCTGAGCATCTTGAAGGGTGAAAATACTGTCTTTCAGGGTTGAATGGATGAGAGTCATGAGTCCTATCACCATTTATGATCTGATTGGTAAAAAATGATCTGATTTTTGAACCAATAGGTTTATTCTTCATTTCTACAATGTTCTAGAAAGTCATCCATCTTAGCCTTGGGGCCGGATGCATGTGTCTTAAGCCTGCAGGAAGGAGGCATAACATTGAGGTTGATATCCAAAATTATCAAATTCTTGAATAGTTTCATTCTTTGTATCCATAGGTTCTCTATTTGACATTCTTCAATTTCTTTCTAGCTGCTCTTGCATTCTAGATTAATCCCTGAAGGTAGAGTGTCCTACACAAGTGACGATTTGAGAGAAATCATCATAAAGTACTATTTGGAAGAATGTTTTGGAATTGTTATACAAGTAGAAGTTGTAGATTTTGAGTTTTAGATTCCATCTTTACATTCAGATTGACCATTGTTGTCACGAATATTTTTTTACAAATTTTGAAAAGGAAATTTCAAAATTCCTTCTACAGCTGATTACAAGGAAAGTATTACAATGTGAATAAACTTTGTTAGAAATGGATTTTGAAATGACGTTCTCTTGACATAGTGATTTTTTGAAATTTTTGTTTCAAAAAAATTTATGAATTCCTTTTGGCAAATATACTTTTGAACTAGAGTCAATGGAATTTTTGTTTCGTCTACCACTTACTTGCATGTACTTGCACATTTGCAATTTTAGAAAATATGTATTTAAATAACACCAAATCCAACCTTTAGATAGGATCGACAACAACTTGATAAAACTTAACACCGAAAAAAACATAAGCTTCGATGTGTTCATCGCTTAGAAACTGCATGTCGGAGTGTTGACCTCATTAAGGATTCAGTAATGTCACCTATATTTGTCTAAATATGCACTCGGTATTTGATTATGCTTCCTATCATCAATCCAGGAACAACCAAACTCATTGGAAGAGGCTTGAAAAGTGGCTAAATTTCCAGGAACGAAATAGGGCATTAGGCTGTTACTGTGCTTGCTTAGAGTAACCGTAGGATCTACAGCATGAGCAATGATATTGTCCGGGTGCCGGCAAACTCTGATTCCGGGAATTGGTAATTCATGTGAATTGCAACAAGTTTGACCACTAGAAATGACCTTCATGGGCAGGTCCGGACTTCTCCACAAATCACGTCAAATACAGACGGGAAGAAGCTCGGAAAATTACGAGAAAGTTTGCAATATCTAGAACATGACGAGAAGAAGGAAAGTAACCATGAATTTTTCTGATAGCATACTGCAAGGTAATTGAGAATGCGGAGCTTGCAAGTCCGATGTCTTTGAGGAGAAGGAGAGGAAGTTGCATTCGCAATGAGCAGACCACCTGCAGTATATAGTGCCCAGTGACGAACATGTGAGCGCTTCGGCAGCCTGCCCACATTGACCGTCGTAAGGGATTAAGTCACAAAAAGTATTAGAATATGCATTCAGAGGCGGCGACTGTCAATTCGGTTGCCGACGTACCCCATCGCTGCTATAAGCATTGCCAAAACAAATGTAGGTTCTAAGAGAATCCAGTAGTTTCTAATGAAGCATGAAGCGTTCTGATCCGGTGATTTCTCTTCTGGCGCCATCTGAGGGCTGGACTACCCAATCGCCATTTCAGATACTCAATGGCAACAAGACGATTTCATTTCTCGGCAGGTTTTCAGTATTATCCTCAATCTTGTAGACAATGCTCTGGATTCCCTTCTTCCGGTTCTCTTTTTATCAGCTTCCCTAATTTTTTTCACCAAACCGAAGGCACAAAACAATTCTCGAAGCGTACTACCCAGTGTAAAGTTCAGGCATGAAAATCGTCATTTCAGCTCCTCCATCCGCTTGCTTGGGCACACTCAAATTTCCCCAGAACTAAACATGCTTCATGAAAACCATTCTTCTCTTCCAATTCCTCTTGCTGAAGCACTCACAATCATCACTCACCAATGTAGAACTTAGGTCTGAACTCCAGAGCTAATATATTAGTTTGCATTTTAATACAAGTCAAGGTATTATGTACAATCAATAACCATAGTGGAACACATTTTTGATATCGAAAGAATATTCGTAGTTGGACAAAAAATTTGTATCATTAAAAGGCAATGAAGTGTAGATGCAATAGCTCTCAAAGTTTTCTTATAATTCTAAAACTGCCATAACTAACGAAGAAAAGATAATTTTTTTTATTAATTGGAATATTTATTGTACAAATAGCATTATATGAAAATAATTGATTTCAAAAAAATTTAGATAAATTAGGATTTAGTAATTTAGTGATGTTGAAAGTAAAAATAAACTTTTCGCATGAATACAAAATTTACAAAATTCTTTTGTACAAAGAATGAAAATGTATTTGAGAATGATATGGTGAAAATTTCATAAATTTTTTAATTATAGAACAAAATATTATTGACTTAAATTTGACATCAAATACATATTTAATGTAATATACAAAAAATACAAGAAAATGAATTTTAAAAAAGTCTTTTATCAATATTTAATGATTTTGAGGGTGATTTCTCAAATAAATAATAAAATTTATAATATTTGGAGTTATCTTTTATTTATATCCATTTTATTCAAAAAATTCATTCTAAGAGATTTTCATTCTCCTAGTTAAGGAAATTTGTGATCTCTTGTAGAATGTAGTTTATTGTTTCTTTCAATTTGATTAATATTTTAAAACAAAATTTAAATATGAAGGTTTGAGAATAAATTCTAATCCTAGTAAAATAATTAGACAACATGTCCTAATTTTGAGTAAAAAAGTTTAATCCCTCAATTATTGAATGGCCAAAGTTTGAAGTTTATGATATATTTTGGAATTCAATGTAAGTATTCTAGATAGTATTACACTTAAATTGTTTGAATGTGAAAGTTCACATGTTCAAATTGCTTGTAATTAACTAAAATTTATTGAGATTGTAACATTAGAGTGTTAATATTATAAAAGAACTTGGAATCTTTGGAGTCAATAATGTGATTTAACTTCTAAAGATCCAATCAACCATTGTTTGGTCAAAACTTACTTGACTTGGGGTAGTGCTTGTGGGTGGATTTTTTTCAATTATTTTCAATGCAAACTAGATCATGTTTTATTTCTATTTCTAAATTCAAAACTAAGATGGCTAAAGTTAAAAATGAAAATTTTTCTCAAAGCATATCCTCCATCAATAATATCTCAAAGTGATTAGTATTGGGGGAGTGTTGTAAAGTTTAACAATGAGAACTCCAACACTTTCTCTAAACAATTCTTATTGTTTAATTTCATGTTTTTTTCATAGATCAATTGAAATTGTAAGTTTGACCAATCATTGAAAAAGTTGAATTTTAAAGATATAAATTGCATATTTGATGAATTCCTTTGAAGCAAATCTACAGAAAGTTTTGAAATTTTATCATACAATTATTTTTTATTCTTGATACTTAAGATTCTCACTTTTGATACATTGAATTTCAAAAAAATTATAGATATTTCATTTTATAACACATTTGTATTTTGTCCAAACCCCTTGGGCCTGTAGAGGTTAAGATTCCTAACCAACAAGAGGTGTTTGTCAAAAGAAATTGTCATTTTTTGGTGCATTCATGTAGATTGAAAATGAAAACCATTTTTTCAATTTCAACTATACAAAAGTGTTCTAAATCATTTTGGCAATGTGTGAACAATTCATTCCATTGAACACTAGGGAATGCAAGATTATAATACTTGAAAGAAATTTTAAATTTCAGAAAAAAAAAAGCTTTGCCAAATAAAGTTAGGGAACTTTGAACCCTTTTAGAGTGAAAATTTTTCTCTAATCACAATTATTGAGCCCCTATACCATTGAGGACTAAATTTTGTTAGGTATATACATGCAAAAATTTAAAAAGCAAAGAAAGGAGGTACTCTCTGTAGATCATCCTATAATTTCAAGAGGCTCCATGCATTGGCAATACTTAAATTCTTGATTTTGTGTACATTAAAGGAATTGGAAAAAACTCCATACCGTAAAGACATAAAGAGTCAAACTTTTAGAATATGTAGAATTTTTTCAAACTTTGACAATATAAAATGATAGATTATTGTCTGTGGTTACAAGAATTTCTTTCTAACCTTGCCCAATGTAGTTAGCAATGTTCTACTTCTCTTGTAGTGAGATTCTTGCGCTAAACACTATTTTTTTTCTGAAAATTACATACAATAGTACATTAGTTACATACTTGTCAAATTTCAAAAGTACAATACCTCACAAAATTGTTCCAACGCTCCGAATATCTTCTTTCTACCTTATTGACTATAAAGACCATATGACAAATGCAAATGGCCATGAACTTCTAATCTTATGTTAATAAGCCAAATCTCAAAGCGAATGACAAGTAAAAAACATCAGTGCATGATAATAGAAAGTTCAAAGCCAGATATGTTAAATAATTCGTTAGAACAATTGTGTGAGTGCACAAAACTGAAGTATTCCAAAACTGAATGTCTCCAAACATTGCAAGACTGCTTGCAGATTCTAGCAAAATACTCCAGCTATGGCCAACGCTGCATACGATGGAGCATATTATGGAATACTTTTTGGCCTGCGGAAGGAACAGAGCCGTGGGCCGCAGCAATACTATGGAATGTGATGACGAAGGGGGAGAGCCTTAGAAACTGACGCGAGGGCAAGGAAATCACCTGCATCAGTAAAGAAATCACCTGCATCAACAATAGAATGTAATGCCTGTCCTTGGATTTTCGCCGTAATCGACCACGGTGACGAAACTCACCTGACAGCGTCCGTGTTCTACTCCACGGCGACGGAAACGCCTTGGAGAAGTTTTTTTGGGCTGCCCGGTTGGGCCCCAGACCTAATTCCAAACGTAAATTATGGAACCACTTTCTAGGTTTGGGGCCCATTGGTTCGCCATAGCGCTATACAGTTGACCGGGGTTACCAAGGCCATACCAGGTGTTGACAAGGAGCGCCTGAGAATTTCCGCCGTCCTTAATCTACACCGTCACTGCCAGGAGTGTTGCTGCACACCAAGGTCCCGACGGCTCCGCAATGCAAATAATATTCCATATGTGTCACCTTCTGCAACAATGAGTACTGCGTAGAATGCTTCGCCTTTTCCACGTCCGACATCGTGAAAAACTTGTACGTCTGCTCTGCATGAAATGTTTGTGAAAAAGAAAAGATTGTGGAAACCAAGAAAACCTCTCGGAATTCTTGTACAGCTATTGTAGAAGCAAATTGCACCGCAAGCACACAATGTATGTATTCAAAAAATACATTTTTTTGTAGCTTCAGTATTAACACCGAATTGCTCACAAGACACATCCCACACTGGACACAGCTTCACAACAATTATCGTCTGAAACCGGCGGGAAGTAGCCAATTCGGTGATAATTGGACAGCAGGGAAGGAAGGTTTGGTGAGAGATTGGTTTGGAATTGGAAGGTGTGGAATCCGAGGTTGCTGAGGGCGATGCCTCCCCGTATGGTTTGTCCTTATCGCTCAATGGAGAACGCTGTCAATCCTGATATGTGCATCCTGGAGAAGTTTTATGTCTACAAGACAAGAGCAGTATGTTCTTTCTATTTCTCTGCTTTCGTGTTCTTCTCTTGGACTCTGGAATTTCTTCGCGAGGTTGCAAATTCTCTTCGTTTAGATGCATGATTGCTGACCGGAGAGTTTGCAACCCATCGATCTGTTTTCTGTTTAATTGTTGTGTGTTCGAGGTGAGCAAATTTGCGTTCTGAATTGCGTTCTGTTTTGCAGAGGTTTTACATTGTTGGAGGGGACAAAAGCAAGCAACACTGGCGAGTGCTGAAGATCGACAGGTCTGAACCAACGGAGCTTTGTCTTTGTGAGGACCCTGTCCCTATCTTAGAGCAACCCACTTTATGGGGAACTTTTTTTGGAGCCTACACCTCCTACAATTTACGCCTCCCACAATTTTTAGCACTCAAGTTGCCAATTTTCGGTACTCATGTTCAACATGAAGTCCATGAAATGAAGGCATTGATTTGGAAAATCTACCAACTTGTATCTCTTATAGCTTGTGCATACAATATTCAAATGCCATTCTTGCACTTGAATGGCATTTGAATATAAGTTTAGCCTCAATTTGTCTAAACATGTGCACAAACACACAATCATAACTATGAAAGAATTTTGCTCAATCTTGAGTTATATTACCTAACCAGTTTCCTCTCGTCAAGAGTTTAGCCTCAACCGAATTTCATTTACGATGGTTGAAACTAATTGGTGACTCACTTTGCAATGTCCTTCCAGCAAGTTGCAACAACCAAGGTCTTCATCGGAGTGGCAAATGGTGAAGCTCCCATTGACATCTTGTGTGCAATAAAGAGAGCTAGAACTCTTCTTTGTAGGCATGATTTGTTGATCGCAGCAAAATTGCTTCAATAGTAGAAATTGCTGTGACGAAGGATACGAGTCCCAAAAAGAACCACACCAGCTGATTACCTGCAATGAACCGCTAGAGGAAGTTCCACATAGCTTGATGTTAAGGAAAGAAAAAACTTTTGGAAAGGAAAGTACAGAAATGAACGAAATATGAAAACACAATTCAATTGACAATTGCAAAAGCCAAAACAATACGTCATTCCATCGCCATACAGCACAAGAATATTGTCTCACTTCAATATCAAAATGGAAAGGCACTTTTACTGGAATGCAGAGTGTTCAGACTTTTAGTTACCTGGAAGAATGTACGCATCTTTACGATTTTGAGCCCATGCGAAACTACAGTCATAAGCAATCTATGTCATTGACTTTACAAAATGCACACTGCAGAAATGGTCTCCATTGAGGTTACAGGATGCACGGCAAACCTATATCTTCCAATTTTGCGAACAAAATTCTAGAAGGATAGGAACTCTTAAAAAGATTAGTGGATATTCAATAACAAACTCACATTGCACCTCCCAATGCAGGTTCCACTCCTTTGAAAGCCGATGCCAAACTCATAGATAGTCCACTAGCAACCCTTCTCTGCGATTGAGACTGCAAAAAGAGAGTTTTACATTGCAAAAATTACAGGCTGCACATATACGAAGTTGGATAAGATTTGACAGAACTAGCATCATGAATACTGGACCCATCTTGGACAGTGAATCATACCACTAAGTTATTGATGAGCATGAACGAGCCAATGAGAGTCGTAACCTATGAAACCAAAGAAAATAATGCAGTTAGTATAATTATAAAACATGAAAACATCAATAGCAATAACCCTGATTTATTTTGAGGAGATTTTCAAGTATGGATCTAATGTTTGCCGACAGGCTCTGAGAATATTCAATCCACATAGAGCAGAGTCAATGTTTAGGTGGTGCACAAGATTACGTGACAATATTTAGACTTCATTGAGAGATTGACCTTGAGACTCTACTGCAGAGCAATCCTGAAAGAACAGCAGTAGCGGAGGTAAGAATCACAGCTGCAACAATTAGACCAAAATTCAGAAGCTCTGCATAAGTAGTTCCCAGTCGAGGCTTGTACCAGGTGCCTTCTCCATTGCATCTGGTTTCGTTGTTGTAGATCCCCCATCATTTGCTTCATGGGAAGACTTCGCCCACCCTTAACGTGAAGCATTTCCATCAGAATCCTCCTCAGATTCTTCATATGATTTACTGCCATGATGTTTGTGCAATGTTTCCTATTACAAATGGATACAAAATAAAAAAACACAACTCAGAAAAGAGAAACGAACTGGAACGTTATGCACTAATTAGTGGGCAATCCATCCATTTTCGGAATGTTATGTGGCCTGGTTAGTACAAGAATACGATGCAGGCTGATCTGATGAGAGCCTCTCAATTCAATATAAGCAAATTCTGACCTCAAACGTATTCCACTAACACCAACATTCAAAAATGGAACTGAAGAACTAAAACCAGCAAGTTTGAAACACGAGGTTGCAGGGCAAGGCAGGGGCACTTACAGGAAGCTGAATGCTGATGATGAAAACTGCAATTGCAATCACTGTGGTGCAAACAGATGGCATTAGGTATGGGTATCTGCATCCCAATCATCCCGTTCAATCCACCAGCGATGAAACCACATCACACGCACTGCATTGCATAGTTCAATGAACTTCCAAACCTTCGACAAGATAGTTTCTACATTCTGCATACTCACCGATCAAATAGAGAGCCTGGTGGAAAAATTGCTGGAAATTTAATGGCTGGTTGCACAATCAACATTGGATCACATAGATGAACGGTTAGTTGGTGTTTCAAGAGTGATTGTTGAAGACATGGCGACGTAAATGTTAGAGTTCGCTCTATTGCAGACACACCCAACAACAACTTGTTATTTCCTTGAAAGATACAATAGTTTTTGAATTCATACCTGAGAGAGATAGCCTCCCAACGCGGGGCTAATGATCAAGCCAAGACCCTAGAAGGTTCCAACCTGTGTAAACAACCCTCCAAGACCTCAAATCAGCTACTTGCAACTGAACCCTTGCTATGGACTGATTGAACCCGGAAACTTACACCGTGATTGTAATTGATCATGTAATAACAGTACAAATTCAAGAATTACAATAGACCAGTCCAGCAATGGTTTGTGCTAGCTAGCTTCTCAAACATAATATATGAAACAAATGTGTTACATGTGAGGTGGACGAATGTGAAGTCACCGAGCACGTATAGTAGAAACCCCGACCGCTTGATGCTTCTCATTGCATATTTCTGTCGAATAAGCCTGCACCCCTAATAGAATAAATTACACATTATCACTACGATACGGCTTTGCACATAAAGCAATGTCCACTGGATTGTATTGCAACTGAGAAGTACAAGATACTGATAGAGGAGTGTAGGATGATCACTTTTAGGGTTGCAAGCATGCCATTGAAGCTTCCAAACAGGAACTGCATAGCTAAGGCAAACCAGAAATTGGTACTCAATCCAAATCCTGTACCAAATACAATCCTACCATTGCCAACCGACATACAACTTGAGAAACGAATCACCATAGTTGACTATTGTTGAAATCATATTGTTCATTTCTTGCAGCAAAAACAAAACCAATTTAACCAAAAACCCTGAATCGTCAACGAGACTGAAAACAGACAATTTGGCTGAAAAGTTAGTGCCGAACTCACACTGACGCCACTCTAGTCAAGAGTACAAGCTTTCAACCGTATTTATCAGCCACCATACCCCAGAAGATTGAGGTCAAGCATCTCCCTATCATGAACACTAATCTTGTAAGTCATTCCATTCCCCAAAGCAACAGCGTAAGCGTCGTGGATGGGCACTGACACCGAGGTCCGCCACACTCCTACAAGCGGAGCTAGTGCATCACACAGACGTGAAAGACACAAGTACCTAAACACAGAATCCGTCTGTCCCTTTCTCTTACCCAAAGCTCCGACGTAATAGCCAATATCTTCTTTCTTTTCCGCTATGTGAAAATCTTCAACTTGCAAAACGCAACTCTCACTGCCTTACTTCGGTAATGACATCAAACGTACCCACAAACAAGTAAATAGACGAACGCACGAGACGCGACAAATTTACTAGATTGTGAGCTATATCCACTCAAATGCACTCTCCATTGGATTGCAACATGCTTAATGCTAGAGGTTGAAACAAATCAACAAGATGAGGAATTGTTCAGCTCACCATAAAATAAATAAAAGGATAAAGTGACGCAATTGGTAGAGCTGTCAATGCCAAAATCCACAGCACAACACCCTGCATCAGTCTGCATCCCTACAAACTCTCTGCCAAGGGCAAAACTAAATCCTGACTGCTAAAAATCTTTCGCAAATAGTATCCTGGAAGTTCTCCTCCAGATACCAATCACTGCCAAGAGGCGAAACCTCTATACAATAAGTAGGGAAAGGTTCACTTGAGCCCGCTATGCCGATAGAAACAACGAGCTGACATAGGATCTTTAGTTCTCGTCAATGTGCACATTCTCAAAAACATCGACATTGCAGATCGAACCCCATTCTCGGCCTTGCAGATGAGTTTTCTTGCCTTCCAAGCCGAATAAAGAATCAGTGGTCATCAAACACAAGTCTAGATTTACTCCGGTTTCCAGAATTTTCAGACATTGAGTCTACAGTTCAGCATATCCCTCCTTCAGCATATCTTTGGCATCAGTGTCCATGCCCAGCTTCGTAAGATCTTAAGCTTGTATGAAAAATGCAGTCGGCCATTCCAGGTGAACATACAGGCTTGCATCGCATTACGAAGTGTTGCCTTGGCTTGGTCACTTAACAGATGGGCTAAACTCCGGCGAGCAAATACAGTTGGAGAAACCATTGTTCCTACATCAACAAACTGATTGAGAGACAGACTGTAAGTACCTAAACGCAGAAATGCACAAATAGATGTGGTTTACAGTTCCAGTGCAATGCCACAACAATAAATGTCACTTTCAGAATAGAGAGAGAGATGGATATAGATATAGATATATTCCTGACCACAAGTTCCCAAACCACTATTCTCACAACAAGTCACACAAGAAACGCAAAATGGAAGTGTAATAAACCTGTGTACACCAGTTGGTAGCAGTCTTCAAATCCTTCTCCCGAAACGCCATGTCCCCGCGCTTTCTTGAATTGAGCATGTCTTGCATTTGCTTCGTCTATACCTGGAAAGATAACTGCACTGACAACATTTGCTTGTTACTTCCATTGAAACAAAATAATGCAAAAGCGGTATCAGGTAAATAGATTCCCCGGATGAAAAGTGATCTAGTTCCACTCACATCCAGATCTTAACAAATTGGAACAGTCAAGATTTAAGTGAAAAGCTATTGGGCTGTTAAACAATAAATACTTTTAGGAAAATATCTAACAAGAAAACACTAATTCAAAAGTTTGATTTTGCAGTGAATCAAACAACCATGATTTTACCTTTTATTTTTTTTCATTTTGACTCTAGATCAATGAAGAAAAAAGTGGGTTGAGGTGGGTTGAGGTCTACCTCAACCCACCTCAACCCACCTCAACCCACTTTTACTTTTTTATTTTTATTTTATTTGTTTCAAGTCTAATTCAAAGGAAAAAAAGTGGGTTGAGGTGGGTTGAGGTAGACTTCAACCCACCTCAACCCACTTTTACTTTTGTACCTTTTACTTTTTTCATTTTGACTCTAGATCAATGAAGAAAAAAGTGGGTTGAGGTCTACCTCAACCCACCTCAACCCACTTTTACTTTTGTACTTTTTATTTTTTTCCATTTTGACTCTAGATCAATGAAGAAAAAAATGGGTTGAGGTGGGTTGAGGTAGATCTCAACCCATCTCAACCAACTTTTACTTTTTTACTTTACTTTTATTTATTTCAAGTTTAATTCAAAGGAGAAAAAAATGGGGTGAGGTGTGTTGAGGTAGACTTCAACCCACCTCAACGCACCTCAATGTTTGTACCTTTTCTTTTTTCATTTTAACTCTAGATCAGTGAAGAAAAAAGTAGATTGAGGTGGGTTGAGGTCTACAACACTTCAACTCACTTCAACACCATTTTACTTTTTTACTATTATTTTATTTATTGCAAGTCTAAATCAATGAAGAAATGGGTACAGCTTATGCGAGACCCTACGGATGACAAACATAACTCTGCTTATTTTGAGGAAGAAATTTATATATTTATATATATTTATATTTATAACTTTTTAATCATCATTGTTATCAGAGTCAAAGTCATTATTTGATTCACCACTATCCCAAGTCATTGGCGCTCCATATTGAAGTTGATGTTTTATTCTTGTACTAAGTAATTGTTTATTCACTAATGCTACCCCTACTTTGTACACATTCTCTGCTAATGTCTTATGCACAAACCTTAATGTTCCATGGGTAGTTGTCTTACTTCGAACAAATGCTCCAGCTCCTTTACTTGTATCAAATTTTAAACAATGTTGGAATAGACCAAAACATCCTCCTCTAGGATCCCCTCTTGTAAACCAAGCAATTAAAGATGCTTCCATATCATACTTATCTAGATGAGGCTTGATGTAAGAATTCTTGGAAATGTGCATTTGGTGGACTTGGGTGGAATATTGGTCTAGTCCTATCGAAACACAATTCATTGGAGCAAATTGGTCATAATAGAATTGTTGTACTTGACTACCAAATTGATCCAATTCCATCCAAATAGATGAAGCAATGCTATCACCAAGTCCTTTAAAACTTTTTTGTATAGAATCTTGTATTTTATTCTGATGGTACTTCACTACATTGCCTTTTGATTTTGTTCCACCATGAGCAAGATAGCCATGACTTACAGATTTGTATTTGCCCCGCTTCGGACTTTTCTGATTCTTTTTTGCCGCATATGGAGATGTCTCATAATAGTGATTTGCTTCAACTAGAGTTCGTTGGTAATCAAGGTCCTTAGTCCACATATTGTGAATATATATCATTATTACATGGTCCAAACTTAAGTCTTCTATTTTCATAATTCTCATTTGTATAATATCAACACCATTCAAGATCATTAAACTTTCGTTTTGAGTTGGAAATACTTTGTTGTTGTCGTAGATGTCTTGCCAATTTTCTGAAAAACTTGAATCAACCCAAAAAGGTAATGCACCTTGCTCATTCTTTTTGGCCTCCCCTGGAATATTTGAAAAACTAATCATAACACACATACTTTGTTTTATACCAAATTTCTTTAGGACTAAGTGCTGTTCAAGTCCCCTTTCTCCAAACAAGCAATTTAGAATCTTAAAAGGGCTAGGTTTGAGTCGAGTTTTGGATGACATACAATCCCCATAATTTTCCAAATACTTATCATATTGTCCATATACATCGTGAAATTCTTTTAGACATTGGATTTCACACCCTTGTAGTATTGGGAGATTGAACACCCACTTTGTGAGTATGCCAAAGTCCATGCCTTGATTAGACTCACATGATGGACATTTCACATCATTTGGATAATTCAAACACTCCTCACATAGTTTGTGACAAAAACTGACATAATACTGTTGTTTGCTTAAAATATCTAGATCGATGTCTGTAGAATTATTTAAAAATATTTCTTGAAAATATGGACAATCCAAAGTTTTCTTACACGGTACAATATACAACTTTGGAAAATGATTTAGTACATGATGTATTCCTTTGCATCCACGTCCCCCATCATTGCCATATATCAATTCAATGGCATTATATGCCTTCACAAATTTTGCTTTCACCACTTGTTGAATTAGTTTCCTAGCCTTCTTTTGTTGTTGCACACTAGAACTTGCCATTTCGACTGATGTAACAAAGACAAAATACAAGAATTTAATTAGGAGCAGTACCATAAAAGGACACAGATTTATATAGCAACTTAGAGCAATCTCAAATTTCTCTTCACCTCAAAGCAATTGTCTATTTGACCTTTATTTATTTATTTTTACAGTTTTTTTAAAATGAATTTCTCGATTCTGTACATGTTATTTCAAAATAACCATTAGATGGGATTTAAGGCCATTAGGAGATTGTTTTCGCTTTGTTCCCCTCCTTGTTCCCTTGCTGCTCTCAGATTTTTTTTAAAAAAAACATAAAAAATAAAAATAAATAAATTTTTAGTCACCAAATGTGAAAAAATTAATTAATTTTTTTTCAAAAAATCTGACGTGGTAGTCTCTTGACTACGTCAAACAACTGGTTCTCAAGCTACAAACTGCTACGAACTGGTTGGGAACCCACAATCTCCCAGAGGCCTCAAATCCCATCTAATGAAAAAACTAGTAACAAGCGGAGAAGTAACACTTTATACATAGAACATATGTACCAAAAATTAAGACATTGCTGATGGCACTTTACATAATCACTTCTTTGGGATGATAATTTGCAACATTTTCAAATGAAAATAATGGACATTTTTTGATAGCAATTTTAAATTTAACAATTCATAGAAATTCAAAATTTATAATTGTTAACAATTTATATATTATACATTTATAAATTTATAATTGTTAAAAATTTATAGAAATTTATAACAATTTTAAAATTTATAAATGTTAACAATTTATAGAAATATAATTTTTAACAATTTATAGAAATTTATAATTGTTAACAATTTATAGAAATATAATTGTTAACAATTTATAGAAATATAATTGTTAACAATTTATAGAAATTTATAATTGTTAACAATTTATAGAAATTTATAATTGTTAACAATTTATTGAAATTAAAAATTTATAACCATTTAAAATTTAGCATTATAGAAATCTTAAATTCTTAAAAAAATTGAATTACTTACAAATTTCATAGTTTTGACATGAGATGTATGCCGAAGAGGCTTTCAATGCCATTGCATTCTATGTACAACGCTTTTACCTCCTGCAACCACAACAATTATGTGAATGTAACAATCCATTATTATTGTATTCATTGAATGATGGATTTTCACTTTGTATAAATGTATATTTACAATAAATGGTTATGACATGACCATTTATATGTAGAAACCATTGAAAATAATTTCGATTGAAAATCAATAAGAGTGCTTTACTTTTTATAAAACATAATTGTGAAACACCTAATTTTAGAACGTACAATTTTAATTGATATGAGATACTGTATGAAAATCTTGATTATTTTTTTTTTGTCTTCACAACTTTTGCATATATGAGATTAGATGTAGAAAACCCATATTTCTGACATTCTATTCGTATTTGAAAATTTAGCAATTTAGCAATTTAGACTCTCATTAATAATTGAGAATATGTTATTATAGAACCCATGAAGTGCTTTTTGAAATAAAACTTCAAATGAAAAAAATATTTGTAATTTGACCCAAATGCTAAACCTAGGGTCCCCAGTGTCTCAATTGGGACCCCAAGTGCTAAACTTGGGGTTCCTAGTGTCTCAATTGGGGCCCCAAGTGCTACATTTGGGGTCCCTAGTGTCTCAACTGGGGCCCTAAGTGCTAAACTTGGGGTCCCCAATATCTCAACTGGGGCCCCAAGTGCTAAACCTAGGGTCCCTAGTGTCTCAACTAGGGCCCCAAGTGCTACATTTGGGGTCCCCAATGTCTCAACTGGGGCCCCAAGTGCTAAACTTGGGGTTCCTAGTGTCTCAACTAGGGCCCCAAGTGCTATATTTGGGGTCCCCAGTGTCTCAACTCGGGCCCCAAGTGCTAAACCTAGGGTCCCTAGTGTCTCAACTAGGGCCCCAAGTGCTATATTTGGGGTCCCGAATGTCTCAACTGGGGCCCCAAGTGCTAAACCTGGGGTTCCTAGTGTCTCAACAGGGCCCTAAGTGCTATATTTGGGGTCCCCAGTGTCTCAATTGGGGCCCTAAGTGCTAAACTTGGGGTCCCCAGTATGTCAACTCGGGCCCCAAGTGCTACATTTTGGGGTCCCTAGTGTCTCAACTGGGACCCCAAGTACTAAACCTCGGATCCCCAGTGTTTGAACTAGAGCCCCAAGTACTAAACTTGGGGTCCTCAATGTCTCAATTGGGGCCCCAAGTGCTAAACCTGGGGTTCCTAGTGTCTCAACTAGGGCCCCAAGTGCTACAATTGGGGTCCTCAGTGTCTCAACTAGGGCCCCAAGTGCTACATTTGGGGTCCCCATGAGAATTGCTTTCATTTGTAATTAATTTAGGATATACCTAGGAAACATGCTAAAAATTGATATAAAGTGTGCTATTTTGTACAATTGTAATGAAGTGTGTCCAACAAAATGGAGAAGTTGGGTGTCTATGTTAATATTACATGGATATAACTCAAGTACATAAGGTCCGTAGGAAGGTCACATACTTAACTTGCCTTGAAAAATGAGTCCAAAATGTTAGACTAATTGAAGGAGTTTTATAATGTAAGCCATATAGGCTAAGGAAGTGAGTGCTACCCTTGGTGCTTCTTTTTAGAGGAAGACTTTGTAGCGCGAACTTCTAAGCACTAAAAGTGGCTTGCATCATTGACATGTGTAGTTTTTGAATAGTTTGGCACCTTATTAGATTTGATTGGGGCCCCAATTGCTAAAAGTGATGCCTAGATAGATACTTTGTCTCTTTGGTGGTTTGGTGTTCGGGTCCTATTAACTTATACATCACTAAGTTGTGGGAGCTATTTTGATATTGAGCTGAACTTTCTTTTGCCTTTTGAAGATTTAAAAAATTAAAAATTCAACGTAGAACATAATGATTCTTCTGAATATTGATCTACAATCTACTTCAAAATTATAAAAAGCATGAAAAGAATTTGTTAACTTCTTATAATTCCAACATTCCAACATCCCAACTTCCATTCTCTAAAGTGGATATGCTTTGGAAGAACCTGATTGTAATTTTGAAGTACACAATTTGGACATTTAATTTGAAACTAAAAGACGAAAGCCTAAGAAATTATCTTTGTTCACAATTTCAAAACATTGAAAACTTACAAAAACTTAATGGATAGACTTCACAGGAAGCTTTAAACTTTATTCAAATCCTTATGTGACCCATGCTAAGTACTCAATATTTAATTCCGTTTCCATATTCTAAAATCCCAAGTACATAAGGTTAGTAAGAAGGTCACACTCTCATGTTGTACAATTCCGGCTCCTACAGTTTGAAACCCATTTCGGTACAACATGAATGTCTTAGTCTGTGCCGTCTCTTGTGTACACAACTGGATGGCGCCCAATACATCAATGGCCGCTCCTTGACGCTCCACCTCTCACCCACTATTTGGAGCCCCTTTCTTCTGTAACATCTTTACGCATTCCTCCTGAACACATTGTAGACTTCTTTTGTATCTCTCCCCCCCTCTATCTGTTTGTGTGAATCAACGGAGCCCGGTCCTCCTCCATGGATCATGCGATGGTTCCAAACATTGTTTGGGAGGAGCCTTGGACTTCTACATTGTATACGCCCTGTGTAGGAGATGTTCTTATCATGCTTGACGTGGACAACTTCGCAAAGATGTCTCTTTGGACAGGGAGCAGGCCAGCAACCCACACAGCTACACTTGGTGCATGGATCCTAGTGGTGCGCAACGTGCGTAGTGGTGAGGTGCAGCCAGCTGTGCTAGACAGTGCTTGGGCATCAACGGGATTCCGCCTCCTCTGCGTGTACAAAAAAGCGGAAGGTGGTCTGTGGGCGGTTTGTGATAGCGTCCCAATGCGGATCTCATCAAGGTTGGCGGAGCATGGGCTTGGCTAGGTCGATGTGACACAGCCATCCACGGAGAATGTCCTTGTCGTCATCCAGACCAACAATTTCCCTCTCACTGCACTAGTGTTGCAGGCTCGCTGGTGGTGCGATGAGTATGTCTCAAGGTTCATAAGCAATAGTTTCGTATTAGGGCTTGTTGACGTGCCATCGATGGAGGGGTCGACAACTCGGACTTTGTCATGCTGGGTTCATGGGCGCAGGCTAATGTAGATGCAAGATGGCATTCAACAGTCTTGTAACTTGCCCACGGAGAGTCCCCTCGACCGTATCGAGTTTGAAGTATTGCCATTACGTTCACAACTCGATGCTCAATCCTTTGACATCTCCAACAGCTCACCACCCCCCGCCTCCACCAGTGCCAACTAGAGGCCCTAACTAGTATGATAGAGGTAGCGGACTATGATGATACTTAGCCTACATGCTTGTAGGAATCCACCGAACTTAATGAAAGGTCATGTTGGCTCATCAATTCTCCACATCCAGAAACTTGTAAGATTGACGTTGCTTGACTGCATGTATGTATGTTTGTTGCTGCGTGACTGTATAATTGTATGTATATATGTTTGTCGATGCATATATTGGACTGCACGGTTCTCCTTCACCGAGTCTTCTTGAGTTGCTTCCTGTGTCCCAAGCCACCAACACAGTATGCAATAATTTGGCAGGCCTTTGTAAGGCCTTTGCAACGCGCCTCTGTTCTCGGCAATTGGAAAACCAAGTGATTGTCTTCGTTTGCAGGAGTGTCGTAGCAAGACCCACTGAAAAATCAGAAACTTCATCGGATCTCTCAGGATCAAGTGGAGTCGCATCTTTAGCGGGTCAAGAAAATTTCCAAGCAATTCCGTTCCCATATTCTCCTTGTCCACTCACTCAGCAGTTGAAATCCCTCAACAACAACCATATATATGTCCTGCTTGACATGTGTACGACCTAATGAGTCAGCATCCTTAGCCATTTTCACCAGTTGCAGCTGACACAGAGAACGAGCAAAGACAATGATACCAAGCTAGTCAGCTCAGTCGGAAACGTAAATGAAAAGCTAACAGAAATGCATACATCAACAAATGGACAGTAAGCTAGTACAGTAGGAAACCTGGTTCAAAGCAACGGCAAATCGTAAGCTACATTCATCATGTTGAGATCTGATCGTCCCCATGTGATTGACAATGAGATACTCCCTCTGGTACGTGTTGTTAGTTAAGGATTTCTTCAGTCAAATTAATTATTCTTTGAAATAGTCTTTGTTTGCAAGAGTGTCATAGCAAGAGCCACTGAAAAAATAGTCAACGTAAACTAGGAATAGACGGTTGCATTATAAAATTGTGAAGAATTGTTGTATGCATGTCCCTGTGTATTGACAGGTCCGTGTTTCTTATTATGAAAACACAAGAGCCGCCCAGAACACTGGTTGCACTGATGGCCAAAGGCTTGTACCCCGCCCACTACCCCTAGACTGATGGAGACATGAGTATCCCTTCTTCCAACATAGGGGCAGGGTGTGCCAAACACAAGGCATGTGTTCGCTGCTCAACTCTGTTAGTTTTTTGTCTCACCTCTGGATAGATTACTTCTGTAAAGTGCTGCACCATTGAAATGGCTGATCGTAGAGTGCCGCATAGCAGTGGGGGCCCATGGGATCCCGAGAGTTTGGGGACACCTGGGACGCTTGCTACATTTCTTAGTCCGTTGACAACACTGGTAACATCAAATTCTCTATTATCTCGTAGCGTACGTAGGGGTGGAGGGGCTGCATGCCGACAGAGGTCGCATGTGGTGGTGCCTTCGATTTCTAAGAAGGCCGTTGGTCACACGAAGGCCTTCAACCTACCAGATGTGCTTGTCCGCTACCGGTCTAGTGAAGGTGAAGTAGAGTATACAGGTGTGGAGAGCATCCGCGATCAGCTCCTATCGGTGAAGGTGAATCCTACTATGCCTTGGGGAGATCACTATGCTGTTGGTCCTTTTTCAGAGGGAATGGTCCAACGTCACGTGGCAGAGAGAGCTGCAGAGCTTTACGGTAACCTTGCACTATCAAACGTTGGTGGCTTTTTCTATCGAATATATTGGAAGAAGGAATGGGTATGTGCTTCTAGTGCCAACATTGAACCTTTGCATGCTTGTAGGATGAACATGTGTGAGTTCTTCAAAGTGATTGACTGTTGATGTTGGTTGAATAGCGGATGCAGGGTAAGGGGAAAGGCTTTGCCAACATGAGCATGCCCTTTATTCTACCTCGTGGTTCAACTGCCAGGGCGATTCCAAAACGAGGCCCTTGCTTTTGCCCGGCAATATACATCGCTGACCCTGTTCGGATATTGACACGGGGTCAAATACTTGAATACTCCCAGGAAGCAATTAGGCACCTTACGATTGAACTTCCTCTTCGTCCCCCTGGCATGGATGATTCAGATGGTGAATCTGCTAATCCTGTTGAGAGCCCTACGCGGAGGTTGTTCACCGATATCCCTATTGGTGAATCATTCGAAGACGTTGGGAGGCAGCAGCCACTATCACCTTTTCCAGCCCATTGGTCTCAGATGCGGATCCCTACAAGCACGAGTACAGAGAGACGCACTAGACCACGAATTCATTTGGACGCGCATCCCCTTGCGCAAGGGCGTTCTGAAACAGAGCCATGGACTAGCACTGCTGTTGGGGGTGCTGGTAGCAGTAGTTCTGGGACTCATATGGCAGAAGGTCGGGTGTTGTGTGCCTCCTCTAGCAATGGAGACATTGGTGAAAATGCCATCTATAGCACCCAAGTCCTTCTTAGATAGAGAATGAATCTTAGTGCCCCTTCTACCGCAAGGGGTGGTAATGTACATGACACCACCCGCAGAGTTGCAGATGGTCATTGTGGTAGCGCTGCCAACGAGGATCCTCAGTTGGAGGAGGAGGACAACGACTTCCAGCCAGAGCCTGAATTCTTAAGACTCTGCCGTAGCCATAATGCTTGAGGAATCGAAGGTCACAGAGACTCAAGCACAATACGAGTGTTGAGACCCCCCCCTCGGATTGCAGTAGAAGTGCACAATGATGATGACGACTTTGTTGATCTCTTAGGCCAAAGTAGTCCACGGGAAGAAGCCCGTGCAGCGGAGGAGCGGGACTTGACCCGCCTTGACAACGAGTGGATGCGGGTCAGTCTTGCGTATGACGTGTTGCGAAAGACTGGAGATTATGTGCTTGTACAGAACAGTGAGTTGTACGTACAAACAATTGGAAACGCAAGCCGGAACAATGCGAGTATCTTTTGGAATATACTAGACTTGACCAGGGCAACAGTCTCCGACCCAGAGCATGTTGCTGCTTGGGAGGCACTTTTGAGGCGCTGCACGTTACAAAGGGGCTTGCCAAACAACATGGTCAATGATGAACTCGCCACTATCATACTCCACCCAGACATGGAGATGTGGAATCTATCACAGGTGGAGCTGTTCTTCTCGGAACAAGCGCATCCAGACTGGGAAAAATGGGATATGATCGACGAGGTATATGTTGGTGCAAATGAGCATTCAACACGAGCAGACATACGAAGCCAAATCCTTGGAATACCATTGGAGGAGACATTCACCTTGGATGTCATCCAAGGAATGCTGGATCGCATCCACAATTGGCGGAACCAGAGCGCTTGTAAAACTGCTTCCACTTTTCAAGCTGACCTAGTGAATAGCTACTAGCGAAAGGAGGAGGTGTGGCGTGCATATCAAGTATGTTACTTCCGCACACGTGTCCTAGCAAATTATCGAGAAGCCATGGCAATATTTCCTTGCTACTGTCTTCGAGTGAGCTTGCCATTTATCTTGAAGAAGAAGCTACCTACTCTCTTAGATTTCATTTCCAAGTTGTAACCTTTGTACATTTGACATTTCTATCGGGTTGAGGACGTCCATGCAAGTAACGCCCGGATCGGAGTTGCTAGAGCTGAGGTCGATCTATAGTCGGTCGAAGACATCAAAGACACCCTTCCCAATGCTGAAGGTGACGTATGCATTTGACTTGGATGAGGCGTCCTTCACTGAGCTCGACACACAAGATTGCGGTGGACCAACCTGGCGATATCTCGGACAATGTTGGACCCAATTTTGGAATGACTCTGGGGTATAGTACTAAAACCACCATATTTCCATTCTACTATGTAGCCTCTCCATTTAGAACATTGTGAAGACTACAAATTCTTAATGCAATGTTGAATTATCCAATGCAGGTATATGGTTCCATCTTCGAAATTGCAGATGGAGGGCATACGAGGTCCGTGAAGGCACTCACACGACCGCAGTTGAACAAGCTCCGGGTTGCCAACCTCGAGATATTTGGGCTACTATGCTTCCTCCTTGCACTGTATGGGCAACACATAGACCGGCCAATGATCCACTCGACGATTGCACTAGCCTGTGGATGGTGCCCAAATATGGAGAACCCCGCCATTGTTGATGCATATGAAGGAGACTATGAAGCCGTCAAGCCCAGCGTATTCACAGTCCTCAACGCACTCATTCAAGCAAAGTCAATGGAAGAGCAGGTAGCTACTAAATCGGCAATATTGGCAGATTGTGAGTATGCAGAGATTTTCTATGCAGTGTCGGCTCTAGACGCGGATGCTCCCCCCGACGGCCCCCTATCAACCTTCACTACTTGTGCTCGACAGATCTTGCGACAACAGATTATGAAGGTGATTTTTGAAGGCCCTCGCTTAGCTGCCCAATGCATCCAGAGTGGCTTTAGCTACCCAATGGCATCATGTGCAAACTCCCCGCGGACCCGGAAGACATCTTCGCATTCAATCACGTGCACGTTGTCTAGCATTACCCCTGAGGCAATCGCTCCCATCTTTGGTGCGGAAAGTGGAGTTGATGCAGAGGACTTCTTGAATTCATGCCAACTGGGGTCGCTTCCACCCGGCCTACAGGGTTGCTTTCGCACAGTCCTAAAGAACATGAGCCAAGCAGGGCGGTATAAGTTGAACAAGTTTATAACAGACTCGGAGTACTTCACATTCGAACCAATCACTATCCACTTGAACGTGGCGTGGGAGAAGACCCGCCTCCCAGAGGTGTCGACGTGCTTTCGGAGCATGACAATACCACCGTATGAGTCAGAGGAGGTGATGGCGGCGAAGCTTGCGTATGCTTCACTGCATGGAGAGTATGGGAAAGCTTGATGTAGCATGCAAAGACAGATGGAAGTGGACATGGGAATTCTAATCACCCACGTAGTGTACGGCTCTTGTTTTGAACACTGAATTTGCCTTTGTGGATCGAATTTGACGATTGAGGTCATGGCCTTCTTGGGACACACAGACACTCGTTTATTACCGCAGTTACATTTTCCAACTCATGTATTTAGGACTCACGTACTAAACTGCATTGTATACACCTACACTCTCAAATTGCACAAGCTAAACTTACTTCGGTATAGAACAAGATTCATGCATGTGCATCAACACTTCCTGAATCGTGATTAGGCTCACATGTGCCATTGGCTGCGGCTTCACACAAAGACTCTAATGTAAACCAAATCTTCGTAACAAGCCTTGTTTTTGTGGAGGCAGATCATCTTCCATTGTTACCTGAGCAGTCTCAGTGTCTCAGACTCTTAGATGTAGTGAATCAGTTGTTGATGAAATCTATTGTGTTAACTAAGAGCGGTCCATTCCTATATGAGCAATTGGTTTTCCAAAATTTAATTTAATTATGAGTAGTACAACGCTCTGCGAGATCACATGGTATGACCAAGTCAACTCCGTGTGGAGGCAGCAAATCCTGGTATTCATTTCCTAGTATGAAAGCATTGTTTGCCCATCGATCGTCACCGCCATGCAGTTCTCTACTTTTAGCTAGTCTTGATGCCAATCGTCTCACAAGATATGTAGCCTCATGAGAGAGTGAACAATCTGATACATCTAGTGTATGCTAACGTTGTACAGCTTTGTCAGCCTGCAAATGTTGTACAGAAAATTGCTCTGTGATACTGCTTATCTTTTGGACGTTAACATGAGGCTATTAAATGAGACGTAAGTTGCGTAACATTTCTCTGGAACACAGAAATCAAGACTAGTTTCCTCTAGCCTAGCTTTGGTTTGGATGGAGATGTTGATGTAGTCTATCTAGCCTTTAGAAGATCGGAGACGCCCTCATTCTCTGCGGTTTGCTTATGTTTTTGTATTGTGTCCTGATAGAAAGCCGTCATGATGATGGAGATTGATACGAAGAACAAGAGACGGAGGGCTAGTCAGTCCTTAGATTTCAGTTACTCTATTTTTATTAGAACTTACTTGAGGAGAGAAGCGAGTGGTCTCCTTTAAGAAGACTAACCTCTTGTTGGTGGAGCTCTAGAGAGATGTTGGTGTGATATTAATTAGAATTCTTGATCCGATCTTACTTAGTCCGAGAAAAACCAGGACTCTAGGAGTATGAATTGACGTAAGGTATTCTTGCGCTGCACATAGTTTGTCAGTTGCATCTCATTGATTGCTTGAGTAATCTTGATGTTAAAGAATAAGCACTGAAATGACTGAAGAAGCCTTTGGTTTGATTAATAGGATCCATTGCAAGGGATACTTTAATGTTTTTTAAGATCGAGAGCTATGTATCGAATTTAGATTGAAACGTCAGGCTAGGTTGCGAGAAGAATTTTGTTAAATTTTTAGATTTGACATGTGAAAAGAGGATTGAAAGACTTCAAAACATTTTTACATTTTTAAAAACCTCATGATCAAACATTATAATGTTTCAATCTATAATTGATATAGTTGTATTTTCTTTTTCTATGTAATCTCTAACATGTCTAGTTTGAATTTGTATGGTTACAATTAAAAAAATTGGTATTACTTATCACAATATTGGCATGTCGTTCAAATTAGAGTGAATTCCTCAAGTCTAAAGAATATCAAGGGTCATTATGGGGTTTTACTAAAATATACATTTACTCTTCAAAACACTTTATGGAAGGCTTTGTATCATATGTTTTAATCTGGTTTTAATCTCTTTGGAAATTCATAATTCATTCATTACATGTTGTAGAAATGCACCTAATGAAGTTTGTAAGTCTCTTTTGACTTTCAATAAAGTTTAACGCGAAAATGACATTGAAAATTCACTAAACTCTTTCATCAAAGATGATACTTTTCTTAAACATTCAAACACAAGATCTTGCTATAGACCAATACATAGAATATGAAGAAGAGGGTGTATATATTTTATCCGTACATGTAGATTTGGAATTAATCTTTTGAATTTAAAAAAAAAAATTAGAATTGATAATAGTTTACTTCTTAAGGAATTTTGAAGGAATTTTGAAGGAATTTATGGTTGGTACATATTTTTCAAAGCCTTTAGTACATTCTAGATAGGGCGCCATTTTAGAGGCCTATGCCCTTTCAACTTCAAAATTTGATAACTAATTTTGCGAAAGCTACCAAAACAATGAACCCAAATTTGATTAGATGTGAACCCCACATGTCTTCAATGAAAAGACTTTGAAGATATACTCACAAATATTTCAAGATTCTGAAGTCCTCAAAATTCAATTTCAGGCCTTAGTTGGTGCACTTTAGAGCGTACTACCACTATAATTTTTGAAAATAAAAAATAATAAGACCAAGTAGTCAAAGCTCCGCAGTGGCTCCCCATCTTGCTTTGCCCTTCTTGTCTCCTTCTGTCATGTTCCTACTCTCTACGCCCCTTGTCCATCGCTCCCACCATATCTTGCTGCATTACACAACCTCCGCTCCTGCTCCACAAAGTATTACACTGTTTCAGGTGTGCAGATAAGTAAGTTAGAGCAATTGTTGGCCTTACGTGGCCCCAAGAGAGGTGGGAGTAGCAAGGGTCTGAAGAATTTGATCCCACAAGATATAGGGTTAGCATTTGAGTGACTTCGGAATGGCTGACTCCGATTGGGACTCGGTCGGTGTTCACGAGGACGGTGCTTTCGAGGTAGACAGAGAAATTGCAGAACATGATGGTTCCGAGAATGACACGGATGGGCGAATTAGAACTCTAATACCGGAGCACAAATTGGTGGACCATGTAGAAGAACTTCTCAATCGCGGGGATCACCTCTCTACAATAGCGATGGCTCTTAGGGTATCGAGGAAGGTTCTGGCGTGCCAATTATACGATTTAGGCTGGAGTGGAGTTTATCACACCCTCATGCCGCACGAGTGTCAGGATGCAATATTGTCAGTCGTGCCACTAAATCGTGCAGGGTGCAATTAGGGAATCCGACAGGCCCAATCGCTAGTGCGGAGGGAGCTGGGGCTTCGTATACCCCGCCAACAGGTGCGGGATGTGTTGCACAGCCTGCAACCAGGCCACATGTATCGGAGGGAAGTGCGAGCTCTCTTTCGAGGGCAATATGACATCGTAGAACCCATGGTTCTTTGGCACATGGATTGTGAGTGCACGCACCATGATCCTTCTGCTTGGGAATTTAAAGTATTGTTTAAGACCCTTCTATGTTGCAAAGCCTTTAGAAAGTACTATTTGAGAGAGGCTGCATCGTAAAGTGTAGTGCTTGATTTGGTTGCTGTAGACCATATTTGTTCCCGTCATGTAGCATATGATAAATTGGCGAAGTGGAAATTCAGAATCCATGGTGGAATTGATGGGGCGTCGCACTTTGTGTTATGGTGCATGGTGGCTACGGATAAGCTTGCGACAACAATTTTCAAGGGCTACAAGGCGGCTGTTGATTTATACGGCCACCCCATACGTTTCCAGTCTGACTATGTAGCTGAGTACGGTTTGGTCCGCCGAGAGTAAGAGCGAGCACGCCCAGATGTAATCAAGACTTTCTTGACCGGGTCGTCCGTGCACAACCAGGTAAAGACGGAGGCCTTGAACTTGTTTCCTTGGGCTCAAAACAAGATTAAGCTTCTCAAGGTTTAGGGTCTGCGCAAATCCAATTCATACTTGACTAGCAAGGCTAAATGTGTCGGGTTTGGATTTAGCAAAAACCAGACACATTTAGATTTAGCAAATACAAATGGAAATGAGAAATTGAAATCACTACATTTTGGCTAATTTCGAGGAGCCAAAATTTGACACTGACTGGCCCAGAACCGGTATCCATCTCGGTTGGTTCGAATTGATAGTGTTTGCCGTGCTTCTGTTGTGATCTTAGAGAATTGAACACTTTTGAGGTCAGGTGTGGAAGAAGACGGCGTGGTTCTATCACTCGTTGTTCATTGCGATGTGCAATGAGAATGTGCTTGACCTGAACAACGTGTGGCACATGAGCTCTCTACACCTTGTCTTCCTGCCTCTTATCCAGGACGATGTTGACCGCCACATTTCTGCATGGAACAACCACCGCTTACGGAAGATAAGTGAAAACGGGCGTGATATTCCAAGCCACGTTCCTGAGGCAGCTTTCCAAGTATACGAGCGACAACAAGGATGGATAAAACCGCCTAGAGTATTGCCCTCCGACAACGCGCGTTATGGTGTGTACGCTAGGCTCCCTGCAGTACCGGACCACGGAGAGGAACCAGCAGTGTTAGACGGCGAAGCCCAAGGCCTCATCGGTACACCTCTCGATCTCACAGGAGCCACACTGCCTACGGCGATTAACAATATTAGGGATCAGGCTTACGAACTTGGGAAAGGTTGGTATCCATCCGGTGAGGAAAAATATGCATCCCATCTTGGAGTAACTACAGAGTGCTTGGAAGCGCTACGGTGGACCGATGTTACAATGATCGAGTATTTCAGGGGCAAAATGGAGGAAGTAGACGAATGTCGGCTACATTTTGTGCGAGCATTGTACGCTGTGGTGTCTCAGGGTGGTTGAAATGACTGTGGTTACATTGTTATGGAGGCGCTGGCAGAGTTCACGAATGCTCTTTGTGGTGAGTAGCAAGAGGTGGAGGGCATTTAGTGGTTTTACGAAAATACAGGAAATTCTGTTCATGAATTCAAAATGTGTTGCCATTTGAATTCTATTTGTTTCATGATATGGTCAATCACACTAGCTAGCTATTTTTGAACCATGACCTCTTGGTCCTTCATCCTTGTTTAGGATTTAGAATATCATTCCTTGGTCTTTTCACCAGTTCTAGACACTGATTTCATGTTTGTTGGTTTTCATGATTTAGAGTTTGCTACCAAGCCCTACCCTTTTGACTTATAGGCTTGTCTGGTCTTGTCTCTTTTGCAGGGCATTTCCACGTGTTTGGTTTGCTCGTGTTGGCAGTAGTGTTCAACATCTTGCGTTGTAGTAGGTGGACCGATTTGGCACCCATCTAGAGAGTGTGCGGGGAGGTGCGAAAGAGCAGCTGGAGAACTCTCGTGCCCATTTGGAGCCTCTATTGAGCTCCAAGAGCAAATCCACATGGGCATTGAAGGTGACCAGTCCAATGTCACCTAAGTGACAAGAGGCTCTTGCATTCTGAGGGAAATAGGATCTTTCTTTTTGAGGTGGTCATGGTATATGTACTCTTGAATTCTTCAATTGCTAGTTTAGAAGTATCCAAAGAACTGTATCACTGGAGAAAGCTTGGTCGACTTGACCAGATTAATTATGTTCACTGTGATACCCAAAGAGAATCACCTAATTCTTTTCTTCTAATTGACCTCAATTGTAAGAAACTTTAGAATTCATGATTTCTGAAATGAAGAGATTGTGGTGTTCTCTCACAGTCTTCTCATAACTACCTTATAACACTTGCGAAGTCCAATTTTCCTCCTAATGGACTGGACTGGATCTCCACTTTCGACCAACAATTGAGGGTACACACCTTACTCATCTGGCATCATGCAACAATAAAAAGTAAGACAAATTTTAGTTAGTGTATGGAATAGTCCTTAGTTAGCCAAAATGAATGCCTGACTTATGTACACCCACAACCAATATGGCCCAAAAATGACACACCTAATTTGGACCCAAAAACTTAAATATTGATTACTCAAGATGTACTATACACAATCAAAACATGAAAGTCTAAGAGCCTAGTGTCAGGTTTTGGTACATCTAAAGAGAGTACCTTGAACATTCATAACTTACTCATACAATGTCTAAAGAATTCATGCTAAAATGCACTGGAATCCTCTTTCAGTTGCCAATAAGATCCAATAAAAATATGATCAATAGTAGTAACTATGCTTAGTTGTAATTAGTGCCAATTACAAGTGCGCACATTGTACATAATTTTGAATGATGGATCTAATTGGATTTGTCAATGGCAGACACTGCACGCCCTTGGAACCTGCAAGATCCTCATATTTGGTGTGGGTCCATTGGGGTGCATCCCCTCGCAACTCTACCTACAAAAGAGCCCAGACGGCACATGCATCGAGTTCATCAATGGAGCAAGATGATGAAGAGATCGGAGACCCGGGTGACGGAGTAGGACATGGCGACAAATTGTTCAAGTCCAGCGCAAGTTTGGTGGCGACGGAAACCTACGCGTTGGTGACGGAATCCTACACCACGGCGACGGCGGCATGATAATGTTGTTGTCGAGGATGCCAACCCTAAAACCAGTCCTAAAACCAAACCACTTCATTCCGGATTGGAGTTTAGGATCAACTGCCCGTTAAAGCCCCGAAACTGCCCGACAGAACACGGAACGAAGGCGGAGAAACGTCCGGGAAGGCGTCCTTGAACCGCACGAAGGGGGCTGCATCAGGCTTTCAAGGATTGGGGACTCACTGTCGCAGAAACACTACCGTCTCCCTGATGAGTAACTCCAATAACCTGACCGAGGTTACCAAGGCCATACCAGGTGTTGTTCAGGAACTCCTGAGGATTTCCACCGTCCCTAATCTACACCATCACTGCCAGGAGTGTTGCTGCACACCAGGGTCCCCACGGCTCTGCAGGCCAAAAAGTATTCCATATACGATTGACGAAGAATTCAACCGAAGACGTGATATTGCGTCACGGTGGAAGACTACGCTTGAGGGATCCGCATGTGGGACTGATCAAACTGTAAGTTACCTGAGAAGAGAAACCCTACAGGAGGGACAACGAAACCCTAGGCCCAGACTTCGTTCGCTTGAGCATGGAAGTGCTTTACCGTAGCTCGATGCTCCTTTCACAGCTGATGAACTGCTGAATGTTGTGACAAACATAGCTCAAGCAGCTTTTCCTTCGTTTCTTTGGTACCGTAATGATTTTGGGAATTTTGCCTTTCGGACGAAGACGACGACCTAGTTTTGGTTCCCAATTGACATGACTTTATCGTCGGGTGAAGGCAGTGGTTCGATTGGGGAGTATGCCGACCGACCATGCCGGACGTAAACTTCATTTTAGCTTGAACGGCAGTATCAATGCTCTAATCCTCGGCTTTGAGGATCTGCAGCCCTAATAATTTCCTCCAGAGTGTCACACGAGGAGGGCCCCAGAGATTCATGTTCTTCTGTCTGGCCCTTCGAGTCCATCACAAGTGATTGCCAGGCTTGCTGAAGAAGTTTTTCGAGTTCACACTCCGAAATCACGGCTGTTGCACTTTCCTTTCTTTAGCAGCTTCAAAGCTAGGAGCTTGGCATCTTTGGCTGCAAGAGCCAATGGGGGAGGATCTTGGAGGACGATGAGGTCTTCCGTCTTACACGGAGGCTTGGCAATACGGTAAGACAAAACTGAAACTATAAGTTACCGAGCAAAGTTACTGTGTCCCTCGGACTGGCAGACGAAGATTCTGCATTGCGACGAAGCCGATGCGCTTGCAATCAACGAGCAACTTTGTATAATAAAATCTGCTTTCCGCTTGTGATTGAATTGTGTTCCATCGTATTATCAGTTGCTTGAATTACGGAACTAATTGTCATGCTGCCTCCGCGCGGGCATGGTAATTTCGTTACTGGGACTCCTCGCATTTCTCATTTAATCACGTTTAGTAATCCTGCGTTGACGCTGCGGCTGCGTAATGGTGGTCACGCATCCGCAAACGGGCGACAAGCGACTCCTATTGCGTCTCTGCAAGTGCAAGAATCCGGAGAATCGGCGAGCCCCTTGATAAAAATGTGCGGGATCACGAGTGCAGCAGATCAGATGCAGCCGCAGCTGCTATCGCGGGGGCGGATTACGTTGGCATGATCGTGTGGCCGAAGTCCAAGAGGTCTGTGAGTGTGAGTTTGGCAAGGGAGATCGCGTCTGCGGCGAGAGAAAACGGTGCAGAGCCGGTTGGTGTGTTTGTGGACGAGAGTGCGGTGGAGATCCAGAGAGTCTGTAGTGATGCCAATCTCGCCATCACCCAGGTTGGCTCCTGAACTTCACTGAAAAATCCTTTGGAATCCCAAGAGTGGGAGAATCATTATGCTTCGAGTGTTGTCGATGAATTAGCAAATTGAGAAAAGTTTTGCCTTCATGTGAAGTATGCAAGGGCTTCGGGTTTCGGGTTTTTGAATCGGCAATGTTGGAATGAGGAAGTTTAAATTAGGGTGGTCCCTGTCATGAATGAATTTCAGAGCATAATCCTGGTAACCACAAAATCGTGTGAATCATTTTGCTTCTCGACTTATTTCGGAAAGTTTCCCCTTTTACTGAATTGTGCAGGGGTTTCGGTTTTCTGAATCGACCTTTCTTGAATGAAGAAAGTTCAACTTAGGGTCTCGTGTCGCAGTTGCATTTCAGAAACTCATCTTGTCAATCACGAAGGTGGGAGAATCATACTTCAACTCTGTACTGGATGAATCATTCTTCTAATTTTCAAATCGAGAGAAACTTTTTCCTGCATTTGAATTGTGCAAAGTTCAGGGTTTAGGGTTTTCGGATCCTTCATTTAAGTTGGACTTCAGGGGTGTTAGGGTGCAAACCGAAGAGGCGGTTCTCAAACGCGATTTGATTCCTCTAAGCTGGGGGTAATATGTCTAGGATCAGATTCGGGGGTTATGAATTGCTTGGGTCAGAGTGGAAAGAAATTTGTGAAATCTTGCATTCGAGGTTGAATTCTGTGACACCCTTTTAGGGCACAATTAAGTTTGCGATGAGCCATGCAATCGGGTTGTTTGTTTCGGAATCTCGCTCCGTGCATTCTGAACTCCAGAATGTCGTCTCCATGCACTAGCTTCGTCGTAGAGATTTCAAATCGGGTCACACCCAAAGGGCTTCTTCTTTCCACAAAGTTTTAGGCCCCTTGTAGAGTTTTGGAGCCTGATTCTGAAGCTGCCTGCTTCTGTTCGCCAGCTCTGATAGCCCTGATGAGGAATTTTTCTTGCATGAGTTTATTCGAGTTTATGCTGTGAGTTGATTTGCGAGGGTTTTTTCACTAGTGGATACCAAGTTCTTGCTGCTCTTGATAGTGGTGGTGGCTTTACAGTTTCACGGCGATGGTGCAAGAGCTTCTCTTCCACAAGGTTTACCCGCGTCCTTGAAGGTGATCTATGTATTGCACGCTAACCAAAATGGAGTCATTCAAATTTCCTTCCCCCAAAGTGACGGTGGCCCTCTCGTTGACTGGGTGCTGGTTGATGGCTTACAAGGGGGCAGGCATGCATGACTGGCTGGTTTCTAAATTTTACTTTTTTTGGTCTTGGAAGTGCGTCCTTGTGTGGTGCCAATGTAAGATGCTGAGGTTAACCGTCGCTTAATGGTGATTTGGATACGTACAATCAAAACCAAAATCAAGAGTTATTTTTCTTTTTAGACACATTGGAAGTATAAATTTAGAAAATGAATTATAAATTTTGGAGTGTCTCTTGTAGTTTCTGTGAATTTTCGAAGTCAGAACATTCACCTGAATTCTCAATCTTGTCATTCTTGGGCCTTGCCCCACCAAGGAGCGCGAGTTAGGTAACTAGGGTCCTCCGGTCCATTAGCTTTTGCAGTCGGAAGTCAAGCAACCTATTGTGTGTCCACACTTGCAAGCTAACCAATCGGGAGTTAGGCTTTCGAGGTAGCTAACTGCTACCACTTGGTTTGTGTGGGCGGATTTAGCCCTTCAAACCGTTGGTTTAGGCATTGTAAGTTGACTTGCCCGAAATTGGGGAGGTCATTGGTGGGGAGTAGGCACTGTGAACCCTAATTCAGATATTAGAGCTATAAGATATGAGATTCAGATCCAGGTTATTGAGATTTGGGAAGCTGATTTGGGAGAACAAGACTAGGTGACTGTACTGACTGGTGCTTTCCACAAAATGCTTTCCACAAACTCGCAGTGGGGAGCAGTTTGATTGGAGAAGTTTTCAAGTTCCCAGTATGAAGAGCAGGAAAGGCTGGCTTTTGGCAGGGGGACTTACTCCAAGTAATGTTGCTACTGCTCTTTCTCTTTTAGCTCCTAATGTTGTGGATGTTTTTAGTGGCATTGCGGGGTCTGATGGAATATGCAAAGACCCTGCTCGGATTGAAGTCTTTGTTAAGTCAGTGCAGAATTCGAGCTTGCTTGTAGAAGACAATTTGTCCAGGTGAGTAGCTTCGATGGTATTTAGTGACGAATAGGTGATATGGCAATAGCTTCTGAAGTCCAGCCATTGGGCGACATTTATTCAGTTCATAGGGCCAGAGACGGAGTGGATGATTTCACTAGATATTCTTTAGTTTCCTTCAAATACGGTTGCAGGAGATGACAAATTCAGATCATCGCAATGTAACAGAGATATGATGTTATTCGGATTGAAGAAGAGCTCCACTATATATATGATCCGAAGAAAAACATATTATTGTGAAATTGGATGATCTTCCTTTGTGAGCCGGTTGATCAAGTGTCTGTCCCTCCGAAACGTTTGGTCTACGCCATAGAACATGGGTGATTCGAATTTTTTAGTGATACTGCTGAAATAGTATTCGACCATATTAACTCTGTATTTATTCTTTTCTAGTTTCTACCAGCCCCTTTTTTTTTGCACCACGGGGCCAGATTGCACCATTTCAAAATAAATGTCTCGTTTTCACCAGATAGAAGTAATCTTTTTTTGCCCAAAAATTTCCATTTCAATTAAAAATGTGGGTGAAATCGCCAAATTTGGATGAAAAAGTGTACAAATATGATTTAAAAGTGTTTTTTGGTCCAAAAGGTGGATGAACATGGAAATACAATACTTCACTAAATTTTCTGTGATTGACATCATGGGACGTTCTTAAAAAGTAAAAAAAAGGGTTTGTTTCTACTTAAGTTTGTAAATCTTTAAATGACCGAATATTGTGTATTTTGTTGTGCTTCCAATGATTGTGGATCACAAAGTTAACGAGTGAAGATGAAAACTTTCATACAAATGCAATGATTTTCTTACTATGATTTGCATTTTCTATGTAATATGAAGATGTATGACATGATAGTTTTTGCATTCTTTGATCATAATTGTCAAGAAGATAAATGGGATGTGGCAAGACATGCAACGTTGAACCCCTAAGCACTTCAATTTCCAATTTCTGGAGGATGAATATGTTGAAACCCAAGTTTCATTTTCATTATTGCTTGAATGAACATCATCCTAATTTGTGGAGATACTATAACAAGTTGTTGTCCTATCTAATGGTTGGATTTGATGTTACTAGAGTGCATGTTTTGCTAAAGTTACAAATATGGAAGTATGTCAAGTGGCTAACTAAGCCTAAATTGCATTGTTTCTAATTCTAAATTAGATTCCCCAAAATGAGGGCTCAAATTTTAAGAACACAAACATTTTGAAATATTACCATGTGAAGAGAACTTCATTTTGAATCCATTCCAAAAAGTTTTATTGAAAAAATGATAATAGTTTGTTTGTAATTGAATTTTGAAGGAATTTTGAAATTCCCCTTCAAAATTTTAAAAAAAAATATCGGTGATAGCATTGGTGAATCTAAGGTTATGAATGGATTCTAAAACTCAAAATCTACAAATTTTGTTTGTATAAGAATTCCAAGATATTCTTCCAAATAAAACTTTATGATGATTTTTTACAAATCGTGAATTTAGGAGAACACTCTTGACATTTAGGGGTAAAATTTGATGGTGTTTGGTTCTTGTGGTCAAAATGTGAATGTCAATTTTCCATTTTCTTGGACTGTTCATAAGTGTGATAAGATAAACCAACCTATGACAAGTAGAATGATTGGTTTGCCATATTGGCATAATTTAAATTAATTTTCTTTTATTATAAAGACAAACGTGAGAAATGGGGAGAGCCATTGAAAATTTCATTTTTTTTTTATGAAGTATGAATTTGTTTTGAATTTTATAAGTGTGGTGCCTAATTGTCCTTAAAGAGTTTCTAGGCAACCCCCAAACCAACAAAAAGTGTATCCATAATAATCATCTTACTCACCTAAAGCAATCACAATGTTTTCTAAAATGGAGATTACATAAAAATATAAATAAATCTCTTTTGGTGATGGATTTCGACTAAATTAAAGAAGTGGAAGCTTTTATTGTGGTCTATAATTATCATCATCCAAGGCACTTAGTTGATTGTAGCCACTAACTCAAACTAAGTTAATGTAGATCAAATCTCATTTATTGGAAAAAGTTTGTCATGATTGTTTACTGATAAAGGACAACCTCAGCTCCGATGCCAAATCCTAAGGTAGACAAGCTTAATACCACCTTATTTAGGAATTTGGGTATCTTGGGATAAATTCCAAAAAGGGCACATATTTTTTAGAGGTGTGTGTTTGTTTTACATATCAAAGCCAAGTGGAATTGGAATTTTTCAATTAAAAGTATACTTTTTTTTGAATTTTTGAAGTGTTCACTTTTAAAATTACAAAAGCACCCATTGACTAGAGTCATAAACATCTCATAAACAACCTATAACTCCCAAGTTAGATTCTAAGTATTCGCCATTAATAGAGTGACAGGTTACCCCTTGTTGTCATAAAATGCTTTGATTTTGTCATAAAAAGAATGGATTTGGATGTTTTATAGATGGAATTGAGCCCAAACCAAGGTGACTTAGTAAATTGGAGTTGGGGGTGAATTGACCCCCATGCTCATCCTTGAGGGAAAACATTGAATTTTTTTATTTGCTACACATGATAAAATTTCCAAATTCTAAATTCATATTTGCAATAAGAGGCCCCAAATTATGTAGGAGTGATGTAGAGAAAAATTTAATTAGGCATGAAAGAGGGGGTCTTATTATTTACATGCCCCTCTTGAATGACTTAGGCGGGACAAGTAAGGGGGGTAGTTCACCCTAATCCTAAAATAGATTGGTCAATTGCCGAAATTGGAAAGTGAACAGAATTGGGATGGATAACATGTTAGGACATAGCCCCCTATGGCCAAGGTAGTCACTTAAATTCTCCGATTATTGGACCAATATGTGCATTTTCTTTTTCTATAGTCAACAATTAAGTCATCTATCGAACCATTATAGTCCATAGTGTCTCCACAAGGTTAATCCTTAACCCCAAAAAGTCGCCACAGACGTTTTATGTCCAATGGATGACAAAGAATCCTCACATGTAAGACAGAAGTGCAATTGTTCATCCTTGAAACTTTGTGCAAAAAGGATAGATCTTGCACAATAGTTTCACCTCCAATGAATATTTTTGAATTTTACAAAGTAGAGCATGTCACATGGTTTCAAAAGAGAGGATTCTATAGTCACCGGTCCGTTCTTTGATGGTTAACCCCTCACTCCTGAACGGGATGAAAAGTGTCCTCAAGTAAATTTCAAAGTGTTGTAACTTTTGCATATGATGTCCAAATTCAATGAAACTTGTTGGAGAATTTGCGCTCTTTCTTCTAGTTTGTGCGATAAAATTTTCAGATCAATCCAATATTTTCTGAATTTTTTGAAGCCAATCGAAATTCACAAGTTCAATTTTGGTTCTCCAAACTCCATTTGATGGCTGCAACTTCGGGGGCTTGTATCTCCTTCATCTAAAGTTCTTTTTCAATAAATTTTTTTGTTTTATTTTCCCCTTTAAGTCTACTTATTGTGGTAGAATTTTCATGTCAATCCATGTTGTTCTGAATGTTTGGGAGCAATTTGAAGTTCAAAACCCTGACATTTTTGGATTAAAATGAACTTCAATGGCTTTTTTTTCTTCATACAATGTTTGTTTCCAATAATTTTTTTTGTTAAAGTTGGGCATACTAGTCTAGTTTGTGTGTATAAAATTTCATATGAATTCAATAAGTGATGCCTAACTAAGAAGCATTTTAGTAGAAGGAGGTTTTGGTTTTTGATGTTTTTTTTGCAACTTTTCTTGCTATTTTTTGACATTTCAAAGTCATTTTGCAAACACAATGAGTCAATTGACTAATATTTTTTTCATCAATGTGTTTGTATGCTGATTTTGAATCACTTTATAGTTTAAAGTTTCTTCATTTGAGTGGATTTAGAAACCAAATTTCACCTTCAAATGTATTTTTAGGAAAAATTCAGCATCCTTTTTTCAACACTAAAACGTTATAATCTTGCAATCTACGGGGTCAAATGAAACCAAATTTGGTGCAAGTAATCTTCAACAAGTGCACTACAATATTGTACGGTTGATATCTCAATAACTCAATGAAAATTATATCTATAACACTTCAAAACAAATGTTGTTTTTTGACTTGTTCAAGCCTTGGGTGGTGAGGGGTTAAACAACAAACTGGTCACCATGGGGAAAAGGCGGGCTACGGACTGTTCACCATTCAGTCTCTAACTATGGGAATAAAACACTATTCATACCGATGAACAGTGTCAAGAAAAGGCAATTCTCAAGCAGTATTGCCTTTGCAGTAGCTAGAGCCACTGTGTATCTTAGAGTTGGGCAGCAACAACCACATCCTTGGCTATAGTGACGGTGGGAGTGCTTTTCGGGTCTTTCATTGCGTGATAGTCGAAGTAGCGGTTACTCCACTAAGTTTCTAGACTTTGGTTCTAGATATATGCATTTTATTCGCATGAAATGGTAGTAAGGTTAGTGAATGCAGAGAACTTCCTTGTTTAACTTGAAAAGTTTGTGTCAAATGTAGCATTTGGAATCTGCATGTACTCTATGTCCTCCAATTCACTCTCTTGCTACAATGAACTATACACTATGTTCTAAATACATACTCACAAAATTGAAGATTGCAAATCAAGCACATACATGTAGCACTTTTTTTGAGTTGCATAGATTTGAATTCAAGTCTTCATTCACCTGCATATAGGATACAATACAAATGGTAAGAGCTATTAATTCATATCCACGTATCTAGAACATTCAAGTTTGGAGTACATACTTGAAAAAGAACATTGTGCTTTCAAAATAGTGAAGGAAGGGATATAGAGAATAAGAAGTGGTGAACATGCACCCTACATTGAGCACATTTTCAGTGAATGCTACCACCAGTATTGGTGTTGCCACGTGCAACCCTAATGTGAGTTAAGAAATTAGCCAACGAAAATGCTACATCCCTAAGTGGAAGGGTTGCTACATAATAGTGAAAAGGGCACTCAGTCGGTAGAGATGTCGGGGATCACATTAGATCAAAGAACGCTCTTATTACAAATTTGTTGTAGAATGTAATGGTAAACTTCAAACACAAAAACACAACAAGTTACTTCTACATCGCACTTGTTTCTACAAGTTTGTAAGAAGATAGATCGCACTTCCAATCAAGAGCACAACAATTTGTCTAGAGCAAAATGAAAACTTTCGTTCAAAACAGATGAGGCTCCGCTACTCACCAAATGCATCCTCTACATGTTGAGAAGTGTCAAAGAAACCTATCGAAATCTTAGAACGCCAAGGAAAGGAACATGATAAAACAATCACTCAACAACTTCAAAAGTCCATAGAAGTGATGAGGTGTGACAAAGAGTACACCAAATTCCACCTCAAGAAGCAACAAATTACTGTGGATTGATGATCATGAGAACCCATCTTTGGAATCCAATATTAAAAAACCAAGAGAAGCATAGAAAACTGTGGAGTGACAATGTAGATGCGTATCTTGCGCTGGCGTTTTCACTTCATAGGTGGTTGTTAGTGGAGGTGGTAGAAATAGATGAAATCGGTCTTGGAGACTTTCATTATGGGAGGGGGAGGTTGCCATAGCTATTTTTCTCTAAGTCAAAATGCCCCTCTTCTTCCCATGGTCCTATGCGGCACTTCCTTCCTTAGTCGTTTGAAATCCAAGTTCTTTAAAGGTTCGCCTCTCGTGCGGCAAATTAAAGTGACTATAAGGCCGGGGACATATTATTGCGGAGTGGGGCATTCCACTTCGTCTTTTTCTAGCCATTGGCACATGCTTCTAAAACTAATTCTTCGAAATGGAAGCGACTACTTAGGTTTCTCTTACACTGAACTCGAAAATAGTGAAGACTCTACTACAAAGTTTGATTTTTTGATAAATTTCCTTTTTGACATGTAGAGTTCAAAGTAGGTGAGGTTGGTCAAGCACGAGTTGCTGAGTTCATGAGTTGATTTGAAGATGGTGGATTTAGCTTCACCTCTCATTAGCACATCCACAGAATTTGTAAGTTTCGTTTCAATGTATTATGTCTGTCGACTTTGTGCTTGTACTTATTAGGCCTTGTAGAGTTGTGTATGTCGATGTAATGATCGTTTTTCAATTAGTGTGATTTAAATGCATGATGAAATTAAGATTCCACTTTCTGAGAAGTCAACATTGGTGCAAAAAAAGAATAGAAGATGAAGTGGTTTGTTAGTATTCCTTACTATCAATTTTTTTATTTATATGATTCATTGTGTACTTGAAGGTGACCTAAAGTGGTCGTGCCATGTCTATAGGCTTGTTGGGAACAAGTCACTGAATGTATATTTGTTTGGCACTTCATGTTTCACTTCGTTATAATTTCTTATGTGAATCCAATTCTCATATATTGACTTGTGGTCCTAGGTACGATAGTCGTATAGGTCAATAGTATAAATGGAGTTTTGCTATTTTTACCTTACAAGAAGAATGAATGTGTCAATCATACAATTTGTCATATGGGAATGCTGTGAATGATGACATTCTCAAGTTTGTACTGAAAGAGATGGAGAAGTACAGTAGTATGCACGATCTCTTTCTTTGAGAGTGAAGTGATAGCAAAGAACTTGAATTGTATAAGTGGTAAAGTGATCTAGGATTACAGAGGGAGGGATTGCAATGAAGATATGTAAGGTACAAAAATATACATGTACCCACTTGTTTTCTTTTTTGGATTGTTCTCCCACATTGAAGTTAGTAGTTCCTGTCAATGTTTGCTTTGTGTAGAAAGTGCTCAGTCTAATGACCACTATCGTCTGTATGTTGCGAACTATTTGTGTAGGACTTAGTACCATTGCACACTGACAAGTGATCGACAATTTCAGTGGCATTATTCAAACACTTACTTGGGCAGGGTGAGGAGGTAGATTGAACTCTCTCAATTTCATCGTAGGCATGTTGGTGGAAGAAATTGGAGCAATAGAGGTTTTCTTAGCAAGTGAAGAGGCTATAGCTTCTACAAGTTTGTAGATTGAAGCTAGCTAGGGGAAGGGAGTGCATGAAGATGGCATCACTAATTTAGGTAGCCATTTTAGAATTCATTGCAACTAATGAGGAACCTTACTTTTCCAAGCATTGTAGTCTAGCAAGGCAACTATGAACAATATGAGAGATTGCAACTATTGAAATCTTCTACTATAGAGGAGGAAATTGCATGCTATTATGTAGGACAAATGCCTTTGTATAACAATGTGATTGAAAAAACTTGCAAAAGCCAACATGGCATGCTACCTTCATATAAACTGTAGGAAGGGCAACATGGGGTCTATCACAATCTATGTACATCTTTGTACCATCTCTGCACCTAAAAATATGGATGCATTCAATGATGTTAATTCTAGCCTTCCAATAGGGATGATGTCTCTAAAATCGCAACAAAAGAAAAAATGGATGAAAAAGAACTTTCCTACATCCAGCATGCCTACTAGAGTACTATATATCTAACAGATTATTCTTTGTCATTCATCGGACAAAAACCGTCCGAGTCGACGTTTGTGGGCTAAACCTCGTTTACTAATGGAAGTTTGTCATTCTCATTTGCTGATGAAGGACAGCCTCCGCCGATGCCGAGCCCTAACCCTAACGAGAAGAACCAGAGTGTGCTCATCACGCTCTCAGCTGAGCTCCCGAACACGAGCCCCGAGACGATGCAGGTCAGGGAGATGAGCACGAGTGCTTAGACGTAGACGCGCCTGCGGCCGAGGCGGTCGCCCAGCCAGCCGAAGTAGAGCTGCCCGCAGAAATTCCCGCTCAGGGCGACGCCGTTCACGGCCGCGGCGACGTTCAGGGGAAGCACGTCGGGCGGGTGAGAGTATAGGTCGTAGGAAGTCACTATAAGCGCGTAAGAAGACGAGCCACTATGGAGATACTCCTGATGAGGGTTGTGAAGGTCCGAAGGAGCCGCGAGCAGTCCAGTGCCATTGCTAGCCCAGTCTGTACTAAGTCGGACTAGCGAAGTACGTTATAGAGGCGCTTCAGCCGGTTTCGTCTATTGATGTCTTCATATTTTCTTCATAAAGTGTGTATAGAATCTGCTCTCTCCCTGTCTTGAGTTTGAGTTACCTTTTGCTCTCTTGTCCTTATTGCTGGTATCTGTTTGAGTAGAACTTAGCACGTGCAAGGCGGAGAGGGTTTTCATGACGAACTTGTTTTGATGAGATGTAGTTGCAGATGGCAGTGATGAACATGAAGGATTCAAAATGAAAAGGGGTCGTGAACAAGAGGAGGATCTCTCTGAGGTGCGTTTCATGCTTCCGGATTTGTGATTTTTCACTCAAAGATGAGACCACCTAATGATTGGCTTTAAGGAATCGTTTTTGAGTGCATGATGAATACCGATTCGCGCCTGTCGTCTTTTGCAGCATGTTGTTTAGATTGAAATCTTAAAGGGAAAAAGTTTGGTGGGCTACCTAATTTTAGTGCTGGATCATCTATATGTTTTATTACTGCAGCTGCTCCAATCGTTGGATGATGAAGCGGCGGGTCCTTCCAACGATGGTCACAATCACTGGTGAGATGCTGATCATTGAACACATGATGCGTGAGGTTTCTCAGAATGGTGAGTTTGTAGCATGGAGGACCTGGAGGAAGAAAAGAACCGTAGGTTTTCTTCCTCCCAGCCTGATGCTTTTCATGAAGACCCTGAAAATGAAGATCTCCTCATGACTTTAGTTTGTTGTTTTAATTCGGGATGCCTAATCCTGAGTCAGGAAGCACGCAGGGTTTGGGATAAGCATGGAACAGCCCGCTTAGGGTCTAACATTTTATTTCGAGAAAGAATATATAATCCTTCAATCCCATTAATCTTTGATTATTACAAATTCACGAGGGTCCTCCATGCTTTGGATTGGACTTTGTAGCCTTCTAGACCTAATAGAGCATTGGGCTTGCATAGCTGATCCTCCTGTTGTCCCTTGAGACCTGTGGTTCTTATTTGTTGGTATTTCTTAATTGTTGTTTTTGTCAGGGAACCGGAGTTGGAACCAAAACATACAATATTTCTCAGTCATAGTGGAGCTCAGAAGAACTTTACAGAGCAATTATGCGTGGATTTGGAGAGGTGGGAGTACTCGCCGTTCTTCGACAAACGGCCTGATAGTTTACCGAAGGGCCGAAAATTTCCTGAACTGATATTTCAAGCTGCTCAACAATGTCTTGTTGCAATATTGGTATTATCCGAAGATTTTTTCACCCGGACGAAGTGGCCCATGCTAGAGTTGGAGGCGTTCGTGCAATCTCAGAAAGATAATCCTGAAAAGCTTTCAATTCTTCCCGTGTATTTGGGACTCTCCCGAAATGAATGTACAAGGAATGAAACAAGACGCCAACGTTGGCTTTCTGTGTGGAGAGATTGGGCCAGAGAGGACGATAGGATTGATGTGGGCAAGTGGGAGGATGCATTGAAGGTATTGGGTCCTTCAAATGGAATTGAGTATGTGGAATCCTTGGGTGAGGTTGATTTGAGAAAGCAAATTGTGAGTGCTGTTCGTGGCCTAATTCGACCTCAGAGCTCATGGAGTGGTGGACATGTGCAAGGGAGGAAACGCATAGTGAAGGTGAGAAATCTTTGTAAATACAATAAATGTTATGAAAGTGAATGCTCTTGGACAATGCAACGAATGCTTGCTATTGCACATGGAAACATGGTCAACATAGACCAAGAAAATGAATCACAAGAAGACTAACTATGGAATTGTGGACTTTTTGTTATCATTTTTGTAGTCTATGTTGATGTTGGGCCCTCTTGTGTATGATCACACATGTATAATGGAATAGAGGAATTCATATCCAATTTGAGCAAGGGAGTTCATCCAATTGGATTGGCTTTGTCATTAGTGCCCAATTCCAACGATTTTTGGTGGACTCTAGAGCTTGATTAGGAAATAGATTTCACTAAATTCACTGAATTTTTCAGTACATATTTTGAAGGGCCGAAATAATTTTAATAAGCTTTTCTACGTTTTCCTACATGGTTGGATTGAAATTATTATCTCTAACTTATTTAAAACTACATGGGTTGAAGTAGAGTCATGTATGATTTAGCCCTTCACACATTAGTGAAACCCTCACCAATGAGAATTTACACCAAGTTATTAAACATACTTTTATTCTAATGTTCTATATAGTAATTACAGAAATAGTGTAGGGTTGACAATGTGAAGAAGAATTAGATGCTTGGATGTAACAAGTTGATTGACATTGTGTTTGCTTGGATGTAGGCTATATTGAAAAAGCTCACAACTATAAAACCATCGCCACCTTATGCTGTTCGTGTATTGGGTATTTAAAGTATGGGAGGAATTGGAAAGACCACTTTTTGCAAAGCACTTTGCGATGAGTTGCATGTGAAGTTCCAAGGGAGAGTATGCCATGCTGAATTGGGTACCAAGAGTGAACCAACTGAATTGCACAAGGAAGTGTTGCGAAGATTGACTGATGTAAACCATGATAGTTTGACGTTTATGACTGAATCAATGGTTAGTTCTATGTATCCCGTGTTTGTTGGACATGATGTTCATTAGATGTGTTGGTGTATATATATTTTAATTTCCTTATTTGAAAGAAGGTTGCAATCTTTTAGAAGTAGTTTGGAATTCAAAGGTATTCAACCTAAGTATTAGAGTTTTGCGTTGTTTATGGAAATGAATGTTGCTTCTCAATCTAGTAATGTGCAATTGCAGACTATTGAACTTTTGAGACGACGCATACGTCAACAACAAGTGTTCTTAGCTTTGGATAATGTGTGGCAAGAGTCACTCGAGCAAGCCAAGGTTTATCTTAGGGTAGGTTTTCTTCGTGGTAGCATTGTGATGGTGACAGCCCGTTCTATTGACATACTTGAACGCTTAAACATTGGTAGAAGTGATTGTCTAGAGATGCCTGATTTGGAAGTGGAAGAGGCAAAGCAACTATTTCTTCATCATGCAGCACCTCAACTTCAATTCATAAGTGAAGGTGATGAGTCCAAAATCCAATATTGCATCAAGCAATGTTGGTTTCGCAAAGGTGCCAATATGGAGGGGCATTTTCATCCTTTAGCACTGAAAGTTTTGGGTGCCCAATTGGAAAGCCTTGGTTGTGATCCAAGCCTTTGGGTGGAGAACTTATCTATTGACGACAAATTCAACCAACTCGGAGAGAAGGACCATTCGATATTCAACATCCTACGAAAAGGATATGACTCACTTAAAGAGTATCGAAAAGGATATGACTCATGTATTGAGTATCAACTTTTATTCATGGATGCAGTTCTTTTCCATCCATCTCAAAGCGATTCTTTCTTTTTTCGTGATGAATTTATAATGGGGGATACCATTGATCATCATATTGACCGTGTTGATATTTATAAATGGTTGAGTATCATCCACGACTTGCCGGAAGTGAAGTGTATTCAAGGGGTAAGAATTTGGATATTGATTGTTCAAATCATTTGTCTTTTGAAAATTTATTCAAGTTAATGGAACTAGATCTTGTTTTGAATCCATTTGAACTATCCATGAACATTCTTGACGATCTGTTTGTTCACCAAATTAGTGCTACATTTGCATGCGCTTCTTTGCTAAGCAGTCAGTCCAACTAGGATCCAAGGTCGATGTAGTAAAATAGGTTCTTGATCTGTAGCAAAGTACAGCCGAATTTGATTGATCAATTTGGTTACTTTTGCCTTTTGTCCTTCCCAATATGGTTTTGCATTGTGTGATAATTGCAGTTGCAAGCTCTGAAGGCCAAATCGTTGATTGAAGATATCGGTGATGGTTTCCATGGTGTCATTGTTCACGACTTGTATCTTGATTTTGCCAAATCCGAGGTGAAGAGGGGTGCTCTAGATGGCAGACGTTGGGTGTGGTATGACAAAGAAGCCGCATATCCTGCTGACCTAGCGAAGAGCCCATCCGGAAACTGTTGGTCCAGTGTAGAGAGAATCTCCGTGAATTATGTCGATCATGCATATGACTGGTCAGTCCGACCTATGATAACTCTAGGAGTGAAGTGGCGTCAGTTTTCCAATGTTGTGGTGCTTCAGCTTTTCATCAGCACGAATGAAGTGTTGGATGTGCGAGGCTTATGGTGCGTAAAAAGTATGGAGCTGAGGTGGCATTACGAAGGCTGTGGAGGTATTAAAAGTCGAGGCCAACTAATTGGACTTCGAGAGCTGAGGCATCTTGCCTGGCTTGACTTGCGCAACATTCATTTTGCACCATGTTTTCGGGAAATTGGTCAGTTGACAGGGCTAAAGGTTTTGCGGTTGGATACGAATTGCTTTCATGAACATGCGTGGACACATGCCTTAAAACCACCGAATCTTGACAAATGCACTCAATTGCAGGAGCTCGTGCTTCATTGCCAGTGTCTTACATCATTTCCAGATTTGAGCAAGTTGACATCGTTGAGAAAGATTCTCTTTCACAGATGCTGGAGGCCAAAAAAAGTGGTTGGCTTGAGCTCACGAATGACTTCCCTGCGGGAGCTCTTGTTGATTTGGTGCACTTCGTTGAGCCGATGTCCTGGTTTGGGCGATCTGGTTTCGTTGCAAGAACTCGTTCTTGATCATTGTTCCGATCTCAGCCAGCCTCTTGATTTGCACAAGCTTACAAAGCTACGACGGTTGCACTTAAAAGACAACGGATTCAACAAGGTGCTAGGGTTGAACGACTCCATGCCATTGCAGGAACTTATTGTTATCGGAATTGATGAGATTCCCAATTTTCACTTGCTGAGGCCTTTACAACAGCTGGAAATAGGTAGATTGAAGTCTCCGGTGACGCCGTGTTTTGGCAGCTTCATTGCCCTGGAAGAACTCATCCTCGATGATTTGGAAGAGGTTACGGATATACGTGGCATGCGCTCGTTGACAAGGTTAAGAAGACTGGCAATATGGGATGCCCCCAATCTATCACAGTTGCCTGAGTTGGGTGACTTGACCGCATTACAATACCTCGAGCTAAGTACGTGTTGTAGTTTCGTAGGGAATCTTGAATCACCAGATTTTCACAAGCTCATAAACTTGGAAGTTTTGCAGCTTAGCAAAACCCCAATCAGGAGGTTACCAAGCCTCGAATGCCTTACACAACTCAGGGAGTTGCATTGCTCTGAAACTTTTTTGGCCGAGTTACCGGTTCTGAATGGTTTGGTTAAATTGGAGCGCATTGACCTTTCCAAATGCCGTGAGCTGACAGGTTTGGAGAAGGTGGGAACCTTGCCTGCATTGATACACCTAGATGTTTCATTCTGTTATAGGTTGACGAGGCTGCCAGATTTTAGGAGCTCCAGGAGTCTGGAGTATCTCAACTTTTGTCATACTGGAGTGAGGCTGGGTCCAGAAGACATGAGGGCCCTGGCAACCTTACCAGCACTGCGCATGTGTGGTTGGGACCATGTTGCGGTGCCCTTTTCTGTGTTATTAGAAAAGATGACATTGGACGAGGTTGTATCGCGTTTGGAAGACAATCAACTGGAGTATTTCAACACATTCACGCCGAGGACTGATCCGGAGGAGTCGGAACCTCCTTTACGATTCTCCGATTTTTGTTTGCATAATTATTCGTCTTTGGGACCTCTTTTCACCTCAGCATCTTGAAGGTTGAAAATACTATGTTTCAGGGTTGAATGGATGAGAGTCATGAGTCCTATCACCAACTTAAGGTGGTATGTTTGGTAAGAAATGATCTGATTTTCGAACCAATTCGTTTATTCTTCATTTCTACAATGTTCTAGAAAGTCATCCATGTTAGCGTTGGGGCCAGGATGCATGTGTCTTAAGCCTGCAGGAAGGAGGGGTAACATTGAGGTTGATATCCAAAATTATCAAATTCTTGAATAGGTTCGTTCTTTGTACCCATAGATTCTCTACTAGACATTCATCAATTGCTTTCTAGCTGCTCTTGCATTCTAGGTTAACCCCTGAAGGTAGAGAGTGTCCTCCACAAGTGACGATTTGAGAAAAATCATCATAAAGTACTATTTGGAAGAATGTTTTGGAATTGTTATATGAGTAGAAGTTTTAGATTTTGAGTTTTAGATTCCATCTTTACATTCAGATTGACTACTGTTGTCACCCATATTTTTTCACAAATTTTGTAAAGGAAATTTTCAGAATTCCTGTTAAGTTTGATTACAAGGAAATTATTATAATGTGAGTAAACTTTGTTAGAAATGGATTTTTAAGTGACGTTCTCTTGATATAGTGATGTTTTGGAATTTTTGTATTTTTTAAATCCATGACCTCTTTTTTTCAAATATAATTTTGAACTAGAGTCAATGAAATTTTTGTTTGGTCTACCACTTACTTGCATGTACTCGCACATTTGTAATTTTAGAAAATATGTACTTTCGTAACACCAAATCCAACCTTTAGACGGGATCGACAACAACTTGATAAAACGTAACATGAAAAAAAACGTAAGTTCTGATGTGTTCATTGCTTAGAAACTGGATGTCGGAGTGTTGACCTCATTAAGGATTAAGTAATGTTACCTATATTTGTCCAGATATGCACTCCGTATTTGATTATGCTTCCTATCATCAACCCTGGAACAACCAGACTCATCGGAGAAGCGGGATGAGGCCTAAAAAGTAGATAAACTTCCAGGAACGAAATAGGGCACTAGCCTGTTCCTGTGCTTGCTTGAAGGAACCGTAGGATCTACAGAATGAGCAATGATATTGCTGGGGTGCCGGCAAAGTCTGATTCCGGGAAATGGTAATTCATGTGAAGTTCAACAGTTTTGACCGCCAGAAATGACCTTCACGGGCAGGTCCAGACTTCTCCACAAATCACGTCAAATACAAACGGGAAGAAGCTCGAAAAATTACGAGAAAGTTGGCAATATCTAGAACATGACGAGAAGAAGGAAAGTAACCATGAATTTTTCTGATAGCATACTGCAAGGTAATTGAGAATGCGGAGCTTGCAAGTCCGATGTCTTTGAGGAGAAAGAGAGGAAGTTGCATTTGCAGTGAGCAGACCGCCTACAGTATACAGTGCCTAGTGACGAATATGTGAGCACATCGGCAGCCTGCCCACATTGACCGTTGTAAGGGATTAAGCCACAAAAAGTATAAGAATATGCATTCAGAGGCGGCGACTTTCAATTCGGTTGCCGATGTACCCGATCGCTGCAATAAGCACTGCCAAAATAAAGTTTAGGTTCTAAGAGAATCCAGCAGTTTCTAATGAAGCATGAAGCGTTCTGATCCGGTGATTTCTCTTCTGGCGCCATCTAAGGGGTAGACTACCCAACCGCCATTTCAGTTACTCAATTGCAATAAGACGATTTCATTCCTCGGCAGGTTTTCATTATTATTCACAATCTTCTAGACAATGCTCTGGATTCTCTTCTCCCGTTTGTATTTTACCAGCTTTCCTAATTTTTTCACCAAACCGAAGGCACAAAGCAATGTTCGAAGCGTTAAGTACAGGCGTGAAAATCGTCATTTCAGCTCTTCCATCCGCTTGCTTGGGCACACCCAAATTTTCCCCAAAACTAAACATGCTTCATGAAAACCTTTCTTCTCTTCCAATTCCTCTTACTAAAGCACTCACAATCATCACTAACCAATGCAGAACTTAGGCCTGAACTTATATCTAAGTTTGCATTTTAATACAAGTCAAGGTATTATAGAATCAATAACCATAGTGAAACACATTTTTGATATCAAAAGAATATTCATAGTTGGACAAGAAATTTGTATTACTAAAAGGCAATGAAGTATACATGCAATAGTTCTCAAAGTTCTATTACAATTCTAGAACTGCCATAACTAACGAAGAAAAGATAGTTTCTTTTAATAATTGGAATATTTATATGTACAAATAGCGTTATATGAAAATAATTGATTTCAAAATTTTTAGATAAATGTAGAATTTAGTGATGTTTAAAGTAACAATAAACTTTTGGCATGAATACAAAATTTACAGAATTCTTTTGTAAAAAGAATGAAAATGTCTTTGAGAATGAAATGGTGCAAATTTCATAAATTTTTTAATTATAAAACAAAATATTATTGACTAAAATTTGACATCAAATATATATGTAATTTAATATACAAAAAATACAAAAAATATGAAATTTTTAAAAGTCTTTTATTAATATTTAATGATTTTTAGGGAGATTTCTTAAATAAATAATAAATTTTATATTATCCAAATCCTATTTGGAGTTATCTTTTATTTTGTTCTAATTTATTCAAAAAATTAATTCTAAAAGATTTTCATTCCCCAAGTTAAGAAAATTTGTAAATTTTTGGTCGTAGTTGTTTATTCACTTTATTGTTTATTTCAATTTGATTAATATTTTAAAAATAAATTTAAATTTAAAGGTTTGAGAATAAATTTTAATCCGAGTATGATACTTAGACAACTACATGTCCTAATTTCGAAGTTAAAAGTTTAATCCTTCAATCATGGAATGGCCAAAGTTTGAAGTTGATGATATATTTTGGGATTCAATGTAAGTATTATGGATAATATTACACTTAAATTGATTGAATGTGAAAGTTCACATATTCAAATTGCTTGTAATTATCTAAAATTTATTGAGATTGTAACATTAGAACATCAATATTATAGAAGAACTTGGAATCAATGGAATCAATAAAGTCATTTAATGTTTTAACCCCTAAAGGACCATTGTCCCCTCGGGGGACAAAATGGATTTCGGGCAGGTTCCTATGACCTCAATTTTTAGTCAAATTTTTTGAAACTTTCTCATAAGATAGAAAAACTGATTAGCTTCATAGGAATATAATTTTTATTTCAATCGGTGCCCAGGAGCAAAAGTTATGCCATCTTAAACATAATTTTCATGTCACCGGGCAGAAAAATAAATCCACAAAAAATTAAATTTTTAAAATTTTTTTTTCTTCTAGATTATATTTTTGTCTACATGTGAAGCTTTGATTCATTCCATTTGGATTAGTAATGTGAAAGTTATGAACAATATTGTTTTTTGGGCAATATGAGCATCTTCTTGAAAAAATAACTTATAGGATTCATTTTTGAATGCAATTTTCACAATTTTTCAAAAAAATTGTTTGACAAAGTTAAGTTTGTTTGCTAGAACAATCTCACTATTAGGATTATTGAGTTTCAATCCCATCTTAGAGCTATTAACGATTTAGTTTTTCATTTAATCTTGGACCTACTTCTACTTAACAATTTTTTAGAGAATGAAAATCAAGAGTTTTTCTTTCGAAATTTTTTTCCTAGAATATCAACTCAATTCTTCAACACAAAATATTTTAAATTCACAGTCCATAATGCAAAAAATTTCAACAAAAGGTGGTCAAAGTCATCTGAAATTGCAGGCCAGTGTTCAAAAAAACTTCTTTTTTGAACTTTGAATGCTAATATCTCTCAATCTGTGCGGTCAAAATTCATGAAATTTTTACCACATGTTCTGAGACAAGTAAAGTACAAGATCCAATGGTTAGATTTTCTTAAAGTATTTTTTTTGGATTTTATGGGTGAACGCAGCAGAAATGGCAGTTTTGAGTGGTTTTTGACAGAAAAATGGCCTTGGTCCTTTAGGGGTTAATATCCAATCAACTATTGTTTGGTCAAAACTTATTTGACTTTGGATAGTGCTTTTGGGTGGATTTTTTTTCAATTATTTTCAATGCAAACTAGATCATGTTTTATTTCTATTTCTATAATCAAAACTAAGATGGCTAAAGTAAAAAATTTAAATATTCTCAAAGTATATTCTCAATCAATAATATCTCAAAGTGGTTAGTATTTTGGAAGTCTTGTGAAGTTTAACAATGAGAACAATAATATTTAAAATATTTAAAATAATATTTAAAATAATATTTAAATAATAATAGCAATCTGATGTGGTCGTATTAATGCCACATCGGATCTCAGAATTTTTTAATTTTTAATTTATTTTAAAATTAATGTTTTTAATTATTTGTTTAATATTTTTTAATTCTTGAATTGAACTGTCCCGCGTGAATGAGGCTCTGCAGTTTGCTGGCCGGGGAATTTTTTTTTTTTTTCGAATTTTTTTTTTCGGCCACAGTTCCCTGACGTTCCCTTCTGTCCTGGACTCACAGCTCCTTATAGGGTTCATATTTTTTCTAATGCCAAGCTCGAAACCAACAAGGGCTAGTCAAAATTTAAAACTATTCAAAAAAATTCAAAAAAATTAGTTAAATTTTTTTTTATTAACTAATGTGGCCGTCACTTGACTATGTCAATGAGCTGCTGTGGCCGAGTTCCCACAATCCGAGAACTTGTGGGAACTCGTGGGCTTCTACAGTAACTCATTCTCTTCTAATGATTGTCACCTTCGATAGAAACTTCAAGAAAGTCATAGATTTTATATTTTATAATACATTTGTGTTTCGTCCAAACTCCTTAGGCCTTTAGAGGTTAAAATCCCTAATGAACAAGAGGTGTTTTTCAGAAGAAATTGTCAAAAACTGTCATTTTTTGGTACATTCGTGTAGATTGAAAATGAACACCATTTTTGCAATTTCAATCACTCAAAAGTAATCTAATTCATATTGCCAATGTATGAAAACAATTCATTACATATAACACTAGGGATTGCAAGATTATAATACTGAAACTAACTAACTAAATCAATTGCCACATAAAGTTAACAAACTTTGAACCCTCTTAGAATGAAAATTTTCTCTCTAATCAAAATTGAGCCTCTATACAATTGAGTACTAAATTTTATTAGGTAAATAAATGCAAAAAGCCCAAAAGCAAAGAAAGGAGAGACCTATTCTATATCACTCTCCAATTTGAAGAGGCCAAGTGCATTGGCAATACTTTAATTTGAGATTTTTTGTACATTGAAGGAATTTTTAAAAACTCCATATTCTGAAGACAAAGAATCAAACTTTTAGAATATGAGGAATTCTTTCAAACTCTGACGATATGAAATACAAGTTTATTGACTATAGTTAGAAGATTTTTTTTTCTAACCCTACCCAATGGGGTTAGCAAAGTTTGACTTCTCTTGTACTGAGATTTTTGCACTAAACATAGTTTTATTTCTGAAAATTACATACTAAATTATATTAGTTAGCATATATTACTTGTGAAATTTCCAAAAGTATAGTACCTGACAAAATTCTTCCAATGCTGTGAAAATGTTTTTTCTACCTTATTGACTACAAATACCACATGACAAATGCAAATCGCCATGTGGCACTTAACATAAACTTCTAATCTTATGTTAAAAAGCCAAAACCCCAGGCCTATAACATGCATAACTATCTGTGCATGATAATAGTAAAATCAAAGCCAGATTTGTTAATTCGTTGGAACAATTCCGTTAGAGCACTAAGTTATTCCGAAAATGAATGTCTACAAACATTGCAAGATTGTGCTTCCAGATTCTCGCAAAATGCTCCAGCCATGGCCAACGCTGTCTTCGATTGACGAGGAATTCAACCGAAGACGTGATACTGCGTCATGGTGCAAAACCGGTGGTCAATCAAAAACCAGGCTTCAGGGATCCACATGTGGGACTGATCAAACTGTAAGTTACCAGAGAAGAGAAACCCTCGGCCCGAACTTCGTTCGCTTGAGCATGGAAGGGTTTGGACTTTACTGCAGTTCGATGCTCCTTTCAGAGATGATGAACTGCCGAGTGGTGTCACGAAGGAGGCTCAAGTAGCTTTTCCTTACTGTAGTTGCTTTGGTACCGTAATGGTTTTGGGAATTTTGCCTTTCGGACGACGACGACGACCTACTGTAGTTGGATTCCCACTTGACATGACTTTATCGTCGGGTGAAGGCAGTGGTTGGATTGGGGAGCGTGTCGACCGAGCATGGCGGACATAAAGTTCATTTTAGCCTGAACGGCGGTATCAAGGCTCTAATCCTCCGCTTTTAGGATCTGCAACCCTAATTTCCTCCAGAGTGTCACACGAGGAGGGCCCCAGAGATTCATGTTCTTCTGTTCGCCCTTCGAGTCCATGATAACTTATTGGCATGCTTCATGAAGGAGTGATTTCAGTTCACACTCCTCCGAAATCCGTGCTGTTGCACTTTACTTTCTTTAGCAGCTTGAGGGCTGTGAGCTTGGCATCTTTGCCTGCCAGACCCAATGGGGGAGGGGCTTGGAAGTCGATGAAGTCTTCCGTCTAACACGGAAGCTTGCCATTTAGAAAACGCTGAAACTGAGCTAAGTTAATGTGTCCCTCGGACCAGCAGACGAAGATTCTGACATTGCGACGAAGCCAATGCGCTTGCAATCAGCGACGAGCAACTTAGTGCAATAAAATCTGCTTTCCTCTTGTGATTGAATTCTGTTCCATCATATTATCATTTGCTTGAATTACGGAACAAATTGTCATGCTGCCTCCGCGCGGGCATAGTAATTTCGTTACTGGGACTCCTCGCATTTCTCATTTAATCACGTTTAGTAATCCTGCGTTGACGCCGCGGCTGTGTAATGGCGGTCACACATCCGCAAACGGTTGACAAGCGACGCCCATTGCCTCTCTGCAAGAGCAAGAATCCGGAGAATCGGCGCGCCCCTTGATGAAAATGTGCGGGATCACGAGTGCAGCAGATGCAGCCGCAGCTGCTATCGCGGGGGCGGATTACGTCGGCATGATCGTGTGGCCGAAGTCCAAGAGGTCTGTGAGTGTAAGTTTGGCAAGGGAGATCGCGTCTGCGGCGAGAGAAAACGGTGCAGAGCCGGTCGGTGTGTTTGTGGACGAGAGTGCGGTGGAGATCGAGAGAGTCTGTAGTTATGCCAATCTCGCCATCGTCCAGGTTGGCTCCTGAACTTTTCCGAAAAATCCTTTGGAATCCCAAGAGTGGGAGAATCATTATGCTTCGAGTCTTGTCGACGAATTTGCAAATTGAGAAATGAATGCCTTCATGTGAAGTCTGCCAGGGTTAGGGATTTTGAATCGGCAATGCTGGACTGAAGAAGTTTAAATTAGGGGGGGTCCCTGTCGTGATTGAATTTCAGAGAATAATCCTAGTAATCACAAAATCGTGTGAATCATTTTGCTTCTAGTCTTATTTCGGAAATTTTCCACTTTTACTTAACCCCTATAAAACCATAAGGCTACTAGGTGGCTTTTGCAACACGGGCTTTTGTATACCAGTCCACAAGGGGTTAATTGTGCAGGTGTTCAGGGTTTCTGAATCGCCCTTTCTTGAATGAGGAAGTTTAATTTAGAGGATCGTATCGCAGTGGAATTTCAGAAAATAATCCTGTCAATCACGAAGGTGGGAGAATCATACTTCAATTCTGTACTCGATGAATCACTCTTCTAATTTTCAAATGGAGAGAAACCTTTTCCTCCATCTGAATTGTGCAAAGTTTAGGGATTAGGGGTTTTGGATCCTCAATCTAAGTTGGACTTGAGGGTGTCAGGGTGCAAACAGAGAGGCGGTTCTCAAACGCGATTTGATTCCTCTAAGCTGGGGGTAATATGTCGAGGATGAGATTCTGAGGATCTGAATTGCGTGGGGCAGATTAGAAAGAAATTTGTGAAATCTTGCATTCGAGGTTGAGTTCTGTGACACCCTTGTAGGACACAATTGAGTTTGCGATCAGTCATGCAATCGAATTGTTTGTTTCCGAATCTCGCTCCGTGCATTCTGAACTCCAGGATCTTGTCTCCATGCACTAGCTTCCTCGTAGAGATTTCAAATCGGGTCACACCCAATGGTATTCTTCTTTCCACAGAGTTGTAGGCCCCTTGTAGAGTTTTGGAACCTGATTCTGAAGCTGCCTGCTTCTGTTCGCCAGCTCTGATACCCCTCATGAATAGTTTTTCTTACATGAGTTTATTCGAGTTTATGCTGTGAGTTGATTTGCGATAGGTTTTGCACTAGGGGATTCTGAGGTCTTGCAGCTCTTGATAGTGGTGGTGGGTTTGCAGTTGCACGGCGATGGCGCAAGAGCTTCTCTTCTACAAGGTTTACCCGCGTCCTTGAAGGTGATCTATGTATTGCACGCCAACCAAAATGGAGTCATTCAAACTTCCTTCCCCCAAAGTGAGAGTGTCCCTCTCGTTGACTGGGTGCTGGTTGATGGTTTACAAGGGGGGCAGGTATGCACGACTGACTGGTTTCTAAATTTTACTTTTTGTCGTCTTGGAAGTGCGTCCTTGTGTGGTGCCAATGTAAGATGCTGAGGTTAACCGTCGCTTAATGGTGATTTGGATACGTACAATCAAAATCAAATGAAGAGTTATTTTTCTTTTTAGACATATTAGGAGAGCAAATTTTAATAAAGAAATACATATATTTTGGAGTTTCTCTTGTAGTTTCTGTGAATTTTCGAAGTCAGAATTTTGTACCTGAATTCTCAATCTTGTCATTCTTGGGCCTTCACCACCAAGTAGCACCCGTTTGCTAACTAGGGTTTTAAGTTGCATGAGGTTTTGTAGTTGGAAGTCAGGCAACTTATTGTGTGACCACATTTGCAAGCTAACTAATGGGGAGTTAGGCTTTCCAGTTAGCTAACTGCTACCACTTGGTTTGTGTGGGCGAATTTAGCACTTCAAACCGTTGGTTTAGGCATTGGGAGTTGACTTGACCGAAATTGGGGAGTTCATTGGTGGAGAGTAGTCACTGCAAACCCTAATTCAGATATTAGAGATATGAGATATGAGATTCAGAGCCAGGTTATTGAGATCTGGGAAGCTGATTTTGGAGAACAAGACTAGGTGATTATTCTGACTGGTGCTTTCCACAGAATGCTTTCCACAAACTCGCAGTGGGGAGCAGTTTGATTGGAGAAATTTTGACGTTCCCAGTATGAATAGCAGGAAAGGCTGCCTTGTGACAGGGGGACTTACTCCAAGTAATGTTTCTACTGCTGTCTCTTTTAACTCCTAATGCAGTGGATGTTTCTAGTGGTATTGCGGGGTCTGATGGAATATGTAAAGACCCTGCTCGGATTGAAGCCTTTGTTAAGGCAGTGCAGAATTCGAGCTTGCTTGTAGAAGACAATTTGTCCAGGTGAGTAGCTTCGATGGTATTTAGTGACGAATAGGTGATATGGCACTAGCTTCTGAAGTCATGCCATTGGGAGAAATTTATTTAGTTCATAGAGCCAGGACTCGAAGTGGATGATTTAGCTGGATACTGTTTAGTTTCCTTCAAATACTGTTCTAAGCGATGACAAATTCAGGTCATCGCAATGTAACGGCAGAGATATGGTGTTAATGCGATTGAAGGAGAGTTCCACAATAAGGACCGAAGAAAAACGTACTATTGTCAAATTGGATGATCTTCCTTTGAGTCCGGGTTGATCAAGTGTCTGTCCCTCCGAAACGTTTGGTCTATGCCATAGAACATGGGTGATTCGAATTCTCTAGTGATACTTCTAGAAGAATATTCAACCATATTATCTCTGTATTTATTCTTTTCTACTGTAGTTTCTACTGAAGTTTATAAATCTTAACCACTAAGCGTACATAGTCTTCTGCAGAATTGAGGAGTTGAGAAAAATCATTATAAATCACTACTTGGAAGAATATTTTGGAATCGGTTTCGAAATTAAAGTTGTAGGCTGAGAGTTTTAGATTCCAACCATACGGTTAGATTCACCAATGCTATGAACAAGAAATTTTGACAAATTTTGAAAAGAAAATTCGAAATTTCTTCAAAATTCAATTGCAAGCAAAATGTCATCATCTTTTGAGTAAAATTTGTTGGAATGGATTTGAAACGAGGTTTTCTTGACATGGTAATTTTTTGAAATATTTTTGTTCTTAAAATGTATTACCTCATTTTTACAAATCCAGTTTTGAACTAGAGTCAATGCAATTTTGGCTTGGTCAATGACTTGACATACTTGTACATTTGTAATTTTAGAAAAACATGTACTCTAGTAACACCAAATCCAGCCATTAGATAGGAGAACAACTTGATGGAGTATCTCTATAAATTAGGATGACTTTCATCCAAGCAATAATAAGGATGAAACTTGAGTTTCAATCTACAGTATTTGTTGACTACAAAATGGGCGTCGTCTCCCTTAGACTTTAACCTTGAAGCGCTCCTACGCCTAAGGACCAGAGGCAGAACCCCAGCGAAACTTTTTACATTTTCAGAAAACTAACAGACAAACCGCAGCGATGCACGACCCAAGCAGGACCAATGACCAGAGTCGCAGTGCGACGAGTTCACTAACTTCCAACGCATCTCGAAGTGAGAGCGAACACCAAAAAAAACTGACTGTAACCAGGTACTGTCGAAACGGCGAAGGAAAACGTCAACTTTGTCCGGGTATAGTTTACACAGCTTGGAGGTGCCAGTCATTGAGCCAGGCTACCCGGGCGTGGTCGATGAAGGCCTCCCAGAGCATGTCCTCGCTTCCATGGACTTTCATTATCATATTGTAAATTAATCGAATGTACCGCTGCTGTGAGGAAAGAGTCTTCACTGTTCATGTACAGTACTTCAGGTAGGAGGAAGGAAGCACTGAGCGGTCAACAGCATTATGTAATCTACTCCTGATGAGGGTTAACTTGTGAAGGTCTAATGAAGCCGCGAGCAGTCCAGTGTTATTGCCAGTCTAGTCTGTACTAACTCCACTAGAGCGAACCCCGTCGTTTTTCATTCAGTAGATCCGGAGCTGTGTCGCTTCTTACTGAAAATGATCTATTGTTAGTATCCAAGTCGGCCCCGCGATTTGTTCCCTCGTGACTTTTTTTCACTCACCCCACGTTTTGTCGCTAGGAATGAAAAGCGACGGGTTTCGCAGTTGTGGTCGGACTAGCGAAGTACGTTATAGAGGAGCTTGAGCCGGTTTCGTCTACTATCTATTGATCTCCTCTTCTTGAGTTGTGTGTATAGTCTGCTCATTCCCTGTCTTGAGGTTGAGTAACCTTGTGCTCTCTTGTCCTTATTGCTGGCATCTGCTTGCGTAGAACTTAGCACGTACAAGGCGGAGAGAGGTTTTTAGAGTTTTGATCAGATCTACTTGCAGATGGCAGTGATGAACTTGGAGGATTTAAAATGAAAGGGGGTTGTGGACAAGAGGAGGATCTCTCTGAGGTGCGTTTCATGCTTCTGGATTTGTGATTTTTAAACTCTAAGATAAGACCACTTAATGACTGGCTTTAAGGAATCCTTTATGTGTGCATGTTCAATAACGATCGATTCAAACCTGTCGTCTTTTGCAGTTTATTGTTTAGATTGAAATCTGAGAGAGAAAATATTCGATAGGCCACCTGATTTTAGTGCTGGATCATCTATGTTGTATTACTGCAGCTGCTCCAATTGTTGGATGATGAAGCGGCGGGTCCTTCCAACGATGGTGACAATCACTGGTGAGATGCTGATCATTGAGCACATGATGTGTGAGGTTTCTTAGAATGGCTAGTTTGTACTCAAGAGCCGAACATGGAGGAAGAAACGAAGAAACCCGGCGAACCCTAGGGTTTCTTCCTCCATGCCTGATACTTTCATGAAAATCCTGCAACTGAAGATCTCCTCGTGACTTTAGGGTATTCTTTCAAGTCGGGATGCCAAATCCTAAGGCACGGAGCAAGGAGGGTTTGAGATGAGCATGGAACGACCCGCTTTAGGGTCTAATAACTTTTTTAGAAACTGGGTATATTATCCTCAATCTCATTAACCTGTGATTATTACAAATTCATCAAGGGTTCTCCATACCTAGGATTGGACTTTGTAGCCTTCCATAAGTACTAGAACACCGGGTTTGCACAGCCGATCCATTGCACTGCTGTTGTCCCTTGAGACATGTGGTTCTTATTTGTTGATATTCCTCAATTCTTGGTTTTGACAGGGAACCGGATTTGGAACCAAAACATACAATATTTCTAAGTCACAGTGGAGTTCAGAAGAACTTTACAGAGCAATTGTGCGTCGATTTGGAGAGGTGGGACTACTCGCCGTTCTTCGACAAACGGCCTGATAGTTTACCGAAGGGCCGAAAATTTCCTGAACTGATATTTCAAGCTGCTCAACAATGTCGCGTTGCAATATTGGTATTATCCGATGAGTTTTTCACCCGGACGAAGTGGCCCATGCTGGAGTTGGAGGCGTTCGTGCAATCTCAAAAAGACAGTCCTGGAAAGCTTTCAATTCTCCCCGTGTATTTGGGACTGTCCAGAAATGAATGTACAAGGAATGAAACAAGACGCCGACACTGGCTATCTGTGTGGAGAGATTGGGCCAAAGATGACGATAGGATTGACACGGGCAAGTGGGAGGATGCATTGAATGTGTTGGTTCCTTCAAATGGAATCGAGTACGTGGAATCCTCCGGTGAAGTTGCATTGAGAGAGCGAATTGTGAGTGCTGTTCGTCGCCTAATTCCACCGAAGAGCTCATGGAGTGTTGGACCTGTCCAAGGGAGAACACGTATTCTCAAGGTGAGAAATGTTTGTGAAAACACTAAAAGATATGCAAGTGAATGCTCTTTGACAATGCAAGGGATGCTTGCTATCACTAGTGAAAACATGGTCAACGTAGACCAAGAAAATGACTCACAAGAAGCCCGATAGTCCAGTTGCGGGACTTCTTGTTGTCATTTCTCTGGCCTCTGCGGACCTTGGGCCCTCTTGTGTATGATCGCACATGCACAATGGAATATAAGAAATCATGTCCAATTTCAGCAAGGGAGTCCATCCAATTTGGTTGGTTTGGTTATTAGTGACCAATTCCAATGGTTTTGGGTGGACTCTCGAGCTAGAATAATACATACTTTAACTAAATTTTCCAGTACAAATTCCTAAAGGTCAAAGGAGTTATACTAAGTTTTTCGACATTTAGCTACAATATATGTTTGACTTGAAAGTATTATTTCTAATTTATACAAAACCAAATGGGTCAAAATAAAGTCATGTATGATTTAGCCCTTCATACAATCATGAACTCCTTACAAGTAAGGAGTTACAGAAGATATAAAACATAATTTAACCCCAATGTTCCTTACAACAATTGTAAAAGATACTCTAGGTTTGACAATGCAACAAAAAGTAGTTGCCTAGATTTAACAAGTTGATTGACATTGCTTTTGCTTGAATGTAGGCTATAATCAGAAAGCTCGCGATTACAAAACCATCGCCATTTTATGGTGTTCGTGTAGTGGGTATTTATGGTATGGGAGGAATTGGAAAGACTACTTTTTGCAGAGCACTTTGCGACGAGTTGCATATCAAGTTCCAAGCAAGGGTATGCCATACAGAATTGGGAAGCAAGAGCGAACCAATTGAAATGCATAAGGAAGTGCTGCGAAGATTGACTGATATAAACCATGACAATTTGATGTTTATGACCGAAGCTATGGTTAGTTAAGCATATCCCACCTATGTTGAATATGATGTTGATGAGATGTGTTGATGTATTTATATTCCCGTATCTTCATCTTAGAGAAAGCAATCTTAAAAATGCATTTTGAAATTCCCAAAAATCAACCTAGCATTAGAGCTTTGCATTATTCAAGGAAATGAATGTCGCTTTTGAATCTAGAAATGTACAATTGCAGACTATGGATCTTCTCAGACGACGCATACGTCAACAACAAGTGTTCTTAGCTCTAGATAATGTGTGGCAAGAGTCACTAGAGGAAGCCAAGGTTTATCTCAAGGCAGGTTTTCACCATGGTAGTATTGTGATGGTGACGGCTCGTTCTAGTGACATACTTGAACGCTTAAACATCAGTAAAAGTGATTGTTTGGAGATGCCTAATTTGGAAGAGGAAGATGCAAAGCAACTTTTTCTTCATAATGCAGCACCTCACATTCAATTCATAAGGGAAGGTGATGAGCCCAAAATCCAATATTGCATCAAGCAATGCCGGTTTCGCAAAGGGGCGAATATGGAGGAGCATTTTCATCCTTTAGCATTAAAAGTTTTGGGTGCTCAATTGGAGAGCCTTGGCTATGATCCAAGCCTTTGGGTGGAGAACTTATCTAAAGATGAAAAATTTAACCACTTCCCAAAGAAGGACCATCCGATATTCAACATCCTCCGAAAAGGTTATGACTCATTATGTGAAGAAGACCAACTTTTATTCATGGATGCAATTCTTTTCCATCCATCTCAAAATAAATCTAACCTTACTGGTGAGGAATTTGTAACTGAGATTACAATTAAGCCTCATATCTTCCGCCTTGATATTTATAAATGGTTGAGTATCGTGCACAACTTGCCGGAAGTGAGGTTTGTTAAGGATCGGGTAAGAATTTTGGATACTAATACTTCAAATCATTTGTCTTTTGCACTTTAATGCAATCTAATGCAACTAGGTCTTGTTTTGAATTGATTGTAACTATTCATTGACTTTCTTGTATACTATTGATATTCGGTTCGTTAACCAAATTTGTGCTACCTTTGTATACATTTCTTTGCAAAGAAGTTGGTGTAACTAGGATTCAAGGTTGAGATAGTAAGAAATGTTCTTGATCAAAGTAGAGCCTAATTTAATTGATCAATTTGGTTACTTTTGTATATTGCGTTTCCCAAATATGATATTGTATTGTGTAATAATTGCAGTTACGAGCTTTGAAGGCCAAATCGTTGATTGAAGATATCGGTGATGGTTTCAATGGTGTCATTGTTCACGACTTGTACCTTGAGTTTGCCAAATCCGAGGTAAAGAGGGGTGCTCTAGATGGCAGACGTTGGGTGTGGTATGACAAAGAAGCCACGTATCCTGACGACCTAGCGAAGAGCCCATCCGGAAACTGTTGGTCCAGTGTTGAGAGAATCTCCGTGAACTATGTCGATGATGCATATGACAGGTCACTCCGATGGATGGGAACTTTAGAAGGAATGAAGTGGCAACATTTTTCCAATGTTGTGGTGCTTCAGCTTTTTATTGGCAGGAATGAAGTGTTGGATTTGCGAGGTTTACAATGCCTCAAGAGCATGAAGCTGAGGTGGAATTACGAAGGCTTTGGAGGTTTTAAAAGTGGAGGCCAACTACTTGGACTTGGAGAGCTGAGGCATCTTGCCTGGCTTGACTTGCGCAACATTCATTTTGCACCATGTTTTGAGGAAATTGGTCAATTGACAAGGCTTGAGGTTTTGCGGTTGGATACGAATTGCTTTGCTGAAAGCCCGCTCTCAGAACCTTTAGAACCACCGAATCTTGACAAATGCATTCGATTACAGGAGCTTGTGCTTCAATGCACGTGTCTTACATCATTTCCAGATTTGAGCAAGTTGACATCGTTGAGAAAGATTCTCTTTTACGGATGCAAGAGTGCAAAAGAGGTGGTTGGTTTGAGCTCACAAATGACTTCCCTGGAGGAGCTCTTGTTGTTTGATTGCGATTCGTTAAGCCGATGTCCTGGTTTGAGCGATGTGGTTTCGTTGCAACAACTCGATGTTGAAGGTTCTTCCCAGCTCAGTCAGACTCCTGATTTGCACAAGCTTACAAATTTACGACGGTTGAATATAAGGTGGAACGGATTCAGTAAGCTTCTAGGGTTGAACGAGTCCATGCAATTGCAGGAACTTATTGTGTGCAGTTCTGCAATTGACGAGGTTCCCAATTTACACTTGCTGAGGCGTTTACAACGGCTGAATATGGGAAATATCAAGCCTACGGTGATGCCGTGGTTTGATAGCTTCATTGCCTTGGAAGAACTCATCCTCAATTATTTGCCAGAGGTTAGGGACATACATGGCATGCGCTCGTTGACAAGGTTAAGAAGGCTGACAATAAGAGATGCCCCCAATCTATCACAGTTGCCTGAGTTAGGTGACTTGACTGCATTACAATACCTCAACTTGCATGACTGTTGTAGTTTGGTTGGAAAACTTGAATTACCAGATTTTCACAAGCTCATAAACTTGGAAGTTTTGGTGATTAGCTCAACGCCAATCAGGAGGTTACCAAGCCTCGAACGGCTTACACAACTCAAGGAGTTGCTTTGCTGTAGAACTTTGTTGGCCGAGTTACCCGTTCTGAATGGTTTGGACAAATTGGAGTATATCGACCTTTCCAAATGCCTTGAGCTAGTAAGCTTGGAGAAGGTGGGAACCTTGCCTGCATTGATACGCCTGGATGTTTCATTCTGTTATAGGTTGACGAGGTTGCCAGATTTCAGAAGCTCCAGGAGTCTGGAGTATCTCTGCTTTTGTCATACTGAAGTGAGCCTTGGTCCAGAAGACATTAGGGCCCTGGCAGCCTTACCTGCACTCGAAATGTGTGGTTGGGACCGTGTTGGGGTGCCGCTTTATGAGTTACTAGAAAAGATGTCATTGATGGAGGTCGAATTGCATTTGGAAGCGAAGCAACAGGAGTATTTCACCACATTGCAGACAAGGACATGGACTGATCCGGAGACCTGGCCGGAGAAGCACAAATATTATCGTCATCCCTCCCATGCTTGTTATCACAGTACGGCGAGGCAGAGACGTCTAGGCCTTGAAGCCCTTGAAGCCCGGAAACGACGGCCAAGCAGAGAAGTTTAACCCTGCAAGGACGGGCCCATGACCAGTGAGTTTTAGCCTCACTGTCCATTAGTCTATTTGCTGCCATTTTCCAACTAGATATGAAGGAAAAAATTTATAGTCATTTTTCAGAGATGAAATCATATAAGGTAAACCTGCTTATGACAGGCAGAATGAGTGTTTTGCCATGTTACAGTTAGCAAAATAATTCAGATTTTTTTTCCATACAAAGACAACTCTGAGAAAAAAGAGAGCAATTGAAATTTTATTGTTCTAACAAAGTATGAATTTCTTATGAATTTTTGAAGTGAGATTACCAATTGACCCAAAAGAGTCTGTAGACTCCCCCAAAACTAGCAAAAAGTGTATGCATGATGGCCATCCTACCACCTAAAGTAGTCAAAATATTTCCTAACATGGCCAAAACATGAAGAATTAAAAAAAGCACTTACTTTGATGAATTTACACCAAAGAGCTAAAAGTTCCTAAAACAAGCACTAATAACTCTATCACCATCACCTAAGCCATTGATTGTGGTCACTAACCAACCTAATGTAGTCCTAATCTTATCTATTAGAGAAAATCTATGATGGATTGATGTAAGACTCTAATGGATCATTTCCTAGGTGCCTATCATGGATGGTTTGCTTGTCATAGGCAAGTTTACCTTATGCCTGCTATAAGTTGTAAATTTTCAACCTTTTATGGATAAACTTGAAATTATTGTGGAAAAAATGAGGAAAATTCATATCAAATACAAGTTATACTCAAAAAATCTGAAATTTTCACTACATATGTACAATATAGTATATAACAACGTGCTATAAACCAAAGTTACTATGTCAATCCTATAATTAGAAAATCCACAAACCTTGGGCAAGATGGATGACTTTTTTACATGTGTCTAAAGCTTGCAAGAATGAGGCCTATCACCTAAGGTAGTTAGCCAAAATTATGGAATTCTTGGATGAATAGGTTCATTCTTTGTTTCTATAGTTTCTCTAATAGTCACTCATCAACCACTTCTTGGTTGCACATGCATTCAAATTTCAAAGTTAGCCACATAAGATAATGTCACCTATATTTGTCCAAATATGTATTTGATAATGCTTCCTATTAATAAAGTGTCTTATTTTTTGGCAATTCTTGTTGGCAATTGAAAGGGGATATTAGATTCTTTAAGTATGGATTTTTTGGATGTCATATGAATAAAGTCAAAAGCTTCAAAGTGTTGATTATATATGTATCCATAATTGATTACAAGCTTTCATATGTAGAAGTTCTACATTTAGGCAAGAATTTGTAGGGGTCATGTTTGATGATAGTTTACAATCAAGTGTAGTTACTTTGAAGGTTTGGCTACATCTATAGAAAAACCACCTATAGTTGACCACTCAAGTATTCCACGCATTTACTACAATATAAGGCAATGTAATTTTTTGCCATGTAGAAAGATAGAAATAATGAGAATTGCAAATTTTTTGGTACTTTTATGCCTTGAATTGAAATTACTATGAGTTTTGGAAGCCAGAAGTTGGTCTAGACCCATACCCAATGCATAGAGCCTTCCATAATTGTTCCTTCAAAGTCTGCTTTGGCTCTCAAAACCAAGGACATGTATCATGACACTAATGGTTAGAAGATGGTCAATAATGAAGAACTGATGATTTATTTAGAAATCAATCATAGTCTTAGTTGAATTTCCCAATACCTATAGATTGCCCATGGGGTCCAAGTTGAGAAGGGTTGGTTCTACCATATGAATCTAGACTAGTTAACAAACCATCTTTTAAACATTAGAAAAGTCATTTGGAAGTTATGTTATAATAGTTGTTGGCTTTTCTATGTGTTGGTTGCATGTGACTTGTTCCCCTTGAAAACAACATTGATTTTATGAAACTTAGATAAAATTCTTAAAATTTTCAAATTCTCAATGAAATTCTATAATAGAAAATGAAGTGCAATTTTTCATTGTCATTATGCCTCTACCCAAATATACACCATTTTTGTATAATTTAACTATGTTATACAAGACATGTCAAAGTTGAAATTAACTCTACCATGGTCTTCTGACTTTTGGCCTAATTATAAGCAACATTTATGTAGATAAAAATAACAATAATTTTTTCATATCTTTGAATTGGATTTAAATTCCTTATAAGTGATACTTTGTATTTCCTACAATTGCAAGTATTTTGAAACAATTTGCGTTGATGAAAGATAAATTTTTTATTTTTTTGATGGATTTTATTTATCTATTTTTTAGATAGATGAAATTGAAAAGTAAACAAAACAACATTAGCTGATTGCAAGTTTGTCACAATTTATTTCCAAATATTTGTATTATAAGTACGATGTGTCAAACTAAATCCATTTTATTTTTGGTATCATTCCATTCTTTACTTGTATAGAATTAAAAAAAATTTAATTCAAACTATAAAAGAGACTACCCAAGCTTGCATTTTAATACAATCCAAGGTATTGTACAATCAATAACCGGCTTATTGGAACACATTCTTGATATCGGATGAAAATTCATAATTGTTATACTAAAAATTTGCATCATTGAAAGGCAACAAAATATATATGCAATTATTTTCAAAAGTTTTCTTACAAATCTAAAATTGCCATAACTAACTAAGAAAATATAACATTTTAAAAATTGGTTAAGTTGTAGTACAAGTAGCATTATATGCAAATAATTGAGTTTCAAAATTTTCAAATAAATTTTTCATTTTTTCATTTAATAATGTTGAAAGGAAAAAAATAAACTCTTGGCTTAGATACAAAATTTATAAAATTCTTTTGTAGGAAGAATGATAATGTGCTTGGGATCCTATAGTAAAAATTTCACAATTTTTTGAATTTATTGAATAAAATTTGACATAAAATATATACTTATTTTTAATATACAAAAAATACTAAAAAAAATCGAATTTTTAAAAGTCTTTTACTTATATTTTATGATTTTTTGGAGGGATTCTTAAGTAAATAATAAAAAATACAATATGTAGAGTTATCTTTAAAGGCAAGTGACCCATTTCCAACCACTTAAGTTATTACACATATATGGAGCACAAGTTTCTCAAATGGGAGAATTTTCCCACATACAAAAATAGAGTTTGGAAGGATTTCATAATTTTCCAAAATTTTATTTCTCAAAACATAATTACTATGAATTTTTTAACACAAGACTCTATTTGACCCATATTGGTCACATATGTTTTCCTATTTCCAACCAAGGGCTAGTTGCAATATTGAGAGTCTTGTAGCCAATCATAATGCACTACAACTACACCAAGAACTCTGCCATAATCAATTACTACTCATCTCTACCTATGCATAAAGATAGCAACCTACATGGCAGAAATAGGGGGGGGTTGGTCGGAAATGGGTTGCCTCCCTTAGTTCGTTCTATTTTATTCAAAAAATTCAAAAAGCTCATTCTTAAAGGATTTTCATTCCTTTCGCTAAGAAATTTGTAAAGTCTTTTGGACATAGTAGTTCATTGTTATATTTTAATTTGATTAATATTTTAAAACTAAATTTAAGTTTAAGGTTTGAGAATAAGTTTTAATCCTAGTATGCTACTGAGACATCATTGTGTAGATTGAAAATAAAAACCATTTTTTACAATTTCAACTATACAAAAGTATTCTAAATCATTTTGGCAATGTGTGAAAAGAATTAATTCCATTTAACACCAGGGATTGTAAGATTATAAAGCTTTAACTATAAAAAAAAAAGGGGTTTTATTAGCTCCACCATATTAAGTTGGCAAAATTTGAGCCCTCTTGGAGTGAAAACTTGCTCTAATCCCATTGACCTCTATACCATTGAATAATAAATTATGTTAGGTATATACATGCAAAAATTCCAAAAACAAAGAAGGAGTCTATTTACTCTCTCTCTATATATATCACCCTTCAATATGAGGAGGTCAAGTGAATTAGCAATACTCTAGTGATTTCTTGATAATTTTTTTTACATGAAGGGAATTGAAAAATAAATAAAAATGATAAAAGCATAGAGTCAAAGTTTTAGAGTGTGCGAAATTTATTTGAAATTGTAATAGTACAAATTGCAAGATTATTGCTTGAAGTTAGAAGAATTTTTTTCTAATCTTGACCAATAGGATTAGCAAAGTTTGACTTCTCTTGTAGTGAGATTTTAGCGCTATACATAGGGTTTGTTTTTTCTAAAAATTACATACTATATTATGTTAGTTACATACTTGCCAAATTTCAAAAGTACAATACCTCACAAAACTATTCCAAGGTTGTAAATATCTTCTTTCTATTGACTATGGATGCCACATGGCAAATACAAATGGCCATGTGGCAATTAAAATTAACTTATAATCTAATTTAAGAAGTCACATGTCAAAGTCAATGACATGCATAATTATCTATGCATCATAATAGTAAGTTCAGAGTCAGACAATTCATTGGAATAGTTTTGTGAGCGATTTGTTTGAAAACTAACGGTAAAATTGAATGCCTTCAAAAGCTTGTCAACATTAATAGGCCTTCTATACTTTGCTATAGAACTCGTGTTCAAACCACTGCTATACAATTTTTTATACTTTGAAGTTCTTGCTTCCAAGTAGAAAAGATGATGTATGCATTATCTTTCAAAAAAAGTTAGATGTCATTTCTATGTTGCAAAGATGAGGGATACTATTAAAGAAGTGTCAAGGAGTTTGCATGTAGGCATTGGAACTATGCAGAGGCTTTGACAAAAGTATGTAGAATCATCATATGGAGGTAGACTAAGAGAGTTGACTTTTGCAATGGAGCGGTCTTGTGTATTGGATATGACTAGAGGGAAACTTAGTATTGTTGTAGAGGCTACAAAACATGTGCAAGAGGCATTTGGGATGCAAGCACTAGAAGAAAAATGTGTTTGCTACAATCAACTGAAATGCAACTATAGCCCTATGCAACTGCCTTGTAACTACAATCCTGTGTATTTGCACCAATTTTGACATAGTTATATTGTAGTTGCAAAATAGTTGCAAAGTAATTGCAAAATGCAATTACGTACAATTACAAGAATGTAACAGAAGAGTTGATGTGAGGTATTTTACATCCAATATTCATTAGAACTATCAATCTAGACAAATTTACATTTTGTAGTGTCCAATGTGTCTATCTACAATTGCATATAATCTAAATTTGATAGCAATTCAATTAGAAAGCAACTGTAGTGCAACTATTGTGCAACTTGAAAGCAACTACAATTGACTAAAGTTTGACTTAAAAAATGACTAGACTTTAATTAGTATACAACTAGCATGCAACTAGAAAACAACTAAAATACAACTACTATTAAATCTTTAATCAATTGTCCCATATCAATTGTCAAGAATACTATTAGGTTAGACATATAAGAGTTGTAAGTTATAGCATCCTTGTGTAATGAATTTTTATAATGAAATTCTAATATTTCTACATTTTGTAGATTTCTATAATCTACAAAAATATTTAAAATTTATTAAATTTTTAGATTTGGCAATCTAAAAAAAAGATAGATATGAAATTTTGAATCTACAAATTTTTTAGATTAAAAATTTCAAAATCTACAAATCTATGGATTACATACAAGTTGTATATAAGTTGCATTCCAATTGCAGATTAGTTGTACGTTAGTCGCAAACCAATCGCACACAAATAACTTCCAAATTAGGAACCATATCTGAAGAATTCATTGACGAACTTTCAAGTAGGCTATAGAATGAAAAACAACCTTGAAAATTTTTACAACTACTTTGCAACTAGTGTAACTTGTCTACAACTGTAGCCTCTAAATTGTCACCTAGTTGCAAATGTCTTATGCAAATACAAAAGCAGTTGCAAATAGTAGTCGTAGAACCCATCATTTTCTTCTAGTGAAGTGAGTGTTGAAACAATGAGACGTGCTTTATGTAGAGATGTTTTACAATCACAATTGAAGCAAAAAAACCCACATTTCTTAGTCAAGAATGTCAAAGCCCATTTAGACTTTGCAAGAGTCAATCTACATTGGATTGTAGATGATTGGAGTCATGTCATTTTTCTAATGAGTCTAGAATCGATTGAAATTGTTCTTATAGAATCTCTTGGTGTTGGAGTCATGACCCACATGAATTGTCAATAGAAATAGTGCAACATGGTAGTGGTGGGATTCTGATTTTGGGTCGTATGACTAATCATGGGTCAAAACTAGTGCTCAAAATTGAAGGTTGCCTCAATTAGCATGGATACCATCAAATTTTAGAGCAAACAACATATGGTACAATTAGAAAATATGGATTAGATGCTACACAAATCATTTTCCAACAAGATAATGCTTCCATTCACACCACAAAGATGATGGAAGAATGATTTTCAAAGCAAAGTCTTAAGTCTTCTAATGTGGCCTACCCAATTCCTTGATTTAAACTCAATAGAACATTGATCTATAGGTGATCCTTAAAAAGAAGTTGAAACAATATGATTCACCTTTTAAAGGAATGATTGAGTTATAGGAATGTGTAGTACAAGTCTTTCCTTCTATTACTACTTGTGATTGTAAGACACTTGTAGAAAGCATGCCCAAAAGGATTGAAGTTGTAGTAGCTTCAAAAGGAAAATGGATAAAGTATTAGCTAGCTTACTTAGAGCACTCCCAAAATTGTACTAATGTATATACTAGTTTTTAGCTTTCATTTTTCCTTTAGTGATACTTGTTTTAGGTTAAATTTTTTACATTTGTGTACTAGATTGGTTGTAATACATGTCTCAAACTACTACTTGAAAGTTTGTACATCCATTTGCCTTACACTTATTTTTGAATCTACAAGTTCTAATCATTGGAATTTTTTTGTAAGATACTATAGATAGAGTTATGTACAAGTTACCACTATTTTTTTATGGGTAGCATGAGTTTTGCCCTAGGCATCTCATGAGGATTTTTTTTCTAAATTGGTCCACATATTGTGTCAAAATTTCAAAAATAAATTTTCAAAATTAACTTCGTAGGAACTTGACTAAATTCTTGAAAGTTCATTCAATAGACAATGGGGTTAAAATCATTTTTACACATAGTATCAAATTTTTTGTTATTATATTTATATCCCATATGCTAGTGAGATAATGGATAATGTTATATTGGAAGGTTCTTCAAACAATTGGGCTTAAAAGAGTCATTAATACTTAGTATCAATGGATTTTAACCCCAAAAGTCTCATGACCCTTCAAAGACACTTGATAGGCTTCAACAATCCCAATTTTTGGCATGATTTGTTTAAAAATTATTTTTAAGATAGAAAAATAGATAAGATTTGAGGGAATATGGTTTTTTTTCAATCAATGCCTATGAGCAAAAGTTATGCCCTTCTATACTCAAAATAATTGAAAGTTTGTAGGAAAAAAATCTCGAAAATGTGAAATTAATATTTTTTTTTTCTAATAGATTATATTTTTGTCTACATGGAAATCTTTGGATCATTCCATTTTGATAAGTGATGAGAAAGATATGGAATTTCTTATATTGTGGACAATCATAGCATCTTAAAAAAATTAGATTTGTATTAGATTTTGTTTCTAAGCACAATTTTCACATTGAAAAAAAAAATAGTTCGGCAAGGATAAATTTTATTGTTATAATAATCCCACTATTGGTAACAGTGCGTTTCAATTCCATCTTAGAGCTATTAATGATATAGTTTTTCCCTCTATCTTGTACCTTCTTCTACATAATATTTTTTTGAAGAATGAATTTAGAATCATATCATTCTTTCTTGAATTTTTTATCCTAGATTCTCAACTAAATTCTCTAGAATTTTTTTATTCAATATCTATAGTGCAAAATGTGAAATTATGAGGAATCAAAGTTTCCCACATTGCCAAAGAAGTTTTTTTCTCCACTTTCAATGCAAATATCTTACAATATACATGGTCAAAGTTTCTAAATTTTCTTCTATATGTTGCATACTAGTCTTTTGTAACTTCCAATCCTATGATTAGATATGGATCTTATAATTAGATATGCAGAAATATATATATATTCTTAAAGTTTATGCTTACAATACTAGGAATCAGGTTATTTTTGGACTAGTGTCCCTTGTGTTGGCTTCACTGTACAAGCCACATTTTGGAAGGACAGATTCACACTGGTCAAATTTTGACAGATCTGGTGATATATCGCTAGAAAAAAAAACACTGCTAAGAATGATAATTTTTAGTGATTTTTGATGGATATAAAGGCTTTGGGACTTCAGGAATTAGAGTAGAGCAATTTCTACCTACATCCACAAGAAGCATTTATAAGAACTACATTTATTTTGTATATTATTGAAGGTGCAGAAATAGTGGCTTTGTAAAATCAATGTTTCTAATATAAAAAAATTGTGGAGATTAGAATAATGAAGCAATAGTTCAACATGCTATCATTAAAAAGCATAGGTACCTATTCATACCCCTAAAGTTCACTCTTCTAAATAGACACTCTCGAAGCACTAAATGCTCAACTCCAAGTAATTGCCTCAAAAAACTTTTCAACTGTCAATTTTTGCTCATGAAACCTTGTGGTGGTTTTGGATGAAGGTGGGTGACCATTCAAGGTCAAAATACACATGGCAAAATTAGAAAAGGGTCGGTGTAGGAGCCTCCTCCATTGTAGTAACTTAATAAGAACTAAGAAGAGGCTCATACGAATCATCAACACCTTGTATCATTATTAGTGTATCCTGCGAAAATAGTATAGAAAACAACACTGGTCCCTCTCACTCACACACCAAGAATTAGGGTTTTCCGGAGCTTCATCACTCTTGTTCTGCATTGCTTCGCTTCCCGTCGAATTGCAAGTCGCCTGGATCTTCGTCTTGTTGCGCCTGGATTGGAGAAAGGCAAAATCTCTTCTTACCATTCCGTCGGTCGCTTCCGAATTGGAGGTGCTGCGGAGATTCCGATGTGCCCGTCGGTGGAGCTCAGGTGGCGGTGATTTTGTTTAGGGCGGTGTGTGTGTGTGTGTGTGTGTGGTTTCGACTGAGGTTGGACAACGATGAAGAAAACGAGTCAGGAGGAGGTAGAGTATAAGCAGAAGTCGGGTACTGCGTGGAGCCATTCGTATCTGAATCAGAAGCCATGGCATCCGCTGTCGTATCCCAATCAGCGTCGCAAATGGATTGCGGAGCAGCAGAATGCTCAGAAGTCGCGGAAGGCCGAGGAAGTGGCGCACGAGGTACGGGATCCGCGAATGCATAGCTCTGCAAAGAATTTGGGAGCTTCCTTGGCAGAAATTAAAAATTTTCTGCTTTGGAGCTCGTCGTCCGAATTACTTTTGAATTTTCAGTGTCGAGTTTCAGCTTGATGTAGGCATGAGGGTGAGGGTTTCAATGTGTGTATTGCTGTTGGTCTTTCAGTTCGCACAGCAGCAGGAGTTTTTTCGTCAAACAGCAGAAATGAGCAGACGGGAGAAAGAGAAGGTGAGCTCTTCTTGCTTTGTTCTCCTGATTTGTTAGAAATTGTTTACGCCTTTGCTTCGATAAGAGATGGGGCGCCAAAGGTCTTGATTTGTGAAGGGGTTTGCTTCTGGATGGTATCACCATGTGCGATCCAAATGTATTGGCTAGTTTCCTGTAGGTGAACGTCTGTATTGTATTGTAGGACCTATGTCAGTATACCTCTTCAACTCTTGCAGATTGATTCTTCGAATGCAGCTTGCATTTTGAGCGGATTGTTAGATTGCCTCTGTGGCTCCAATTAAGACAGAGCAAGATCCTCGATATTTTTACTTGGAAATTAGAAATGCATTGGCGTTATTATGTAGTTACATGTTTTCATGTGGGTCTAATTGGTGTTGGTAGCATGTAGGTGGAGGCTTTACAGGCAGTGGGGTTCATGTACATGCGACCACCTGGCTATAATGCTGAAAGTGCCAGAGCCGCTGAAATTGCGGATGAGAGGAAGATGCTTGGTCTGGATGCTCCTCCCATTTCCTCGCAAGATGCGAGTCTTGTTGCTGCTTCTCAGGGGTAAGTCGCTAAATCCTGAGAGCCATGGCTGTAATATTTTAAACAGGAAATTCAGTCGTTGGCTTAATCTTGGTTAACCTCACGAATGGATTGACAGTCGTTAATTGTGTATGAGCAGAAATTCTGGCAGTGTAGTGCTGGTGCGCAATAATGGTCTTGCTTGGCGGAAACATGCATGCAGCAGTCATTATATCCGAAGCGTCTAGTTTGTGCAAATTTACAATGTCTCCGTCTCTATCTATCTGGTACCGTTAGCTGGACTAGGAAATATTAGTTTGGCATCAATTGCTGAGTTTCTTGTTGTAATGGAAAAATAGGACATATGCTCACAAAACGCAAACGTCTGCAGGGAAGCAGGTGGAGCTGAGCCAGAGGTTAAGAAAAAAGCTCGAGTCAAGGATGTATTTGGGCGCAACGTTGCCACGGAAGAGGAATTTGCTGTGTTGAAAGATGCTCCCAAGTGAGTAATTGATTAAAGATTTTTTCCTTGCTTATCCTTTAAATTTATGCCTGTCAGAAGGGGGGCCACCTACAGTCGCCTGTTGATTTCTGGATATGTGTGGGATTCAATGGGATGAACTAAAATCCTACAGTCTCGCTTTAATGCTTACTGTTTGCATGATATTTAAAGTGATACTCCCTCTGTCCCAAATTAAGAGTCTCATTGCGAGAAAGCCCATGAGATTAAGAAAGACACACTACGTTTTTGACATTTAGGGGGGTAGTGTTTAAGAATAAGATTAAGGTTTTTTAGGATTTAGAATTTAGGGTTTAGGGTTGAGATTTTAGTTTTTTTGTATCCTTCAAATACAGTCTGCTGAAACATTACAGCTCTACAGAGTGTGGGAAAGTGCTCCAGAATATACAATTATGGGGAAAGATTGACTAGAGCGAGCTGCGGAATTACCTAGTCGCCTCCGTTATGATGCAAGCATTGTTCAATGTGCTCGTGAGGGTATGCAAGGCTCATCGGACACTTAATTTGGGACAAAACCCCCCCATGATTAGACACTTAAATCGGGACGGAGTACTCTACTAATAGAATCCTGTGTTACATTGCAATCGATTTTAAAGATGGGATTTTGGACTGGACGTATGACTATACTATTGACACCCTTTAAGAGCTTTTATAAGTGTACAACGCTAGTTTCGTCATCAATTCTGTTGTGATCTCTGCAGAATGGACACAGGAGTTGTCGGAAGAGTGAAGCCTTTCGCAATTGAGATTCGGAATGTAAAGTGCGCCAAATGTGGAGGTTTTGGTCACCAGTCGGGGGATCGCGAATGCCCGTTGAAGGATGTTCTTACACCGAATGAGATCGAGAGGTTGAAGCGAAACGATCCTCTTAATGCTATTATAGCTCAGGCTACTGGTGATGAGGTATGTATGTTTTGTTTTAGTATTGCAATATGGAAGTTTACATTTTACTCTTTGGAGTTACAGAATCTCCTGTATCTTGCATTTGCTGCTGCACTCAGCCCATTGTCTGTTTAGGAGGCCACTGTGAGTGATGCCATGCAAGCTGTTCCCTACTGAGAGACCTGGTTATCATTCTGTTGACAATTCTTTTAATTCCTGTTATATCAACAGCCGTTCAAGTGGGAGCTCAAGAATCAGCCTGGTGCCATGAGTCCCGCACGTGGAGGCTTCAGACCAGACGACCCGAACCAGCAAATTCTTGCTGATGAGGACATTTATGATGAATACGGAGGTTAGTTCCTTGCACCTTTCGTACTTCTTGACTGCAATCCACATTACCTCAATTTCTCAAAAGAGTATCTTAGTTCTTTTCTCAGCAAGTTGTCTAACATCACCCCTTAGTGAGTATTTTGTCAGATGATGTGCGCAGTATAATCATGCTGTGCAACGTCTACCTCGCTTGGTGCTTGGTGTTGAGATCTTTGAGGGTTCCTGTTCCTGATTTTGGGTTCTGTGATGGTGCATGTTCGCAACTTTGCTCTTATTCTCTTACAAAAATCTAAAGCATTTTCTTTCTATGCTTCTCCAGGATTTTTGGCTGGGGTTGGCGACGGTGATGACATGGACGGTGAGGGGAAGCTCGCCATGCCGGATATCCTGGCTTCCCTTACCAAGGAGCAGCGGAAAGAACTAGCAGCTTTGAGGGTAGACGAGAAGAAATGGAGGAAAGAGGATCGCAAGAAGAAGAGGAAGAAGAAAAGAAAGCCTCGGAGAGATTCTGATACTGATTCTAGTTCTGCTGAGGACAATGACTCAAAAGAAAAGCATCATCGCAGCAAACATCGAAGTGATAAACCCAAGAAGATATCCATAGGAGGCCATCGTAGAAAACACAGCTCTTCGACTGGTCCCTCCGAGTCGGATCGTGCTGGTGCTGTTTCAGAACTCAGAGACTTTTCTAGTAGGAAATTTGGAGTAGAAGGTAGTGAGGATGACGGACGAGCTGCAGGTCATGAGAGGCACCATAGACATCGGCACGGGAGTTCGAGATCAAAGGGAAGGGGGGAAGTCCATGCGAATGATAGGGACCGTGAGAAACAGAAAGCTCGAAGCACAGTTCTAGATGAAGTTCATGAGAGCTTTAAACGACAAAGGAGGAAAGACGATAAGAAACATAGGCATGATGATTTACGTCCGGGCTAGAGGCAAAAACAGATGGGAATCTGTACACTAGATGTAAAATTGTGGACATGGTATCGATTACCCTCCAATTAGTGTTGAAAGTGACAAAAGTGTCAAACAGAAGTGTTTTCTTAGAGCACCGTCGGAATTGAACCAAGCATTTTGCGCATTGAGTATGGCGATTCTAAGGGGAAAGAGAATGGTATGAATGATGTTGTTGTCCTTCATGGCAACAATAGGGCATATATTTTGAATCCCTTGAATTTGCATCATGTACCAAGAAAGGTGAGGCTTATTCAAATTCAAGGGACTCTTGGACCAAAATGCTCATAGCCAATCATTTAAAAAGAACTAAATGTGGGAATTATGAGAAATCAAGGAGATGCACTAATTTGGTGGTTTAGATTACTAAAAAGTAAATTGATGTTATGAAGGCTATACTCCAAATACTATTTTTGTACTACCCCAAATAGTGAGATCTCATCTAATTTCCATCTACTACATTTAGTGTTCATACATTTTCATCTAATGTTCATCCAAATGTTCACACAATTATTGTGGGTGATTCATATTGAAGACTAGTACACGTGGTAGCAAAGTTTACAACAATCCTATACAAGAAGAATGTGTCTCCTATTCCATTAGTGTCCGGATGAATAAGGGCTATTGCAAGAAATACATGTACTTTTTTGTGAGTATATGAATAAGTGAGTACCAAAACACTTGTCATAAGATTACATTTGCTCCATTTGCTTTTCTCTATCTTACAACTGATGCTTAATTGGGTTGAAACTAACTTCATTGGATTAACCTTGCACTCCATGTCAATAGAGAATGCTCATATAAAAACCAATCTTGGGCATTGAATGCATTGGATCAACACTTATAAGTGAAATTGGAGTAGAATATGATCATCCACTAGGATGAAATTGTGACAAGATTTTGTCACATTGTACATTTAGTATAATAGATGATGATCCATGAATAAGAGATTACGAATTTTCCTTACCATTGCATGAAAATTGACAAGGCAATAAAAAGGGCCAATGATCAACTTACAAGGATAAACTAACATGACAATGACAAGGATCTACTAAAGCCCTACAAACTTACCTACTTAGAATACTACCTTCATCAATTCAACCCAAATACAAAGAAGAAGAAAGAAGAATTTAACTAAAAAATTCAAAATTGCATTCATGAAACACAATTAAAGAAGGAATTGAACTCACAAAAAAGAAAAAGATGATCAAGAATACTAAATTTTTAGGTGATTGTGACTACCTCAACCCTCACTTAGAGAATGCCTTTATACCAACAATTATTTTTACAATTAGATATGCATCTTCAAATTTATACTTTTGACATTTGCAAATATCGACATTAGAGACAACAATTTGTTTAAAGTGATTTATAGAGCATTAGGCGATAAACAAGATTGGAAAGATAGGCTTCACAATATTCTTCAATGGTTGAAATTATTGTTTAGGGTTTCCCTATAGGTTGGTCTCTGGATCCTTTTGATTTTGATTTTCTTGTTCTTAACTTCTTATTCCATTTAGATTCCATATTTCATTTTGCCTTTAATTACCTTATTTGCCTTTAGCACTTTTTTTACTTTTAAGATTTCAAAAACAATAATGCATTGTTATATCCTAAAACATGTTTTGCATTCTTGAACCAATTGGAAGATTGTAGGAAGAAATCATATGTGAAGCTATATATGCAATCTTTTCCTAATTGCATTCTCTTGAAGACAAATGGGCTTGTGAATGCAATAGGATGTCAACTTAATATGATTGAATGTTAGAGATTCTCATTATACATAGGGAATGTGCAATAAGATGGTCAATGAGTGCAAGTTAGTATTATTACTTAAAGGCATATGAATTGAATTAATTATTATAGAAAAAATATCCTCTTTTATTAATAATGTAATCCATCATTACATTTTCAGTAAATCTATCATTTGTAAATGAGGCACTAATTGTGGTCAAATTTGACTTTTTAAAATGGCATATGTTGTAATTCATAGAAATTAAAAACATCATATGATGAAATTTAAATTCAAAGTAAAATTATTTACAATGATAAAATTAAGTTTATAAATTCTATTAATTTCAATTCATTTTTCTGTAAACAATTATTAAGTAACAAAAGCCTTTAAAATTAATATTTTCACCCAAACATAAAGCTATTCATGATGATAGATACATACTACACATGTAATTTTTTTATATAAAATATGTCAAAATTACAATATGTTTAACAAAATTGGTGCCTCATAGTCTATGTATTGCAAAATCATTGGTGATCTATTGTAAATATATCTCTACAAAACCATTTTTAAGGATGATTTACTTTACAACATTATTTGACCAAAAGCAATAGCTTCCTCGCAATATCTTGTTCCTTGGAGATAGAACTAATAAATATAGTAATAAAATATGAATCAGTTAGAAGTTAAAGAATAGACTTTGGAGAATCCTAACTTAAGATTATTTAAAATAACACACAAATTAATGTTAAAAGTCATTGAATGAAATTGATGTATTGCAATTATTCAACTTGTATTTGCATTAAAGTTAAATTAAGTGTACTTAAGACTTATTGTATGGTTCTATCAATATAAATACTAATAAAAATATTGAATTTAATCAATAATATAGTATAAAATTTAATGACAATTACAAACCTTTGTTGATATTTTTCTAAAAAAAGAAATTCAAATAAATGTAGCTTTCAATTTCAAAATCCCATATAGAATTCAATTTTAAATTATTTATTTATTTATTTATTATGATTATAAATATTAAATTTATAAATATATCATGGTACAAATGATGATAGTTGAAAGAGTGTACATTGAGTCATAATAATTGTAAAAATTAACACAAATGATTTAGACATCTTTCAAAAATAAAAATGAAATAAAAATTTAAAGCATTTTCATAAAGAATTTATTATGAATTTGATAGAAAATTGATTTGAAGGTGGAATCTTTTTTTAATACAAATATTAATGATTTTAAGCTATCTGAGTCATCACCATGTGTATAATTCATTTGGTTGAAAAAACTTTTCTATCTTCTTTTTCAAAATTTCAATTATGTTAATAATAGTAATTTTAATGCATTGGTTTACATTAAAAAAAAATTGTATTTTCATTTGTTTTGGAAATCTCAAACAATATTGTTAGATTTGCAAATCTAATTCTAAATTGATTCCTTTGAACTACACAAGATGATCTAATTAAAAATAAAACCTAAAATAAATTATAACCTAGTTATTCTTCACATCTTTTAATTAAGTTTTTTAAACTCAAATTTTACAATCTCAAAGAAGATTTCTTTCCTCGACCTTTTGTTGTTCTTTGGCGTTTAGCACGGGACTTACTTGCTTTGCCACCCCCATGTCTACCTCCACTTGAAGCTTTATGAATGCCTCCTAAACTTCTACCTTTAGTTGATTTTTGACCTCTTCTAATTTTTCTTTCTTCTTTAAAATTCAACTCATTTGGAAACCCATCAATGTTGTCAAATATTGTGTCCGGTGTACCATCGGAAATGTAACTATGTGCTATCATCTCCATTGTATATTTTGAACTTTTATTTTTTGGAAGTATTTAACCTTTCAATTATAGGTTGGGATAAATATAATTTAGGATTTTTTTTGGTTATTTTTTAGATTTTTAAAATATATTTTAATATTTTAATATTGATAATGAATAGATAAAGTTTTGAGCTTTTGTACTAAAATGTACTACCAAACTATGTGCTAATATTCCTACCGTTTTCTACCTTTAACTTTTCCGATTGATTTTCAACTATTTTCTCTATGAATACAAGGTGAAATGATGATGATTAATGAGAATATAGGAAAAGTTGTATTTGAACTGACGTAACTTTTCAAATACCTTTATAATAAAATAAAATATAGTATTGGAGTAAAAAATTTAAATACAAAATATGAATTTGGCAGTGTTGCTTACATATGTGAAATTAATCCTTTGATGAACCTTTGTCAAAGTTTAATACTAAAAAGAAAGCAACGATGCTAGAATGTGAGCCTAGAAATGAAAGCCTATAAGCCTTGAACCTAAGCGTAAGTAAATATTCTACAACTATTAAAGGTGTTTATAACATACATACTTATAATATGAGTGCCCTATAACCATATAAGGTGCTTGTAACATAGGTACCTATAATATAATTATATAAATATACTTTAACCATAGAAGGTGCCTATAACATAGGTACCTAAAATATAGACACCTATAATATAATCAGGCACTTGTTATGTAAACATCCTATGACCATGGAAGGTGTTTATTATATAAGTACTTACAACATAGACACCTATAATTATAAACATCCTATAACTGTAGAAGATACCTACAATATAGGTACCAATAACATAGGAGCCTAGGCTCCTAAGCTCATGGGCTCAATATCCTAGGCTCACATGCTAGCAACCATACTCCGTACTATTCAATCATGACCCTCAAAACTTTAAATCTCATACAATCACAGTGCAATAACAATGGGGGATGTCATTGCACAAAGATATTTTTTTCTATTCTCCAAGACTACAATACTCAATTTTGAATTAACGAACGAAGAAGCACAATAGAACAGTTCAATATGACCACCTTGTTTCAAAAATTGAGGTGTGATTACATTCATGAGATCTCATCTTTTCATTACATTTGTGTCAAGGTTCACTTTAACCCCTTTAGGACCAAGTATTCAAATTTTGAACAACATATGAATGCAAGCACATCTCAAATACACCAAAAAATTATTTTTCATCCATCAATTTTTTTAGAATCCCTAAACCCTAAACCCCTTCAACAAATCTAAGCAAAGTGGTGACAAACCAAATGGAAAACTTGTTGAGTAGGAATGTAAAAGAGATAAGATGGTAGAGCTAGTGCATGAAAGAGATAGGAACAAGTCCCAAACTCCCAATTGAGTGTGAGAGAAAGTTCACAAAGACCTTTTGGTGACAAGGACTATTACTTGAAGTCCACAATGTAAGGAAACAAGAGGATTAATGATGAAGGGAAGAGTCATACATGCCAAATCATCTAGTGAAGAAAGTACTTGATGTACAAGAAAGGCAAACATTGTCATTCTTTCACACTCATCGGAACTCACTATTTTGAAGTCAATGAAATTACTCTTTTGAACTTCTCCACCAACAATGCGAAGATATTTGATTTCTAAGAGTTACATCAATCAGGAAAGAAACCCTTTCCTACTATCCTCTGAAGTTCACATGGTCTTTCAATATATAAATCTAAATATTGTCATTAACGCTTACTTCATGATATGCACTTCAAATTAATTTGATGGGAGCTTTTCGTTTTAAATAGAAGGAAAATTTTGAAACCAAAAAGTTCGCTAACTTTTTTAGAATTTGAACTTTGTTGAAGCTACAACTTTAACAAAGTTACTAAAATGTCAAGGTCAAATGAAAGTCATACAAATATTGTATAACCATTAACACATTAACTTTGCATCTAGAGTGGTATGAAATTGCATATATTGGAGGAGAATTCAAGAGTCACATATGTTGTATGGAGTCTAACGTACAACAAAGTATATTGTTTGTAAATGGATTGAGGTGATGCCACATTTCTTGGCAAACTAGAAGTTGTTTGCTAATTTGAATTTGTGAGTATTTGAGTCAACCACCTTCCAACTTGTTGAGTAAGATTAATCTACAATTTGTTGGTTCTCTCCTTCTATTAACTAGACCTCAAATATTGAACTAAAGTGAGCACATAAAAAACTCTAAGAATAAATGAAAAGATAAGAACTGATCAAAGTGCATCTTTGGGAGCATATTCTCGTTTCTTCATAGAACTTGTAATCCTAGATTTGGTTGACTAAAGAAATTGTTCATTGAGTTCTGATAACTTTATGATGTGACTTTTTGTATGCTTGGCACACATAAATATTCAATGAATTGGGCAAGGAGAGAGTCAAGAGCCCTCAATTGTTGCTCCCTTTGAGGTAGGATCACCCATAGTTAAGCATGTTCCTCAATCCACCCCCCTAAAATCAAAGTAAAAGTAGATGCTTATTGCACTCTCTTCAAGGTGTAAATATTGAAAATAAGCCACAATTTTAGAAAATCTATAGCTTTTGCATATTATAATCAAACATTGTTCCTAGATTCCACACAATTTTAATTGTATTTTGTCTTTAATTACATGATTTAAAAGTAAAAACTTTCCAATCACTATAAGAACCTTGTGTTTTAGGTGATGGATTTTAGGTGACATCAAATGTAACAACCCATGTTTTTATGTCAACAATGACATCCAATGTAACATCTTGATGTTACTTAGGATGTTATTGTTGGCATAAAAATGCGATTCTTTACATTAGATGTCACCTAAAATCTGTCAACTTAGACATAAAAAAAATTCATTTCTTAAAGTGAATACTCAATAATGTTATTTACCAAAAAAATCTCGGTTTAGGGTGATCCTACTTTAACCCTGTAAGGATGTTGTGGACCTAAAAGATTTGATGGATTGCTTTAATTGTACAAAGCAATAATGCACCTATTGGTTCAATAATCAAAATATTTTGATGACTACATTGCTTATGGGGGGGCATGTCTTTCAAGGGTTAACCCTTAAACATGTACAAAGTCACAAATTGTCTTTTGCCAATTCAGATGACTTCAAATGCTAGATTCTAGATGAAGAACAAAGATTTTTCATCCAATTTTTTTTAGAGTTCTTTGAATGTTGAATGGGTGTATAGTAGATAGTGATAGAAACCTCTTCATTGAAGTATTCTTGACCTCTCTACATAAGAAGGTGCTAAAAAATGGATGACAAAAGTGTTCTTTTAGTGTATTTTGACACCTTGTACATCCTAACTTGTTCTTTATTTGAATTTTAGACATGAAAATGATCTTTTTTGAATTTGAGCCCAACTATAAATTGAATTGAAGCTAACTAAATATAGTGTCTGTACCAATTTAAAATTTAAAAAAATCCCTAGAATTCATTATTTTATTGAAGTTTGAACCTATAAGCAAGGTCTCCTATTGTTCTAATTAGAGAGTGACACTAAATTTTAGATTACACCATGGTGCTCTAAACTATTATCATATAGCAATGAACAAAACTTCAGATTTTTAAAGCATTTTTTTTTATTTGATAAGAATTTCTTGAGCTTATTCTTCAAATATTCATAAGAAATATCAATTTTTATCAATAACTTTGCAAACTTTTCTTAAAAACTTTAAGAAATGTAGAAGATATGCTATTTCATCTCTAAAAAATAGAATAAAATAAAAACATTTCCACTCAAACTTAGTGAGAATTATATATATATATATAGTATATACAAAGCAAAAAATATTGAGGTTAATACATGGTTTTAAGTATGTTTACTAAGATTGATTGAAAAACAGATGGCCTTCACATTTGTTTGTAAGCCAACACCTATAGCTTGCAAATGGAAAAAAACAAACCCTTTTCTTCAATGTTGCACTTCCTACCGTTCCATGAAGCTCCCCAATCAAGCCAACTCCAATCATAATTACTTTCATATGGCTTCTTAAGAGGCTATGATTGGGGCTTTTCAATTCTCCAACAACCTAGAAACTATATGCCCCACCCCTTTTCAATCCAATTTTTTGGGCTTGTTTTTTCAAGTCGTGTGGTGATGCTCTTAGTGCACATTGTTTAGGAATTTTCTCTAGAACACTGGATTGGTCACCTAAATCATCCTTTTGGGTATACTGTGAATCATTTGCTTAAAAATACTCATTGAAGGTCAAACTATAGTACAAGACTTCCCCAACCTTTTCACACAAAATTCCAAGAATAAACATCTACACTTTTGTCTTACATAAGAGGATTCTTTGTCATCCAATGGACACTTTTAGGCCATCACCTTGGTACAGGATTGATACAAAAAAATCAATTATAAACATGATGAAGAGACAATTCCTTCCCTAAACCAAGACACAGAATTCTAATTGAAAAAGAAAAAAATAAGATTTCTACACTAAATTGCTCCCAGTTCTAATAAACTTTATTATTCCAGTCTGCACTCAGTCCCCACTCATCACCGGCACTGATGCCGCCCATCGCCATAGCCATGTGAAAATGAAGCAGGCCCCGCCATGGCCGCAGCCATGGCCGTGTCCGCCCACCCTTCTTCCACTTTCTTCACGACTTCCGCCATGCTCGGCCGCGCGCGCACATCATCCGCCATGCATTGCACTCCTAATTCCACCAACCCCACCGCCTCCGCCATGACGAATCGCGACTCCAGCTTCGGATCCACAAACTCCCGCACCTTCCACGGATCCGCGAGCTTCACGTGCTGAGTGTCGACCGGGCGAAGGCCAGTGAGAATTTCAAGGACGAGGGCGCCGAACGCGTAGATGTCGGAATTTTCGGTTACTTGGCCGAGGTAGGCGTACTCGGGAGCCAGGTAGCCGAGGGCGGCGAGGCTTTTGTGAGTGGCGTACATGACTTCTTCCGCGATGATGTCGGAGAGGCCGTAGTCGGAGAGGAGGGCGGTGGAGTGGGGGGCCAGGAGAATGTTGCCGGACCAGAGGTTGCGGTGGACCATGGTGGTTGCGGGAGGGAGGCCTTCGTGCAAGTGCGCCAGACCTGATGCAGGGATGATGAGAATGTGTTCGGAGGTATGACCAAAAAAATTCGGAGTCATGACCACAACAAATTTGGAGTTATGACAAAATGTGTTCGGAGTTTTGACCAGAAAAATTCGGAGTTATGACCAAAACAAATTCGGAGTTATGACAAAATGTGTTAGGAGTTATGACTTACGACTAAATTTTGTTCGGAATTATGATGAAATATGTTCGGAGTTCTGGAAGCTTAACCCTGTAAGTTCGGAGTTATGACAAAATGTGTTCGGAATTATGGCAACAATTTGTTCGGAGTTCTGGAAGCTTAATCCTATATGTTCGGAGCTATGACAAAATATGTTCGAAGTTATGACAAAAATGTGTTCGGAGTTATGACAACCATTTGTTCGGATTTCTGGAAGCTGAACCCCGAAAAGGATCAAGGACTTGTGGTTATGAAATGTCCAATCCGGGATATTGTTTTGTGAAAAATGTGATTCAGACAGGGGTTACTTGTGAATCGATGTTCTTATGTTGTTCTGCGAGCTGCGACCATCTTAATATTCACGCAGGGACATGCTTAACAAGAGAATTTGTTTCCTCATTATATCAGCTCGAATCGAGCTGAATGTAATTAGCTTCAGATTGAATCGAGATGACTGCAGCTAGAATCAGCTCGAATCGAGCTGAAGGCCATGATGGATCGACCATGCATAAGGCATGTACTTCTGAAACACATAAACAACAAACGAATGTGATCTGGATCCTATCATTGTGAGTGAGACTTGTGTGCAATAGCAAGCTACTTGTGCTTGATTAGAAATGTCAATATGGGGTTTCTTGTTTATTGGAAAGATTGATGTTAGAGGTCTTTAAAAATTTCAAAGGCTCCTACCATCAATCACTCCAGAGATCTCTCAAGAGGATTTGAGAGGATTTTAAGGATGAGGAGATTGATGATTTTTTTTGTGGTATGAGCAATGGCCATACCTTTCGCAATCCCGCGGATGATTTTGACTCTCGCACTCCATTCCAGCACACTCTCGTTCTGTCCATGCAGCCGCTGCTCGAGGGATCCCTCCGACACGAACGCGTACACCAGATAACACTCCAACCCACCTTTGGAGCAACAGAACCCCACGAACTTCACCAGATTTTCATGCTTCACTTGCATCAACGCCTCCAAGGCCACCTGAAAATCCTGCTCTCCGAAGGCGTACCGCGTGTTGTAGATCGCTTTCACCGCCACTGCAGTGCCATCTCTTAGCACTCCTTTGTACACTGCAGTGTGGCAGTTCTTCCGCAGCAGGTTCTTCTCGGAGAAGTAGTTCGTGGCCGTCTCGATCTCGTCCAAGTGAATCCAGGAGCTCCATTCGGTGGGACTTGGCAAGCCCGAGCTTCGACACGACATGACTCTGGACTTGGAGAACTCCGGGGTAATGCTATGGAAGGAGCCAGTCTTTGTAGTATTAGTCAGGCTATCTGGTTTAGGGTTTACTTCTGGATTGTGTTCTGGTTTGTTGTTGATCATGGATTTGATGTCGGAGGCGAAAGAGAAAGAGTGGTTGCGAAGCTTGGCGTTTCGGCGTCGCAAACAGATGAAAACGAGGAGCAGGAACGTGCTGCCACCGATGGCGAACACGATGGCCGTGACGATGCTCATGATGGATTTAAAGTTTTTTCTTGGTGAAGATGTTGGCGATGGGGAGGAGGGTTTGGGTGAACAGGGAATCATGTCGTTGGCGGTCCCGCATAGACCACTGTTATTGCTATACTTGAAGCCTTGCTGCAGACCGAACAATCCTGGGATGGCAGAAAACAAATTGGATCTTCAGTACATTGCATATATTGCTACCCCAAGGGTATTAGTTGGGAGATTCCAGAAAGGGAAAGATCCAAAGAAACTAATGCGGGAAGGTGAAGAAATTCAAACATCGTGACTTCATGCTGAAACAATATCTTTTGCACTCACATAGATTGATAATCTACAATCTGTTGCACATCCAATTTCCTAGTTTATCGTTCCATTTCTTTCTCAAAGTCTCCAGAAGACGAGAGCATTGAAATAGAACTTGATGCTAGCTTTTTGACACTAAGTCCCATGTTCCAATTTCCTCAAAACTGTCTTCATGGCAGGACAGTTTGGAAATTGGGTGTTAAGGGAAGTGGAACTTGGGACTGAAAGTGGAGCAAGAGATGAGTTTAGCCAGAGTAAAAATCTCTTTGGACCAAGTCTCTCTTCTCATAAAAATTATTGCAACAAGGGACGTAGAGCGTCTTGTCCTTCTATTACGACCCTTGCTTGAGTATGATTCAACAAGACCCAAGTAAACTGTTGTTATGTCCAGTAACCTGTTAGTAAAGTAGAGCCCCCATGGCTCGACACATTTTGGAACCTCATTACACGATGATAACATTGGAATAATCAGATAATTCCAAGTTGGTAAGCAAGTGAGAAAGTGGCAGCCGAACTTACTTGTAGGAACAGGACCGGAGAGGAAGTTCTGAGAGACATCAAGGAAAACGAGGCTGGACAGATTCGCCATAGCGTCTGGAATGCTGCCCGTGAAGGAGTTGTTACTGACATCAAGCCTGGCCAGCATGGCCAAGGCGCCCAATGTGGCTGGAATGGAGCCATTCAGGTTGTTGGCATTCAAAGCCAACGTCTCGAGGTTGGAGAGGTTGGCAAGCTCCAGTGGCACCTGTCCTTCCAGTTTGTTCGAGCTCAGCTCTAGCACTGAAATCACAAAAGCCAGCACACAACTCCAAATTCGTTACATTAAACCCAAAACAAAACAAACGTAACAAACGAAAACATGCAAATCTCTGACTGAGACCCATGGATGGCGATTCCTGAGTGTTTTCTGTTGATGCTGCCCGAAAAGAATGTGAATTCTGCCAACGGCAGTGAAGAATGTTATCTACGTTAGGTCTGGTGGAAGCTATCATGGGCTTACGGCCTCCTGTTCTGAACCAGCATAAAAAATCAAAGCACCTGTAGTACCATTGCAGCACGGCGTTTGACAGGGATAACAGGGAGTTTGACAATATATTTATCTTAGAGGACTGCCTGACTGCACCTTGTAAGCTGGACAGCTGACCGAGCTGAGGAGGAATGGCGCTCGACAGTTGGTTCCAGTTCAGGTACAAGTCTGTCAGAGCTTGCAAGGAGGAGAGCGAGGCTGGGATGGCGCCTCGAAGCTCGTTGAAGTGCAAGAAGAGGCCCGAGAGCGCTGAAAGCTCCGATAATGCATCGGGTATGAACCCGGACAACGCTCGCCCTTGTAATGAGATATTGGTCACTCTCCCAGCTGCTCCAATTACCACACAATGGAATCAACTAAACCTTGAAAATTTCAACGACCATGAGTGCAGTGGCACGTACCCTTCTCTACTGGGTATGGAAGCAAAAGAACAGACTCAAGAATTTCACTAGATCTAGAGAAGATGCGTGGTCATAAGCGACGTTGTTGATGCTACTTTAAAGGAATTTGGATTCTTTTGGCCAGGGAGTTACTGGCTGGTGCTTAAGAGTTCGAAGCAAGCTGCTCTAAATTCATTTTGCAAGGTGCTTGAGAATGTTATGCAACAATTGAATAGCAAGCTTGTGCGCGAAAAACAGTGAAACTGGTGATTGCCAAGAGCGAGAATTCTCACCTGCGTCACAGAGCACTCCCTCAAACGCGCTGCAAGGTAGTCCACCCGCTTGCCACGACATCAAAGCCTCACTATGAGGGTCAAGTGCTGCCTTCACATCCAGCAACACTTCCACTTCGGGTCTAGAAGGCCCCCAAGCTTGCGCTTCCTGCCATGAGATGAGAACCCACACCACCACAACGATCGACACAATGCGCATCATGGCAGGAGGTGGTGCGCGCTCAATTGCTCAAAACTACAGTAACCTCGCATACTAATCTCCCCAATTTGAAAACACCAAGCTTCATCCTGCAAATTCTTGCCACAATCTGGACATGGCCACTATGGCTTCGGAAAGTGCCCCACGTTGGGCTTCAGGTTGAGCTTCAGGTAAGGTCGACTGACGAGCCTGCAGGAGTCCCAATCGCTAATCCTGACGCGCTTTGCATCTTCATGTACCTAGTTGAGATTCGAAGCCTGATGATGATACAGGGCTCTCACTAGGAGTGTAAGACTAGGACCCTGATGCACCCAGTGAAGCTCCACCTATCGGAGTCCGCTTCAGTCTGTGGACATGGCCATAGCCTGCAAAGCATGGACCTGGTAGTACTTTTACGTTGATCAAGTACTTTGCTGATAGCCCTGCAACACGGAAGCTCCAGGTTCTGGGACTTCCGGAAGTTTAAATGTGGTACCGATCAAATTCATGGAACGACGGTGCTGTGGTGATGAGTGGCACTAATAGTCATGATCGCCGGGAGTACGTTAAAAAAGAGGACGACTATAATCAAGCTAGCAGCTTATAGTACCTGTTCAATCTTCCGGGATATGCTGCTTGTAAAGAGGAAGGGAGACTTGCTCAAACTAATGGAGGCTTCAGTACCAACTATGGAGGGAATAAGCGAAAGAGGAAACTAATTCAGACAGGAATGAAGACTCATTATTGAAGCCATGGAAGCGGCGACACTCGCAGCAACAGTGTAATTATTCTGAAATGTGAACCCCTGTTGCATATCAAATTCTTGCAAGCTGGAGATCGAACAAGGCCAGTCAACTGAAATTTTAGCTAACTATGCTTTAGTCTCCAAAGTCCAATTCAATCTAAACGGTGCTAATGCCTGTGTCGAAAATGGTGCAATAGGTTCTCAGTAACGTCGCGTGAATGATTTCCTTGCCGTTTTCTAGATCGACGTACAGTACAGTTGAGAATTACTTCAATCTGCCGTTCTATTACCAGAGTGACCTTCCCCCATTCACTCAAATTCATTCCAAGTGAGTGAGGGGAACTAAACAGTAAATATCTGCACACGAGGAGAATTGAAAGCTATTATCTGGGGTTTAATAAGAATTAGGTGCCAGGAAGGTTTGCCACAGTAATGGCGTGATCCACTGGACTACTGGAGTCTCCTGCAGTAATTGCAGCAAAGCCTGCAAGCTCGCCTGGAGCGTTCCTATCGAGGTGCGTCTGCCCACAGCCCACCCCGCTCTACATTAGTGTCACTGGTCAAGTCAATGTTGCAGTAATAAAGTATAAGAATACTCGCATTTGTTACTCCTGCGCACTTGTGGCCAGCCAGAACTGGAGACATCTTCTTTTCCATTCAGTCGATCTCTGACTGGCGTAGTTTTGAAGGCCGGTGCACTCAAACCTCTTTATTGGGCCTTCTCTAAATTGACATTCTAGAAGAACGTGCCTCACTGTGTGCAACTGTGCATGCATAAACATCTCTGCTGAAAATGCGACACCTACATTTGGAACAGAACAAAAAGTTTGACACTAAAATCTAGTTACTAATGACACAAGATGTACACAGTCAGAACATGAGAGCCTAGGAGAGACTCTTGTCTCTTTTTCTTTTCGACACAAATGAAACGGGATTTCATAGCAAGGGGAAAAATTACAAGCCTGCCATGCCAACCACAGATGGCCTGGCAAGAGACACTAGTGTCACTTTTTTGTTCAGCTACAAGCAATACTTTTTTTTTTTTTTTTTTTTTGACACAAATGAAACGGAGATTTCATTGCACAGGGAAAAATACATACCGGCCAGCCACAAGTGGCCTGGCCGGGGGACCGGACACGAGGACGCGACATACTTTTAAAATTTCAGAACATATACATACTGAGCCCAAATAATGCATGCTAAAGTGAGTTGGAATTCTCTTTCGCTGTCCAACAAAATTCAATGAGAATCTTTTTATGTTTTATATTAGTAAGTCTGCTCAGTCGCTGTAAAAGTGTCGACCTTGGGTGGGCTTGACTTACCATATTGCTGACACACTTGTCACACATTCAACTACATCAAAGTGAAAAAAAGTTTATGATTGAAGTGGTTCCGGTGTACTTCAAAGGAAGAGCTTTGATTTGCATTTTCGACTAGCATTCTTGTGGACTTTGTGCTGTAAGGTTTGAGCCAACCCCAAATGCCTGCTGATGAGAACTTGCATGATTTGCAGTCTGGGACATTATTGTGGTTGAATGTTCCCTCAAGGATTCATACGTTGACAAAGAAATGGACGAGATTGAGGGCGTTGGAATGCTTGAGGAATCTGGAATTGGATGAAGAAAATGATTGGAATTGTGTGGGGTCCAAACAAAAGGCGGCTTGGCTTATACACTCAGTGGGATTCTTCGGAGTCTTCCTGTGAATGATGACTCTTTGAAATGTTCTCCAATCACTTGCCAGGGGCCTTGATTCACCTCCATACAGTAGAAGGTATTTTCTTTCGTTAATTTGGGGCAGTGCAGAAAGTGAATTTTAGGAGAGTGATTAACACTTAACCCTAGAAGGCTGGGTGGGTCACTGTGGAAATCACCCTTTGGGGTACCTTTTGAATCATTTGAGGTCAAACTATTGTGTTAGACTTTTCCTTTTCACACAAAATTCCAAGGATGAACATTTTGACTTTTGTCTTGCATAGAAGGATTTTTTGTGTTCACAGTGTCCTTTTAAGATTAAATGAAAGGCCCATCCATGGAGCTCGATTTTCATAGAATCTTCAAGAAAACTCCTTCAATACTCAAGTACATGTAAAATTTCTTAGTATCATTCTCTTTGTCTTCAAAAAATGTATCAATCAATCTAAGTCTTGAATTTTGAATCATAGTTTGAATTTGTAGTTTTTGCGTTGGAAAGTTTGATAAAAAAAAAAAATTGCATAGTGGCTTTGAGGTTGCCCATGGCCTTAAGGAGGGTAGAAGCTCATCATTGATTGGCCATTTGAACAAGTTAGATGATGCCCATTTAAGAAAGATTATAAAATATACGCTTGGGTCGCCCTCCTAACACCTTAAGTGTTGAGTAAGGGTTAATCCTAAAAGGAGATACTTATAACCATGTTCTTGATACTCAAAGTCCTTCTCTGTGTGCTCCTATTTTGCAACTAGATATGAATTTTATAATTTTATAATTTTTTTCAAAGATGCAATCTCATGTCTTCTATAGGCCAAGATTCCAAGAACATTTCAGATTTTTTCTTGAAGATTTAAAACTATTGTTAATTTTTTAATAAAAAGTGAAAAAAATAATACCCAATCCAAAATATGCTTTAAAAGTCTAAATTCTTTTATCCATTATTTTATCTTTCAATGTAGAACAGTATATGCAAATCAATTTACTGTGGCATTCTAAAATTAGAAATAATCAATACACTCTAGTTTTAGGCCCAAAGTTAAAATTGCAATAGAATTTGAAATTTTAGGAAGTGTTCAAGTTTTTAAATTGGACTCAAAACTAGACTTGATAAGCTTCATTTCTTTAATTGAAATCAAATTCCAAAAGATCATTTTTATGAATAAAATTCAAATAAAGAGAAAGGATCAAAAGTTGCCAAAATGCATTACACAATGATTTGTAGATTTGTCATTTCTTATGTAGGAAAGTCAAGAATTATCTCAAGGAGAGAAAAAATCCAATACTATTCATTGAAAATTTGAATAAAGACCCAAATTTATATAGCTGGGCAGGCAAAATTTCCTCACTTGCACCTCAACTTTTGCTCTGTGAAGAAGCATATAACCACAATAGAACATGTACTTATAATAAACACATCGCTAGAATGTGACAAATCCACGGGGTAAGAAGCTTGTTGTTTCTCAGCCCTTAGTGCATTGGACACTAATTGTAGTGCATGCCAACCCAATGGGTAGAACATCAAAGTGGTCATTTGAGGTCTATGTTCTAGTATGTCTATCTTCCCTAACCAAGGGTAAATGTAAAAAATAACCTCTATTTTGTGGTTGCTTAGTGTTCCACATTTTTCACCTCTCCTATTGTGTATTATTTCTTTCCTCTCTAATTTGGTGCCTCTAATTCCAAATTCCCAAATTTTATCATGGGTGACAAATAAAAAAATTCCAATGTTTTCCCATGGGTAAAAACAATGACTTTAAATGACCACTTTAATGTCCTCCATCCACAGGAGTCTACCATGTGGGTTCTGATGTAAGGATTTGTTTGCCCCTTCGATGGCAATGCTCTTAAAGTTTGAGGACTTTAGACAACCATGTCTAACTTACATAAAGTAGGAGGTTCTAAAATCGCTCACCTCTGTAAATGTACACTATTTGAACATGCTACTTTTTCATTGTATCAATGATGTACAAATAGTTTACATTTGAGGAGGTGGGTGATTGTAGAACCCTATGCCATTTCAACTTCAAAAATTCAAAACTAATTCTACAAAACTCCCCGAAATATGAAACGACTTGGGTTAGATGTCAATTCCATTTGTCTTTCAAGGAAAATTTACTGAAAAATATTTCAAGAAGTTTTACCTCCACAAATTCCGGTTTCAGCTCTTAGATGAGTGCTTTATGGACCTCCTACCTTACATTCCACTTCAATCTTCACTAGCTGCCGATTTTGAGGAAAATCTGAGCTCCTGTTTCTGATAATTTTGCATGCTGTGTAATTCATTACTTCCAGTTGGGTGAAGTGAGTTTGACTTGATGGCTCACACTTGAGAAGATAACCGAGACTCACAGGACATGTAAATGATAACCCAGTTCTACCTTAAGTTACTATGGTCAAATCCTTGCGCTCTCAGTCCGTCTCTCACACACAACACATAAATACAATATAACATACAGCTCGAAGGCAGTATCAGCCTGTGTACCTCGATCACAATCCTCTTGACTTCATAGTGGATAACTTTCAAGTCTGTCTGAGTCATGCTTTTGATGTTATCTAAGGCTCTTGAGCAGCAATCCCCAAACTGGCTAAATTTCTCTCGGTTGCTACATAATTTCCTCATGCCCTCAGTGTTAAATTCAAAAAAAATCTTCCAAAAATGATCACTTTGCTAATTTCCCTGAACCCTTTCTGGGGTCTCTGCTCTTGAGTCTTGAGACTTCTCCCCCAGGTTTGTATTCTCCTTCTTTGCAATGAAATTCTATTTCATTTGTGTCAAAAACAAATAAACAAATGAATAAAGCTCTTGAGACTCCTTGACTGTCTCCACCAGCACGAAGACAACGCCTCTCTCAGCTAGCCATGAGAGGCCTCACAACCTCCCTTTGTGTTGCGCTTTGTGGTGGCTCTTGCGTCTTGTCAGAGTGTCTAGTCTCTTGTTGTTTCTAGTCAGTGGTCCTTGTTGTTTGTTGTGTTTCCCCACCAAGGCACTTGTGGATGCTCCGCTTTGTACCTTATTTTTTGCCATGAAATTCTATTTCATTTGTGTCAAAAAAAATGAACTTTTGAGAAATAATCCATGCTTTTGATGTTCTCTAAGCTTTGGAAGCTATTCCACTCTCACTAGAGTGCTTGTAGGCTCTTTTGCATGTGTTTTCTTGTTGTTACATCACAAAGTTAACCTGCAGTTTGTCAACAATTATCATATGGTTATTGTTGTTTCATGGGTTCACATGCACTATAATAAAACATGGTAAAAAGAATGCACTCAAAATTGAGTGTGGTTCTTTTGACCACGTTTTTGTGTAGACTCACTATGCTCGCAGCCAACGTTTTTTGCAATTTTTCACTACCATTTTTAGAATTTTGGGGCGTGTAATATACCATTGGAAAGGTATTGAAAAGACCTTTCCAACCATATATTACACGCCCTAAAATTCTAAAAATGTCAGTCGGAAATTGCAAAAGAAGCTAACAGCCCACTACGTGTGCATGCACAAAAACGTGACAAAAGGAACCGTAGTCAATTTTTTACCACATTTTGGTAAATATACATTAATATACAATTTAGTGCATCATTACGATGCATTACTTTACAATTTATGGCATTGTTATGATGCATTACTTTCAATTGTGACGCACTGTCTAACATGACGTCCAAGACATCCAATAGACACCACGTTTGTCTAATAGGTACTCTAGGTAGATTTTTAAAATATACCATGAATATTTGAGAATACATCAAGAATATTTTTGAATACTCTTGAATATTATATAGTAGACAAGTGTCCAACACGACAATGTTCAATATACATCCTTCAAGACAAACATGGACCAAAACATGTCTAACAACATGTGAAACTTGCAAACCTTGCAATTGGGAAATGTAAACACAATATGAATTCTTTTATTACATGACATTAGCATTCTTCAAGGAGGCATGTGACCACCTTGGAATCAACCATGATGTCCTAAATTTTGGTATTCATAATGTCTACTTTCCCATTTCTACTACAAAGATGTAAATGGAGGGAGGATGAGGGACATGTATATGAGAATGTAATGTAAATATAGATGCATGCTTGATTGCATACAAGTAGTGTAGAACTAAAGGAGGGTAATACTTTGTCAATATGGTATCACAACATGTGTAAATAGAGACCATACAATAATTTAATGGCCATTTGAAGAATGTTGTGGATGGAAGATGCACCGCAGGATGCTAAATCCTGCTATCGAAGTGGGCCTTGCGATGATGTGGCTTGACAAGCCAATGATGTGGACAATGGGACCTCGCCAAGCTCGCAGGTGGTCAAGCGCAACTACAAGATTGTTTGGAATTGTAGGACCATGACCTTGACAGAACCAATGGTGCAACACAATTTTATTGTTCTACAGGTCCTACACAGAATGGGATACTCCAACTATTCTAGAGTTTACAGCTGCGGTTTTAGGATTTAGGATAGTGGATTAGGATTTTGATGGGGTTTTTAACTACGAGCAAATAAATTCCTACCAATTCTAACTTACATATCCCATATGGATTGTTTTACCTCCTATTACCCCATATGTATATAAAGAGCTTGTCTTCTCAATTCTAAATGCAAATAATGAATGGCTTTTGAAGCAAAGTGAGGTAGAAGTTGAATTCAATAAGTGGTATGAACAAAATTATGGAAGTGACATAAATTTCCTTTTGGAGCACTTGTGAGCACTTCCTCTTTCAAAACTTCAATGCATTTTCTTGCTTTTCAAAGAAAATTTGGGTACACAATGTTCACAACATTGTTTTCTAAACCAAAAAAAAATTTCAAGTTCTAATAAAACAAAATATTGTGAGGCAATTCAAACATCTTTTGAAGCTCTTATAGAATGTATAAGGAGCAAGGCCCCCTCCCAAGTGAAATTTCTGATAATTCTAAAACAATGGAAGTGTTTATTCTGTACAAGACCTATCGAATAATAAAATCCTACTACAACACACATTGCAGGGAAGTACAGGGTTTGTCAGCATTGTGTACCCAAATTTTCTTTGAAAAGCAAGAAAATGCATTGAAGTTTTGAAAGAGGAAGTGCTCACAAGTGCTCCAAAAGGAAATTTATGTCACTTCCATAATTTTGTTCATACCACTTATTGAATTCAACTTCTACCTCACTTTGCTTCAAAAGCCATTCATTATTTGCATTTAGAATTGAGAAGACAAGCTCTTTATATACATATGGGGTAATAGGAGGTAAAACAATCCATATGGGATATGTAAGTTAGAATTGGTAGGAATTTATTTGCTCGTACTTAAAAAACCCATCAAAATCCTAATCCATTGTCCTAAACCCTAAAATCGTTGTTGTAAACCCTAGAATAGTTGGAGTGTCCCTTTTTGCGCATGCAAGACCTATAGAATGATAAAATTGTAATGCTCCATTGGTTTTGTCAGGGTTGCAGTTCTACAATTCCAAACGGTCTTGCAATTGTACCTGACCACCCACGAGCCCGACCAGGTTCCATTGTCCACCTTATCAGCTTGTTAGGCCACATCATCGTAGGGCCCACTTTGATTGCAAGATTTAGCGTCCTGCACATGCATTTGACTATGCTCTAATGTCAATAGAAATTATTTGCTAGCATGCAATAATCCAATTTTGATGACATAATTGCCACTCATTAACAACCCCTAAAAAAATGTATAAGTGGTAAAAAATTGTCACTTCCATATTTATAGGAGGTGAAGATGAATCATGTAAGAATCTTTCAACAAGATAACAAACATGCATATGGAAAAAAAATAAACCATACAATGTTGTAGGAGTTGGGAGGGTCAATATGAGGATTTTGAATAAATAACATACAAACTTAATTGATGAATTTTCTTATTTATGAAAATTTTGATTTTTTGGTGAAGAAATTAGTACAAGTGCAATCCTTACAATTGCTAAATATATGAATTCAATCTACAAATGCACCATCCTTAGTTTGATAGCTTTGATCATGAGCTTACCATAGGTCATTGAACTTCAATGTAGGATCTAGGAACCTTGTTATCTTGATATCTGAAAATCTTCTTGAGAACAAAAAAATTTGATTCAATCTACAATATTAGGCACCAAGTAATAATAAGGTAGAACAACCGGATGCCATCAATCACCCAATTTCAGCATCTATCAAACTCTCCCATTTGCATTAGTCACCCAATCATCCATTACCACAATCTTAACAACCCTTTAGCATTATGACAATGCATTTGGAGACTAGCCCGTTCATTGTGTTGTTTAGCATGGGTCTATCCACGCTTTACCAATTTCGTCCCAACAAACTTTGAAAAATTATAGAGAATTCATTTCTTGTCGGAATGTCTTGATTCTACTTGCAAATGGCTTCTCTCAAACTTCTCAATCTCTCATAAATGCGTGAGTTGACAAATAGCTTCTCTAAGGTATCTCGATAATAAATATGCTTGATAATAGGTATGTTTACCTTATAAGATGTATACCTCCTAGCCAAGGCATGAGGAATTGAACTTGATATCTTCCATCCATGTTGCGCTATGATCTTGAGTTCCTCCCTACAACACACACAATTACACACTAGTATTTTAAGGGTTAGTAGGGTCGGGTATTTGGTTGGGCCGTGAGAGTTGACAATGGGTGCTCATATCGTTTGGACCCCCCACCTGACTCATAGAACTGAATCCATCATATGCTTTGGTACCTGTCGAGGGTAAAGTCTCCGCACTTGCTGTCAAAGCAAATGTTTTACTGTGTACAAATTCAACCCAATTATTCCATAGTGTACAGTACATTAGAAACTGTGATTTGGGCAGGACATCCATGCTTTTTACACAGCATTTCAGTTGGTCTCATGCCCAATGTAAGTTATGTACCTTCCATAAGCAATCATTCACTGTGGAAAAAATGTAAATAATGTTGAAATTATGAGAAAGAGCACCTTTGGTTGGGGATTGTCACCTGTCAGTGAGTGATTGTGGTGGTGTTTTGGGGCTCAAAAACACCACTGACCCAGAGCTGATTTTTCGGGCAGACCAATAAGGTAGTGTGCTCATAAACTGTCCATTTAAGGGCTGTTGGACCTTTTTGATGGTTTTCAGATGCCTAAAAATATTTTACATTATTTCAACTTGAAGAAAAATTGATGGGGAATCTAACACAAGTGGTTCTATATTTTTTGGAGCATTTTTGAAATACTTATGAATTTCCAAAGAATCATGTGGTAGGCACCTATCCTTGAGCACAGGCTTTACAAAAAACCCACACACACAATCTGAAAAAAAATATGGCTTGACAAAAAACAAGCATTGCAACATTCAAAAAGTAATACACAAGGTTCCTAAATGCAACCACTATTAAATTTAAACAGATCCTAAATTCTTTTAATATTTGCAAGAAGGCAATTGGGCAATCAATTCTTATTTTGAAAAATTATGTGTATACACCTTGGCTTTGAAATGGACCCTCTCTAGCTCTTATTCCATCCATTGGCAAAGTATGAATCAATACTTGACCAATCTTACACTAGAAGAAAACAAGGGGTTTTGCAACTATTGTTTGCAACTAGTTTTGTAGTTGCATGAGACATTTGCAACTAGGTGACAAAAAAGAGCCCGCAGTTGCAGTGGACAAGTTGCACTAGATGCAAAGCAATTGGAAAAATTTCCAAGGTTGTTTCTCATCCAACAACCTACTTGGAAGTTCATCAATGAATTCCTGTGACATGGTTGCTGATGTGGAAGTTATTTATATGCAACTAGTTTACAACTGACGTGCAACTGATGTGCAACTAGTTTGAGATTGATGTGCAACTAGTTTCCAACTGGTTTCCAACTAATATACAACTTGTTTGTAATTCATAGATATGTAGATTTAGAATTTCATATCTATCTTTTTTTTACATTGCCAAATCCAAAAATTTCTTAAAATTTTAAATATTTTTAGACTTTTGTAGATTATAGAAATCTACAAATTGTAGAAATCTATAAGTTGTAGAGATCTACAAATTGTAAAAATCTACAACTTATAGATTTCTACAATTTGTAGAAATCTACAAAGTGTAGAAATATTAGAATTTCATAATTGAATTCATTACACAAGATTGCTATAACTTACAATTCTCATATGTCTAACTTAATTGTATTCTTGACAATTGATATGGGACAATTAATAAAAGACTTAGTAGTAGTTGCATTTTAGTTGTTTTGTAGTTGTAAGATAGTTGTTTTCTAGTTGCAGTTTACTTGGTTTCTAGTTGCATGCCAGTTGTTTCATAGTTGAAGTCTAGTCATTTTTTAGACAAACTTTAGTGGAATTGTAGTTGCAGTCTATTTGTAGTCTAATTGTAGTCTAGCTACATTGTAGTTGTAGTCTAGTTGCATTGTAGTTGTATTGTAGTTGCTTTCTAGTTGCAATCTCGTTGCACTCGAGTTGCACTCGAGTTGCTTTCTAATTGAATTGCTATCAAATTTAGATTATAAGCAATTGTAGATAGACGCATTGGACTCTACAAAATATAAAATTGTCCACGTCGACAATTTTGATGAATATTGGATGTAAAATACCTCACATCAACTCTTCTGTTACATTCTTGTAACTATAACTACATTGTGCCACTACTTTGCGACTATTTTGCAACTACAGTCTCACTATGTCAAAGTTGGTGCAAATATAGAGGATTATAGTTGCATTTCAGTCGGTTGTAGCGGATGTGTTTTTCTTCTAGTGTTAACTATGCACTCACATTGTTGGCAATCCATTTTAGAATCACCAATTGTCCATTTCATAGGTACCTACTAGGTTGTTTGAAGAAGATGGTTGTAATAGCAACATACTATTATGTATGGACCTCTTACCTTAAGTTTATAGTAGTATGATTTTAAGAGCACAAAAATCTCAAAAAATCACCATGTGAAGAGAACCTCATTTCAAATCCACTCCAATAAATTTTACTAAAAAAATGACAATAATTTGCTTGTAAGTGAATTTAGAGGGAATTTTGAAATTTCTCTTTCAAAATTTATAAAAAAAGATTGATGAAAGCATTGGTGAATCTAAGCGTACAAATGAAATCTACAACTTTTGTTTGATTGTCAGTTCCAAAATATGCTTTAAAATAGCACTTTATAATGATTTTTTTCAAATTGTCAATTTTAGAGATGAGTTTGGATGTTCTAGGGTTAAACTTCTTGAAATATTTTTTAGTCAATTTTCCTTGAAAGACAAATGAAATTGGCATCTAATCCAAATCATTCCATATTTTTCAGAACTTTATGGAATTGCTTATGGATTTTGGAAATTGAAATGGCATAGGGCTATAAAATCGCCCACCTCCTCAAATGTACACTATTTGTACATTGCTAGTACAACAAAAAAGTAACATGTACAAATAGTGTACATTTGAGGAAGTGAGCGATTATAGAGCTTGGGCATTTTTATAACCTTGAGTCTACCTTACTAGAATTTTTTTCAAACTCAAATTTTTTTTTCAAATATACTTATATTTGTGTCCAACTACAACAAAGAACAAGGAAAATGCAGTTGCATATATCTATATCTTTGATCTTTGTATCTCCATATGTACATATCTCCAAATTTGTAAAACCATATTTGTATCACTATATATAAACCATGGTATAAACATATTTGCATATCTTCAATTAATCTCAAATAATTTTTTTTTAAATAACACTAGCCACCACTCGATTTTTAGAGTGGAAGAGTGGTTGGAGTTTTTGAAGGAACTTAAGGTAAACCAACCTATGACATGCAAACCACCTAATGCAAATATGTAGGAAATGGTCCATGATGATCTTACATCAACCTATGACATAATTTTTGTAGTATTGAGATTTGAGCTAATTAGATTGAATTACTGGCCACAATCAATGCCGTCACCCAAGGCATTTTAATGACTACGATAGGAACTTCTACCTTTTTAGAGCAAATTTTCAGCACAAGAAGTTACTTTTTCATTCCTTTATGTTATGGCCATGTTAGAAACTATTGTGACCATGTTTAGAAAATATTCAAATTGTTTTAGGTGGTAAAATTATCATTATAGGTGCACTTTTTAGTGATTTTGGGTAGTCTAGAAACTCTTTTGGGCCTATTGGGAACATACTTCAAAAATTCGTAATAAATTCTTACAGGTTACAAAGCCAAGTGTTAGCCTTTTGGAATTTTTTTTCTTGAAACACATGGACGATTTCCATTGATAGGGGAAATAATACATAGCAACCAAGGGAACAAGTCCCCAGCATAACATTTTTACATTTTCGAGCCTTGAAACATAGTGTAAGACTAACCATATTCACCTTTTTATCTATTTAACTCTTTTCACCTAAAAATACACAACAGAAACACAATAACTAGGAACAACACCCACCAAGCTAAAATGAGGACCATTATGCACCCAAGCAAGGAAGTTTGAAGACCCTCAAGCAAAGGCACCCAACTTAGGGCTTGTGCTTTTTTTAGTGGCTAAAATTCACCAAAGTTCACCCACTATCTATGTACTTTGATTTTCCTATAGAAATTAAAGGGGTAGAAATTTTTTTTTTTTTCACCTAATTTCACTATCCACTAATTGTATTTAGCCATTAGGCCTCATGCCAAAACCTCACATTGCCATTGAGTTAGATAAGCACTAGGTTGTAATCGCCTACACTACTTTCATTCTAACCACACATTCGAAAAAAGGTCACTAAAATTGAGACATCTACTATGAAGATGGATATGTTGCCTCCCTGCTTTACTCATCAATATCTATGTATAGCCATAATTCACTAATGTTCATCTACTTAGCGAATTTTCTATCTCCCAAGGATGGATAGATATAGCCACCTCATTGAAAGTTCATCTAAAATTATCGCCACCACTTAGATAAAGCTAAGTCACTAAATAAAACGTTGCTTAGGGCCTTTTGGAATTTTGAGTACCGGTAATCTGTAGTGGCAAAGTAAATTATTTTGAGTAACTAGCTCCGTCCTTAAAAGCTTGTCACTTGTTGTAGAATGTTGAAGGCATCAGTCTTATTCTAAAATGATGGGAAAGCTATGGGTGTAAGTTAACAAGGACAATCATTCGGTCGGTACATAACTCTTCGGATGGAGTATAATTATGGTCCTCTGTTCATAACAATTTACAATTTACAGAAAGTTGTACAATATTCAAATATGACTACTTACTGTAGTAAGCTCCGTGCTATTGCCACAGTATAATAAAAGAAAATAAAAAATAATTTTCTAAATCACTGCCATCTCCTTTTGCGCGGAAAGAGAACAGTCTATATTGCCAAAATGGGGCGGTGATCAGGAATGGGTTGTCTCCCATATCATGAACGTGACCGGGGACGCACAGTTCATGAAATATCATTGTAACAAACAACCTAATTCAATGTATAGATTGAAGATTGCTGCCAATTTAAAATTGAATTAGTTTTTTTATTCATATTTTTGTTGAATGTATAAAAAGAAAAATGGTACCAAAAAAAATATGATAATGGTGATTGTCCTATCTATGAGGCAAATTATATTGTAGTCATTAATTTAGATGAAACACAATCAATTGTTTATTTTGATTTTAATCTAAAGCTTCTAAGTTTTTAAATATGACAATCATTGAACACCCTCAATGAATTTATTTCATGTCTACTATAAAAATTCAACGAATAAGAACAATAGTTGAGACCCACTTAAAGTTGGACGTGGAAGGAATTTGATACTATGATATGATTTGTATTCATTCAAAATGGAGGGGGAGGAGACTTTATTTCAATGGAAAAGTGATGCGAAAGTAGAAATATTATTTTGAGTAGGTATTGGCAAGTTTATAGGGGTGGGATAGAATGGGGTGTCGAATTATAGATCTTCGAATATACAAATAACCTTGATATCCTTCTACCTTTGTATATACATAAATGTACATACATAATACAAGCTCATATCTCTTATATTATTAAATGCATACAATGTCACATTTTCTGATGTTGTTGCACTGCAACATGCTCCATTTATATTTATATTTACATACATGTGTTTAATTGTGGCTTAAAATTTGGATGCCCCTTAAGACCAGAACATTAGGTAGCAACTTTGTGTCAAAAATGGAAGCATTTGATTCCTCCATCGGTATATCCCTAAAACTTGACTCAACTCAAGACTTGATTGTGGAAGATTTCATTTTTGAGCAAATTTTTCCTCAAAGTCAATACCAAATTTGCTTGAGGGAGTCTTTGGTGATATATTCTTCTTTTCTTAATGGCTGGAGATCACAAACTTGGGGGTCAAAATCTTAGGATGCTATTGCTCTTTTTGGATGACTTTATATGGTGTTGGATGAATTTCATCTTAGGAAAGTTTTGGGAGAGCTTTCGTCCAACACTGTTTGCATGTTTCTTTTGAACAATCTCCCCTTTTTGAACCAAAAAAATGTGAAGGACAAATATTCATCTCACAAGACGAGTTTACAAAATTACAACGGGAAGATTTTAGCTGCAGCCATCGTTCTGGGTTTTGGAGGCCTGAGTGAACATGAAGAAGTAACTTACGTGAAGATGGATCACGGAGAATTTGAAGCTTGGTGTGAGTGGAAAGTAGAATCTGAATTTCGAGGCATTTTCTCCATCAAAGTCGGTGAATGATTGAACTTTGTTCATATCTTGAAATTTCAACTGGCCTTGGCATGATTGGAAATGGATGTCATCCTGTCCAATGAGTCACTCTCAAATTACACTAGAAAAAGATTCAAAGAACATCTAAGAAAATCAATCAGATGCGGAGTTAACATACGTACGCTTGAGTTGCCAACTGTCTTCTCGGATATAGAAAAAAAATTTAGGATCGGGGAGCAATAAGAACCGCCTTCAAATAAATGTAACTTATATAGGATAAATATGTTCATAAATTCTATCCAAATAACCTGAGAAGAATCCATGCTTTCGGTATTTCCTGAAATCGAGACACAGTTCAGCTGACGATTTAGTTACCAGATGGGTTCGTCCGATGACCTCTTCCTTTGAGCTTCAAACAACAGAAAAGAATGGCAAGTAAGAAGGTTGCCAATCGTTGTTTTGCTGGTAGAAAGAATTCAGTGTTGAAAAAACTCAGAATCCACAAGAAGAATGTACAAGGCGGAATTGTTTAGAGGCCTGATTGAGTCACAACTGCGGTTGTCTCCACAGGTGCTGCCACTTTACCGGTACTCTTTTGGGAGGTCATGGTTTGGTTCTTTCGCGGCCTACCCCTGCCTTCGCCTTTGCGAGAAACCGACGCTGTAACGATTTTAGCTCCAGACTGGTGGAGGCGGGGGGCCAAGACCTTTGGTTCTCTTGTTGCCAAATTAAATGCACGTAGACAAACATACCCTGCAAACTCAGGGCTAGGGTAAGACTCAAGTCTGTCATATTACATGTACATTAGCGGGGTTGAAAGAAGAAAGTTTGTATAATAAGCAATTGGGCATTTTTCGCACCTCTACTTTCTACATTACACTTTCAAGGACACATCGAAATGCACAAGATGAGTGGAATGGCTCATTCGAGTTTTCGTACCTTTCTGGAAGCAGCACTGTATTTCCTCCTGGGACATGTCTGTTTCATTCAAAGCACTAAAATGGATGAAATCTACGCTCTATTTCAAGCATCAAGAACTCATGATGAGGTTCAAGCGAACGCACGATAAGGGAGATGACAACAGACTGAAGTTGCGCAGAATACCTTTAAATAGATTACTCACAGCCGTGCTAAAATACACAAATCGACGGCGGAGGGACCAAAGCAGTGTCCGTGGCACCTCGATGGGCTGTATACTGCTTGCATGATCAGCAAATACCTGGCGTTCACAACAAATGGGAATTACAAAAAAATTATAAATTCAAGCTAAGATCTGTCACAAAATGATTCAGATAACTACTTTCAGTAACGTGGTCAATGTACCTCATTCACTTGAAAATACGTTCCGTTCAATGGGAACCACCCTCTCATAGCTGTTTTGCACGGAATCTGTAAGCACCAGGGGCTGCAGTAAGTTTCATGATATCCGTTTAATAACCAGGTCGAATATGAAGAAAAATAATAATCAGACGTGCGAAGAGGTATTCAAGAGGTGGTGGCAGTAGCCTTACTAGAAGCGTTCCCCGGACTGTCTGCTCAGAGTGGTTGTTTTCACAAGCGGCAAATGGATTACTGGCCTCATCGTCATTTATCTTAGGCATCGTTGCTGGGACTTCATCTAGGATCACCAGATAAAGAATTAGATGCCCCTCCATTTAAATCAATCAAATATAGTTAAAACTTCAAAATGGAACCTGACAAAACTTCTATTGAATGTTTCAGAGGTTCCCAAGGCTTCAACCTCATGTTGGTGAACATGGTATGCAAAATTTTGGTAGAGAATTGAAGTCGTGTACCAGGACTCCAAATGGCCAGGAGGTAGAAACATGGATCATCAGCTTCTCTTTGGTCCATCTGTTTCATCCCCAGTTAAAATGGTCACTCTCCAAAACATTACTTCGATCACTTCATGCAACTGCTCAAATGCGAAGCTGACATAAACTGATAGATTTCCGTTCTTGAAAATATGGTTCTTACCTCGAAAAGAAGGGGGTGGTTGTCTGGCAATTCATACCTGCAACAGTCATGTCATTAACCCTCAAGGAAATTCACAAATTCGGAATTCAGGTTATGATTTTCTGAAGTTCCAAATCTTTCAACCATCAGACTGACCATGGAATACGAGCGACAATAGATTCGATGGCACTTACACAAAGTGCACAGTTCGCAAACGCTGGACACTCTTCAGCTTCGGTGCAGGTGCTGATTGCGGAGGAAGCAATATCAGCTCTTGTGAAGGAAGATGTTTGAAGTCATCAGTCACTACCAAATTCTCGTCAAGAGTTACTTGAGTATTCTCAAGAGCCATGACCGTCGTGTTCGCGCTCATATCCGTAATTTCCTCAATAAATACTTCTGTATTCTCCAACGTGGCCATTTTGTTCATGTTCGGTTCTATGACTTCTTCATTATCCTCCAACTCCACCACCGGTAGAGATTCCTCGTCTGTACCCGTTGGGAGAAACTCAAGGAATCTATCCGGTACAAGCTCGTTGTTTAAATCAAGAGAAAATTCTTTTATATCTAATATTGAACTGAGCTCCTCTATTCTCAATGAAGAGGGATGCATTTGAGTCTCAGCACTTGTACTATAAACTACGTTGAAAGGAACTTCTTCAATGTCAGGGATACTTATGTCTACAATACTACACTCTGAGCTAGGCTCTGGTGAACAAGGCTCTTCAATGATTGGTATACAAGGATCTTCGGTTATTGTGCTATGTTGTGTTGATTCTACTACTGCAGCTGGATCAGACTCAGGCAATGCAATTACTGTTGACTGCTTCTCCTCTTGCTTTTCAGGCCCCTTGAGGAGTAATCTCGCACTGCCACATCCAGAACGTCAACAAAGATACACGTGGTTTCTGGCATTAAATCAAAGTCCGTAAAACCCTGTATAATTGTTTGTCCCATGGAACGTGGTCTTAGCTTACCTTGCATATGAGCTAGCGTAGTGTTTGCATTCGCTTCGTAAGGGACATGCGTTGCAGTTGGGCTTACTTTTTGTACAAAACACCTAGTGGAATACAACACGGCATCAAAACAGAGGTTCCAAACTCAAGTTGTCAGAATAAACTACACTTGAGTCGGTTCTTGTCAAAATGGGGTGCAAGGCGGGTGCAGGAGGGGAGTTGGCACCTTTCCGAAAGTGATCATTTGGTAATGAAGCTCGTATCTGTATCACAGCGGTACAGATGCCAGTCAGTGAATACTATACTGAAATCCCCAAACAGTTTCCTATCTGCACTAGGTGAATAATCTTGTCGGTAATGCTTACAGAGTCTGCTGATCGAGTGTACAAATGCGTGGCCATATATATTGCTGAATGTGTGCTTGAATAGGGTACCTGCACTCCAGATACATAACCAGTTTCAGTGACTAAGATATGTGCATACTGCAGAAATCATTGTCTCTATCCATAATGCTCGGTAGTCCAAGGGCATGCATTTTGCTTACAATTCTAGTAAATGCAACTGTGTCTCTTCAGGCAGGGGCTCCAGCGGAACCCAGCCAAGGCGCACAGCAATCCGCCCTACATTAGTGTCAACCTGTACACAATCTCGAAGCTCTTAGTCCTCCTCCACAAAAAGCACACAACCATGCAGTAAATGGAAAGACTGAGATCAAACTTCTTACAGGAAATGAAGGGTGATGGAGCGTGAGCAAGCGGATGCATTCCACGCTTTTCAGTCCCACGCCCCGAAAGCTCAACAAAAATGTTCTGCAGACAGACAAGGAAAAGAGTTTCAGACATAAACAATTCTCCGACTCCGCAGTGGACAGCAGAAACTGATAAAATTTCATGGAACTAAGGTAGAGGATACCTGATCCCGTCTCCTATACCGATCCCAGTTATCAACAGCAACATTACTCATGTATTCATGGTTGAATTCAATAGTAAATGGTGTAAACCTGACTGGGCTAAATGTCTACGGTCAATGATCTTCTGAATAAAAATGGGGATGTCTACTGTTGCTTCAACCTTTCACTTTGGATACTTGCACAAGAAATTCATACATAGTGGTAAAAGTTTAATATCAAGAGACTTTTGCTCTTGTACTCAAAGTGATCTCTCCACAGCTCAAGAATGATTGCTCTAGAGCTGCACAGCTCCAAAAAATCAATCTTAAGTACTAGTTAAACTGCTTGTAGTGAAGCAAGAGCATCCTGGACCTTACAAAGGAAAACCTAGAACGTACTTGGCATCGTCGGGCGGGAGCTTCCGGATCCACTCGAGGTCGATGCTGCCGTTCTGATCTCGGTGCACTCGATCCAGAAACGCCTTCATGCGTCCCGCGAGCGCATTGTTCATGCCCCGGTTTTTTATCACATCAGCGACCTCGTGAACCGAAGCCCGTTGAACTGCCTCCCAGTCGACACAATCTTCAGTCAAGGGATCCCTGGAGTACGATTCGTCCGCCAGAATGCTGGCTCGAAGAGGCTCCCATTTGTCCTTCTGCGATTTCATCACAAAACCAGCCTCCCACGCCGCGCGGTCCTCACCCGAAAGTAAACGAAACGAAACGTTCCCCTGCCTATATCTGTAGTTGTCAGTCCTGCGTCGCACCACCGCCCTTTGCGGCCGAAACTTCACCGCCTTCAGAGCCTTTACCTTCGCCGCTCCCTCTCTCGTCGTTTGCTTCTTTCCTAGAATGTTACGCAGCGTCGTGGCAAGAAGTTTCTCCTTCCCAACCACGGATAAGTTATTAAAATTCTCCTCTGGGACGACATTAGCAAACTTCTCCTGGATAACGGCCGTCCAAAACGACCATTGACGGTTCTGCTCCGTTTCCTGAATCTCTACCGCTAGGAACGCATCCTGTGGCATCAAAGAGCTTGAGGTTCCGGCTTCCTCCATGGAGTTACACTGCCAGGCTTCAATCACGCTGAACGCTAAACTTTCGGAGGGTGGATTTTCCTCCGAGTTACTCGTCACTATGTCGGTAGAAGGAAGGGATTTTGAGACCAGAGCATGACCTTCTGATGCAGAGGCCGCTCCCATGGCCGTACATTCAGTTCCTAAACATGGTTGCAGAAATGTCGTAGTACTGCACCTAAATTCGATTCCTCGTATTGCAGAGGCATCATGATCCCTTGGCTCGATGTGAAACTCCCTCAGTCTCGTTCTTAATGCTTCAACAATGTCAGTGAGCGCTTCGTCAACACAAACATTCTGCTTCATGTTCTTGGACAGCAGTGCGGCCACCCTCTCTGACGCTTCCTTCTGCATTTGATCTTCTCCCTTTCGCAGATTCTTGAGCTCCACTATTGTTAATCTTTCAGGACGAAGACTGCACGAAGGGTTTTTCTCGATCGGAGGTTGATCCTTCGTTAGAGGAGTACTATTATTCTCTATACCTTCTTTGGCGGCGCCATGGCGCGCTGGGAATCGTGCACGCAAGGCCATGAATGCATTGCTGCAACACGAAATGTCAATCGCTACACAAGATTGTGCATTAACTCAAATGCTGTTGCACGACCGATCTAAGACGTTATTTTACATACCTGGACAGAAAATCTGAGACGTTCTGTGTGAGAAACGCTCCACCGACAGAATCAACCACCGAGCCCTTCCACCTTGAGAAAGATCGGTCTCCTGCATGTAGTCCGTTTCAAAAATAGCGCAGGTAAAAAGAAGTATAAAGATCTCAACAATTTGAATGCATAAGCGAGCGCGGAAGTCACCTCTTACCTTGAACCTGACGCATGATGGAAATAAACCGGTGCGCACGATTCTGCCAGTGCTGCCTCGATTGCTCCCACGACGCTTTATCCTGCTCCGTGTCATCCTTCACGGCGCCTGTGAGCATCAGCATCTTGAACATCTTCACGGTACTGAAGTCCAAGTCCACCTTGGGTTTATACCTCACTCTGCGTTTCCTCATCGGCGGATTCTTGAACACGACCATTTTCTTGCCCCCCTCGTCATAAGGCACAATTTGCAGCTCTTCCACTAGAGTCGAATCAATAGCCAGCGGTGCAGATTCCACCATGGAGAGCACAGGAACAGGCGATTCTTGATCCGCGACTTGTAATTCAAGTCCAGGTGAGGCGCGCTCATCCATTCGTGACGATTCCTCAATCCCCCACACAGACTTAATCAAACTAGCCGGCTCATTCCTGACTTCGACAATAACCGATTCGGACTCCTCCAATCGGAATCCCTTCGCTTGTGCGCCGAAATTGAGATTACGACGGGTGGATGTGGCTGCAATGCGCGAAAAATCTCCGCCCCCATCGGAAGCGCAATGTGGCGACGGTGGCGATGAGGGCGGCATCATGAAGTCTTGGCGCACAGACACAAATGCAGGTCCGCGTGGTGTGGACGGATGATCCTCGTCCAACGCGAGAGGTTTCTCCCCGAGAGGAGCACGGGAGGGAGGAAAATTTGGAGGGTCATTAAGACTTCCCGGAGGACGATCCAGAGCATTTCTCACCTCATCCCTGCTCATCTCGGATTCCGGAAGACTTGAACATGCTTCGATGAACGCGTCTGACCCTGAACTACTGCCGTGATTCCACTCCGCCAAGGGCTTAAAATTGGAGCTCCACTGGTCACCAATAGGTATCTGCGACTCGTCCGATCTTTGAAACAAGGGATCCGTGCATCGTAAAACTTCGTAATTTTGTCCATCTGGATTCTGTTCAGCCGATACATCAAGCCTCGGTGCATCAATTTCACCAGTCGTGTGGGCAGCTAGGGGTTCCTTGGAAACTATAGTGTCGGCTTCATCTCGCTTTTGCCGTTTTAAGTTGCGCCGCTTATTTACTTGAGACGCTTTTTGTCTGGCCAATACTTTCATCTGCAGAAGCGTGGGAGACTTTGTTTCTAGAATCGAAACAGCCGGACTGGCAGTGCGGTTGTTTTCGTCATCGACAGCCTTCGCTCTCCTCGGCTTCTTTGCACGGCTCACTTTCGGCTTCTCATCGCGAACCTTCGGCATGTATGGCCTTTTCCTCGCCTTTGGCTGCGCAATCCCGAGACAATGTGGTCATTATTCATACAGATATCTTGGACACGGGACAAGCGAGAGCTGCGAGCCCTGGCCACTAAAGTGCATAAAGAAAAACAGGGGCGAATAACACCTGGACCTTGGTTGGCACATTAGGTGACAGATTTGTACGGGTCGCAGCTCCATCCAGTGAGCATGTCTCCGATTTTCTAAACAGGGCTCCTGCACCTCAATGACGATACTCAAAAAAAGTTCTGTTCCATGCACGTCTCTCACATGTGAAGTGATTGCAAGATCTCTATTTATTCAAGCAGAGCAAGGAATTTGACGGGTGGCAATCCTGGGAATTTGAAGAGGATTCTCTAGCTGTGGGAGAGGTGTCTTACCAGGTGAGCAATTCGTCTCCTGTCGATGTTCTGGCGAGGGAACAGAGTCGGTAGATGACAATCTTCCCCGGTCCTGCTCGATTTCTGGTGTCCGTGGACCCGACAGCGCGCTCCGCGAAGCCCCTTTGGCTGCATTAATTGGCAGTAGAATAGATCGTTTCACACATTGCGTATGCACCTTCTGTGAACATCCTGTTTGCGTGTTTACGTCTCGTGCTCCTGCAACAGTGCAATAACCATCACGTGTTGTAAGCCTCACCACAAACAATGAAACGTTATGTCGAGTAGCCACGGTTTACCTTCGAATTCGAGCTTACCTGCAACTAATTGTTCGACGTCGTCTGAGGACAGCAACTCTAGGTCGAATGACGGGAAAACATGATCGAGCGCGACATTGTTCCTTTTAACCGCCGCTTTCGCAAGGATCAAAGGTACCCGTCCTGTGTCCTCCTCCGCGACGCTCGGATCCTCTGCCATTCCCTCCCCTTGAAGCGAGACGAGTTCCTGAGCACGAACCAAGTAGAAAGTTCCTGTGTCGCGAAAAATATCTTGACCAGCAGTCGCCTGCACCACGGCATTGGCAAACATGTTTGGGGAGGAGGTACCTGCCGACGCTCCTTCGCAGTCCACATCGTGACCCGGCAACACGGCATTGGTATACAAGCCATCAGGCGCTCCCTTCAATCTCCGCACGCCTCGCGGTGCTTCGCATTCTCGCAACACATCCTGTCCTGTGGCCGCCTCTGCCACAGCATTGGCGTTCAAACTGTCCGCCTTCTTCAATCTCTGCGAGCGGCTGGCTCTGAAAGCTTCGAATTCTAGCAACACGTCGTGACCAGTGGTCGCTTGAGCCACCGCATGGGTATACATTGATTCCACAGCACCAACCTGTAGGTAATATCCTACCAAATCAACAACTTCTTTCCCAATTTCCAACGATGGTTGGCTGGCTGGCACCTCAAATGCCAAAACAACCGCTCCCTCACCAACAGGAGAATTCCCTCTTCTGATCGCATGAAAGCCAAAGCATCCTCTTCCGCGACACCATACCTGTGTAAGTTACACGGTAACACTGGAAGCTGCGAATCTCGCACAAACACCAACTTGCTCTCCACGAGAATTAATTCCCTCTTCCGATCGCATGAAAGGCAGTGCATAATCTATTCCGTCACCATGCCTTGGCAGTGATGCAGCCACTCGGTAAGCTACGAATCTCCCCGCAAACACCAGCCTCCTGCAAGCACTTGCTCATCAGAGAAAAGAACAATTCTCTATCTGCAATGTCACTAATGGCCCAACATCCAAGCTGCTTCTGCTCACCAACTGCCATCGGCAAAGCACGGAATTCTACCAACAAAGATACTCAACAGTCGATTACCTTCGGCACTGGCAAGTTGGTCAGAGGCAGGTGCCATGAAATTAAGGCATATTTGATGAAACTGTGATGTGCTACTAACTTAACTGTCTTGCTGCAACAGGAAGTCCGGTAGAGGCGAGAAACAGGGAAGCAATATAATGGAGCAATCTGAAGGCGCAATCTGAGGGCTTGGCCGTAAGTGCACTTGGCGGCTACCGCCATGCTTTCCCAGGAGGACGATGACCTCCTTTTCCGTATTCTTCTCGGGCTGGTTTTGCCTGCCCGTCTCTCTCGCTGCTCACGCCTGCCCCACCTGAAGAAAAAAACATTCGTCACCTTTCTTGCGTTCCATACAGTCAGTGATTTTTTTTTAACATTTTGGGAAGTAGCCAGTTATAATTCTTCAATACTCATGTGATACTTGGGTGATATAGATATCAATACTAAGTGATAGTTAGATTAAATTTGGCTATTTGTTTTAAGGATAAAATAGCAATATTCTAACTATTTTGACCAAAGCAAATAAAAAATCTCTTCACGAAAAGTAGTCAATATTTTTTGTCTATAGTCAACTCGCAAAAACTTGTGCATACAATGAATTGTCACCCCAAAGTATTCTTCTCTATGCAATACCTTAGTGTAACTAGCACATTCTAGACTATTGTGTTGAACAAAACATTCTTTGAAACAACATAATTAGGTAAATGCAAATTTTTGGAATATTTTCAAAAAAATCCAATTTTTATATTTATGAAATTAAAAGTTTTTAAAATTTGATACTTTCCTAAATTTTTGGCATTTATTTTTAACCCCTAAATGCCCAAGGCACTATATTTTGGTATTGACCCAACTTTGACTACAATTCATGGCATATGTGGACCTCACTAATTTTGAAGAAATTGAAGTTCCAACAACAAATGGAGTCTTTAGAGCATTGCCACCTATTGCCACCAAAGTTGGCCAACCCAATCTAGGGCATGGCCAGCCTTCAACAAATGCCCTACTATGGATCCAACTAGAGACAAAAAGAGACTAATCACTCCAAAAATCTCTCAACAAACAATAGGACACCATTCCGCCATGTTTGTTATTTGGTTGCTTGATCTTATCAATTTGTTGGTTTGTGGGCTACAACACATCATATCTTTCGTTATTTTAATCTATTGGCATGTTGATTGGCTCCTCAGTTTGACAAGTCATTATCCCCTCAAGGCCCAAGGAACCTCTTTTGGGGCCTCTCACTTGTTCAACAGGTCAAAGTTATAACTTCATTTCCCTACATTCTAAGAAATATATCTAAGTGAATTTCATATTATGATGTTCATACTTAATAGAAAAATTCAAAAGTACAAATGACATCGTGTAATAAGCTTGTTGTACAATGCATTATTGTCAATCAAAGTTCAAACTTGTGAAAAAGTACAAAAACTGCTTGGGCCTTGAGGAGTTAAAACTTTGAGATTAACTTGTTTTGGCATGGCTTGAGGATGGGGATGACTAGGAGACAAAAGTAACCTGAGAACTGCCAGGCTTGGGCCACTCTATTTCCCCAGTCCTGTTTTGGGGGAATGGGTGGCGATGCTCTTAGCTATTAACCCCTAATGTAGGTAGGAACCGGAATGTGGTCTCCATATGCCAAGTTCTCTTCATTGTGTCCTGTGTGTATGGTCTCCATATCCCAGGCCCCAACCCACTACATCCATGTTTAAGCTGCCCACTCCAAATATGTGATATTTTCGAAATAAGTATCCAATTTTATTTTTATTTTTAAAAAGGGTCTTCTCCCTTGTTCAATTTCTGGCCATAAGTTAATCGACAACGAAATTAAAGCTCTTTACAGCTGTGACTGTTTTTTTTACTTGTACTTGGTGATGGGCAAATAATTTATGTAAAACTACCTAAAGTAGTTACCATCTTGCGTATTAGTTTTTTTTAGTTTTTTTAAAAATTTTCATAGCGCATGTGAACCGTAGAGACGAGAGTACCGTCCTTTGCACCGATTTGACTGCATGTACGTGATTAATTGAAGCTATTGATCTGTATGGTCCGCTTGCTTGTCTGACTGACTGATTTGCCTGCATTGGCTCTTCAAATTCTGAAGATGAAGTGTGCTGGCTTTTATTATTACTAAGTTCCAGTACTCTTCCCCTTCCACTGTTACTGAGCTTCACCTGACTGAGTGTGTGGACATTCATCATTCTTTTGGAATGCTAATGGTTTGGATGAAGAAAATCTGGCGTTCCCAACTTTGGGATGAAAAAAAAATTGCACAATTAATTAGTGTTTGGACTCACTCATGGTTGATCAAAAAAGTGGAATTAGTAGAGTTAATCGTAAAGTTTGTTTTGTGTTTTAAAAAACAAGTGTCAAAGGAAGGTTTAACTAAGAATAGTACAAAAGAAACACAACAACAAATTCAATTAGATTTGAGTTTTGGTGCTCCAAGGATTTTTAACTTGTGTTTTTCTCAAACTTCGGTTTGTGGTCTTGCGATGGACACACTTTATGATTAACTTGAGTATGTTCGATATATGAAAAAGAGTTCAAACAAGTCCTTGACCCTTAACCCCTAAGCGCTCTGACGTCCAAAAAGTGGATGACAAATAGATGGAAACTATCATATCTTCTCATTACTACTTGGATGAAAGTCACCCTAATTTGGGGAGATAGTTTATTAAGTTGTTGTTCTATCTAGGGGTTGGATTTGGTGTTATTAGAGTACATATTTTTCTAAAATTACAAATGTGCAAGTATGTCAAGTGGTCAAATTGCATTGACCTTAGTTCAAAACTAGATTTGCCAAAATGAAGTCATAGATTTGAAGAGCACAAAAATTTCAAAAAATCACCATGAGAAGAGATCCTCATTTCAAATCCATTCCAACAAATTGTACTCAAAAAATGATAATATTTTGCTTGTAATCGAATTAAGAATGAATTTTGAAATTTTCCTTTTAAAATTTATAAAAAAATATTGATGATAGCATTAGTGAATGTAACTATACGGATGGAATCTACATCTCACAATCTTCAACTTTTGTTTGTATGTCAATTCCAAAATATGCTTCTGAATAGCACTTCATAATGATTTTTCTCCAATTGTCAACTTGGGAAATGAGTCTGGACATTCCAGGGTTACTTTGGAACACCTCGCTAGTGACAATGGAAACCATTTTTTTTAGCATTGTGTGACATCATTTACTTTAGAAAAAACAAGAGTGCTCATTGGAGGTTAAACTATCGTGTATGGTCTCCCCTTTTTGCAAAAACTTCCACAGATGAACAATTGCATATCTATCCTACATAGAAAGATTCTTTGTCATTCATCGACTAAAAAATAGCCGTAGCTTCGTTTAAGGGCTAAAGGACACAGACCCCATGATCAAGGTAGTCACCCAAATTGCTCTGATAATTGGATGAATAGGTATATTCTTTGTTTCTACAATGAAGAATGAAGCCATCATTGACCACTTTTCAGCCTCATTGTCCTTCAAGGATGAAAAAAAACATTGTCACAAATCAAATAACTAAGTGTGTATCTTTGTTACCTCTCTAGTTTTTAATATTTAAAACTTAATGAAAGATATTTTATTAGTATATGATTGATATCAATGTTATATATAATGTGGTATTTTAGAACTACTTTTTTTTCTATCATTAGCAAGTTATTACTATAGAAATTGTATACAAAGAAACTTTTTATTGGTTGCAAGGTATAAAAGTGAGGTGCACTAGCAAAGGAAACAAGGGCTTGTCCTTCACCTATATTTTTGTTTTTGCATTGATGAAGATGCTTGAACCCTTATGGTTTTTGATGTTTTTAGGCCTAAAACTACTTCAAAGTACTTAAAACTCAAACAAGGCTCAAAATCTTCATCTATATTTATTCATTAACAAATCCAACCGTAGGATCCTTTAGTTAATTTGTTAGAGCACACCCTCCTAAAATTTCAGAATAGAAACCTTACCAATTGTAAGATCAAGTCCCTTAAATATGGAAAAGAAGTATTTCCAACTCTTCCCAAATGGTTAGATTTCATCTTTCAAACTTTTTACACAAAAATGTGTAGATCCTACAACTTGTTCCTCTCCATAATATGTTGAAGAAATAAGTTGTGAATAACTATAAAAAATTTCAAACAAAAAATACTTCACATTCATGCTTGAAAAAAATAGTAAGTAGAAAGAAGTAGAGTATGATTTAGAATACTATCTAGATATTCCACATATATGTAAATCTAGGTAACCAATTTCGAATTTTTATATTTAAAAAAAGTTATGTTTTTAAGAATTTTTTTGATCTGCCCGGGCCGCCCCTTTGATATGAAAATTACATTATCATACAATAACTTGTTAGCCATGTAATCAAAAGTTATAAAAATTGTCACACCTTAAACTCCTCCTCTGGCATAGGTTGTGTAAAAATTTCTAAGGAAAAAAAAGAAAAATTCCATTTTTAGTGAGTTGCCCAAAATTGCTATGTCCCCCCCCCCCCACCCCAAGTTGTTTGGACATTTAGGGGTTAACATACTACCAATCAATTTGAAACAAGTTATATAGAAGTGACTTTACAATGCATAGTTTTAAGTTTGAATACAATAAAATTTAGTTGGTTCCAAATCTATACTTCTAAATTTTCCTATCTTTACACAACAATCAAACAATTTACACTAAATTAGGAATAGTATTTTCCAAAGTCTTTGGTACATCTTCAATGGAAGCCTCTACATTAGCACTTCAAAGTCTTGTTTTCATCCAAACTTCAAACTTTGATTCGAAGGATCATCTTTTTCTAAGTTTGATGAAAAAATGCTGAGATGGGATGATCATTTGTATTTTAGTGAATTAATAATTACATTTCTACATCAACCCATTTGAAAAATTAGGAATCATCTTTCAATGAATTACATTTAAATATTTTTTCATCCAAAATGGACAATTTTAAAAGTTAAAAGTGTACTTTTGAGTACCATAGGAGAGGAATATTTTAAAATGGTGCAATTTGGTTCTTTGGTAGGAAAGGGAAAAAAAAAGGTTACAAACAATGTAATCAAAGTCTCTACATAGTACCAATAAATGATTCATGGACAAATCACTAAAGTCCTTTATTTACTATGTAGGACAAGCTTGCATTACAAGTATAATCAAGTTCAAGAATTCATCCAAATTTAGCATGGTTTGAGGAACTTGATATATTGAAGGAATTGAAGCATTGATTAAGGCAATATAGCAAAAGAGACTAAAGGTGAAGGCACCCATAACTGATCTATAAGCAATTCTGGACATGATTTGGAGTAGTGCAAGGCAAAGCAAATATTTTAGAAGTGCAAGGATAGAAATGATGGGGATTGCAAAAATTTGATAATTTTTTCGCTTAAGATGTAATTACCATAAATTTTGAAAGGCTAAAAGTGCTTCAGTCCCATAGCCAATGTTGTCTAGACTCTTTTAATTCTAATTATTCAAGAAATATTCTCCCACTCATTACTTCCTACTTTTACGCTCACTACTTTGGAACATGTGTCATGAACTTATTAGTCCAAACCTTGAAAAGGAAAAAAAAAATTCCAAGTGTTAGTTGGAAATTTGTTCCAACCTTGGTTGGAAAAAATTACACCCTACAAGTTGGATATGGGTCATTGGTTATGAATGGGTGCCTTCACCTTATTTATAAAATATTTTTCATGCATTTGGTTGAGTGGCATTTGGTCTATTGGTAGTGAGGACTTCCTTAGAGAATTGTTAGCAATACAACAAATATTCCCAATACACCAACATTTTGGGATGAAAAGTTCTCAATTGATACTTAGATTAGCTAGAAGATTCTATTTGGCACAACAAAAATTGGATTTTTGTTGGGGTTGGAAACTTTGTCAAATACTACAAATTTTTCTACCAATTATAGCTCATTAGATTAACAATGATAGGGATTCTTTTTGCTTTTGCATACTAGAAGACTTGTAATTGGTTGAAAGTCATTAGAGCTAGTAATATGAATGGAGCAAACAAGTAATCCATTATCCAAAACAATGACCTTGTATTTTAATGAGATGAATTTTTGTCCAACTACTAGTGATGCTTTTACTTTTTTACTTTTTCAGTCTCAATTTCACAATCAAAAGTTTGGGCATTGTATTAGTGTTCTCATGATGAACATATATTCCCTATCTATGGTATTTATAATACTACAATAATCAAGATTGAAATTGAAATTGTGAAACTATAATTGGCTGAAATAGTTCAAAGTTCTTCTAACTAAGATAATTCATCACCAAAAGTACATGGATCCAACAAGGTCACAAACTCATTCTAAAATGGTTAAAAATCTTGGAATACCCTACCTATACATTCACATTAAGGGTGATGAAAAATTGGGGTATAATTTATTGAGTAATGGATTCAAAAAGAACTTAAAGTGTTACTTCTATGAAGATAAAAATTAAATCTTCCCATGGTTGATAGTTTATTTGCACAAATTAATGGGAAAAATTAAACATAACCTTCAAGGGCAAACAAAGAACAAAAGACCCCTTCTTCACTATTCTTTTTCAATGTCTAAATATTCTAATTTTCTAAGACTATAATCCTATTGATGGAAATTATAATCTTCAAGAGTTTTATAATAAAATGTCTAACATGCCAAATATCTGACGATTAAATTAGGATGAAAGTTTACCCCCTTGGTATAGACACTTTAACTACTAAAGTACAAAGTCCATCAGACCATATAATGAAACCTCAAAATCCTCTTGTACCCTCCATTTCTTTGCATTTATTATTTATTATTTTCCAAAGACAAAATTTGTGTCTAATATATGTCATAAAAGTTTCAAATTGCCATTAATTATTAGAAAAAGTGAAGAAAATTCACATCACTTCAAATACAAACAAGCTTTAAAAATTTGAAATTTTAGAATGGATGTACACTATAGTATAGAGCATTAAGATAAAAGGAGATTTTCATATGACTTTAATTATATTTAGAAACAAAATTTGAGATACTCTATTCCAAAACTTCAACAAAATTCTCATTATTAAAGAATCTTTCAAGTGGATTACAAAAAACACTTCATATGCTTCATTTTGTTAGTTTTACATAAAAGCCAAAAGGACCAAATTACATTTATTGACAACATAGTAGTTTTCGGCGGCTTACTAAGAGTATATAGAAATATTCACTATATTTTTTAATTTTTTTGGATGTGGAGACAAGAAGTATTTTGCCACTCCACCAAAAAAAATTACAATTGGATTTAACTATGAAAAGTTATGAGAAAAATGCTATTTTTGATGGACAAAAGGCAGTACAGGGCTACAGGCAAGGTTAATTACACTAGAGCGAAATTTGCATTAGAATGCCCGAGGCATGCTCTCACTGAAGGTTCATATTGGAGTACTTCTCTGACATTTTTTTGGAATCATAAATTCATCACAATGTACATAGAGGTGGTGGTAAGTAGGAGTAAACACCCCATTAGTTTTAGAAAATTTGGATTAAATTAAAAGAGTACACAATATTTGGCAACTTCTACATTTCCCGTACCTTGATGAGCTACTTATTTTGCTTGCTTGTTGTGAGGATGAGAAACTTATATTATACAAAAGAGGTAGTAGAAGGTAAAACAACCCTTGTGGGACAAATAAATTAGAATTAGTAGGAGCTCAACCACTCATAGTCATAGATAAGTGAAAAGTAGGAATTGTGTTCAAAGTAGAATTTCAAGATTCATTTTGGTATAGTGTAATAACTTTTTCCAGAAAACTTTGAGCTAAAAAAAGTTGGTAAATCAAACTAAATTTCATCTCCAAAAAAACGTTTGAGACTTTGAGTCTCCAATAAAAAGTTATTGACAAAGTTCATAGAGGTGTTGGAAGGGACATTTTCTTTTACATTTTCGAACATCCTCTCTTGATTTGTCCACAACTTTTGATTAAAGACTCGAAATCTCATACGGTCTTTTGGAAATGAAAGTTAGTTTGATTTACCAAATTCTCTTAGTTCAAATATTTTGGAAAAAGTTATTATACTTGCCAAAATGAGGCCTGAAATTCTACCTTGCACACAATTCCTACTTTTCACTTAACTACGACTAGGAGTGGTTGAGCCCCTATTCATTCTAATTTACATATCCCACATAGGTTTTTTTTACCTCCTACCACCCTCTTGTACAATATAAGCTTCTCTTCTCCTCTCCAAACACTAAGAGTAAGTGAATATACAATTGTCTCACAATAAGAGAATTCTACAATGTGATGAAGTAGTTTACCACTAAATCTTATAGTAAGATGCAACAAGATTTTATTTGTCATTTTTTGGGGTCCTTTGCCATCAAAACCACCCATTTAGAGTTTTTTCTTAAAGAAATATAGTCAATGAACTTTCAGGGTTAAGGGGAAAAAAAGTCCAAATTATTGAATTACAATGTATAAACTATGCACCATTTTTTTGATAAACTACCCTATGTAAATTCAAGAAACAACTAGCTTGACTTGAACCTAACTCAATGATGTGGATATTGCCTATAACTAAAGAACAAAAAAAATAGATGAAAATGATCTATTCTTCAATACAAAAGAAGTCTAACAAATCAAATGACAACTTTAGTCCTTGGCATCCTTTCGGAGCTAATTGAGTCCTATATCTCTTCTCTAGTTCCCTTGGTACAAATGTGTCTTCAATCATATATAAAAGGTACTAACCCAAAGTATTGGGTGCAATTGTACAAGAATATAGAATGTACAAATGTCCAATCCAAATGTTGGAGGTTTATAAGAATCTTCACTTGCGTATCCCTGAATGGATAAGCCCATCAATTATGTGAAGATTGAAAAGGCCGTAGCATCATATATACATTTGTAAAACCAAATTTTTTTGTTTTTGTTTTGTTTTTTGCCATACGAATATGCACATTTAAATATTAGTGCAAGGAAACTCATAATCCGTATTTATTATTGAGCTTCAAAAGGTGGGTCTGTTTGAATTTTTTGGAATTAAAGCTTCTCTTTGAAGCCATCTTCGTTACTACTCTTGACCCTTCAACATTCATGTTCAAAAATGGTATCACATCTAGAATGTCACATGCATGGCAAATATATAATGAAATATCATTTATTCCTACATGCAAAGTATTTTAAATCATATATTATTTTGGACATATACAATTTATCATATTGCATGCACATGAGTTTTATTATAGATACATATTACGGCATATATAGTCATATTTAATAGAATTTTTTTAATATGAAATATTATTTAGTAAGGTCTATGGATATGAAGTATTAGCAATGAAAAAAAATATAAAATATAAAAAACTATAACAACAATCAACGTATCTAGTATTTCAAAAGGAAGTTTCTTATTTGAACTCTTCTACATGTATAATAATAAATTAATAGGTTTTTTTCAGATTAAATGCTTTTCCTTATTCATTTTCATTTCTATGTATAACAGTTCATATGGAATATGACTCTTATTGTATGTGATTGAGATTCTAAAAGTGTGTTGTACAATTCAAAATTATCTTGTAATTACTTGAGAGATTACATATTTATTAACAAGATTTGAGTAGAATGTTGTATACTAGTATTAAAATATGTATAAAAGTAATTTTATAAAATATTCAAATCAGTTTTTCTTTATTTTTTCTTTCTGAAATTGAAAATATTTTTGAAATTGAGAATTTTTTTGGTAAGAGTACAAGATTTACAAGAAAATTAGGGATGGAATGAAAATAATTTTGGAATCATATGATAAAAAATTTAGAAAATCTATCATATATGAAATGAAATATTATTGACTAAAACAAGATTCCAAATATTTACTTTTGTACTCTTCATCCAAAAATATCCAAAATATCCTGAAAAAATCCTTATATTATGTAGTAATTGAAAAGATTTCAAAGATTTTATAGTTTATTGGATTTTTTTGAGTGAATATTAGAAAATGATAATATTTGAAGGTCTAATTTAGCTAATATTTTTTCATTCAATAAAATTAAAATTATCATGAAATTTTTACTCCTTGTGTGATTACCCATTACTTGATGATGGTGTTAGGGTTTGGAAAGAAATTCATTATCATAAAGCATAGGAATATTATGACCAAATGTGGAATTCTCTCCAATGGTCTATTTTCCATTGTCTGGTTAGTATTGTCGTTACTTATATGCAATTATCTTTTAGCATATTCTACTTCGTAAGACAATGAATGGATTTTATAGGAGTGGTTTGCTCATTGAAATTAATAGGTTATAGTTATTTGTCTTGCAATTAGAGATTTTCCATACTAGTAGAAAGGCAATGAATTGAGAGAATGTTATGGCTTTATAAAAGTAAGTAAATATCATGTTAGAGGAAAAATAAAAAATATTGAGAAGGATTAATTTATTTACTAATTTGGGCATCTTCAAGCATCTCAAGTAGCACATAGAAGATGACATAGAAAGGAATAAGTACTAAATGTTCCTTTCCTAAGCAATATTGCAAGGTAGTTGAAGCGATGAGAAAAAGGTGAAATGGAAAAAAAGAAAAACATCAATGTATTATTATTCATGCTATTTGAATTGGTAGAAATTATAATGTCTTTACCCTTTGTTGTAGTGGAATAATGCTCTTTGACATATGCTTGCACTTGGGCTTAAGAGGGGTGTTAGCAAAGTAACTTTAGTCTAAGATATTTCTAAATTCACTCCTATTGCATTGATAAACATTGTTATTATTAAGTGTGAATATATCTTTAGGTCTATAGTGCAAGGTTGTTTGATTTATGAGATTTTGACTTGGCCAACTATTAAAAATTGAAAATGAAAGGATTTAGAAATTGAAAATTTTGAACCAATACTAGAGATGTCAATTAAGTGAGGTACAATAAATAAGAAAAAGATAGGGACTAAAGAAACAAGGGACAAAGTTTAACCCTAAAACACTTGGGATGCCCCAAAATGACTTTTGGATGACATTTAGTACTTCCAAGAGATTGAAAAATGTGTTGTTTTATCCCATTTTGTTTTGGGACTTAGTTGAACTCTTTTGGAAGAATGTGGCGTTGGAATCCTTTTTTTTTATGATATTGTTGACTTTTTTACATAAGAAGATGCTTAATCCATGGATTCCTATGTAAAATACTTTGGCAACTTTAAGCACCTAACTCTTGATGTGAATTTGAGCCATAGAAATGAAATTTTTTCAATTTGAGCCCAACAAAACAAATAAAGCTAATGACGTTCATTTTCTACTCCAACTTGAGAAATTGAATAATTCCTAAAATTAAATATTTTATTGAAATTTGAATTTTGAGCCTATAACCATGGGCTATTGATTTTCTAATTATAGAAAGACATGCCTTAAATAATTTTATTCTATAATACTATATATTGTCATATACATGCATGTCAAAATATCATATTTTTTGAGTTAATTTTGTATTTAATTTGAATTTTCTTCATATTTTCCTTAAGAAAATCACATGTAATTTCAAATTTTCACAAAAGATAATCTTTTTAGTAAATTTCATTTGAAAAGTGACATGTGATTTTATCTCTAAATGTTTTTTAAAAATTAAGAAAAAAATTCAAGAATAAATAGTGACAACATGAGAACATACAATGTAATTTCTTGCTCATTTCAATGGTCTTATGCCCATCCTTTTAGGTTAAGAAATAGGAAGTTTCAATACCATAGACTCAAAATAATCTAACAAGTATCAAAACTACAACACATAATTTGTAGAGTCATAAAAGTCTTGAATAGCTTGTTGATATATTGGCCTAGTCCTTAATTTGTCAAATGTGAACCAACTTTCAAGATTTGATGGTCTCTCACCATCTTTAGCTACCTTCCCCTAAAAGTCCATAAAATCTTGAAAGTTTATAGGAATTACAAATTTAATGGACTCTCGTTGGATGAGTCCATAAGGTTTCTAGTAATCCTATATATGGTGAGAGTCCAAAAGGTTTCAAAGAATATCAAAATTCCAATATAATAGCAAACTACACATGAAAGTCTAAACCACTTAACTCTAAAATTTTGCACAAGCCAAAGAGTGGTGAATGAATGACTTTTGAGATTATTATAGAAATGAAGAATGCACCTATCGTCCCATAAATCAAATTATTTTAGGCAAAGTACCTTGGTGATAGGTCTAGTCCTTTCAAAATTAACCCTTAAACCCTAAAGGACCATTTGTTCCCTCGGGGGATAATTTGGGTCCCAGTAGGTTCTTATTGTCTCAATTTGTAGTGAATGTATTTGAAACTTTTTGATGACATGTGGTTTTGAGAGAGCTCCATGGATATATAATTTTTATTTCAATTGATAATTGGGAGCAAAAGTTATGGCACAATAAACCAAAAATGGAGATTGATGGGCACTAAAAAAAATCACAAAAAGTCAATATACATATATTTATTTACTTTCCTAAAAAAAGACATTTTTGTCTACATGTGAAGCTTTAATTCATTCTATTTGGAAAAGTGATGAGAAAGTTATGGACAATCTTGTTTAGGGGGCAATCTAAGCATCTTTCTGGAAAAAAACTTCTTGTCCAACTTTGAATGCTAATATCTTCCAATCTATACAATCAAATTTGATGAATATCTTACCACATGATCTTCAAAAAGTGAAGTGTAAGATCCAATAAAAAAATAATTAATTAATTTTTTTATTGGATGAACACAATAGAAGTTGTAGTTTCAAGTGGTTTTTGATAGAAAATGGCCTTGGTCCTTAGGGGTTAAACTGTGTCTGATGGATGACAAAGAATCTTCCTCTCCAGGATAGAAGTGCAATTGTTCAACCTTTGAATTTTGTGCAAAAAGGAGAGATCTTCTATAATAGTTTGACCTCCATTGAGTATTTTTGGATTTTTTTAAAAGTAGATGATGTCACATAGTTCCGAATAGGAGAATTTTCAGTCACTAATGCGTCCTTTAAGGGTTAACTCAACAAGGACATGTTGGTCAACGTGGAAATTGTTCTTTCCAGTACTCTGTGAATCATTTGCTTAAAAAAACCCAATAGCAATCATTGGAGGTCAAACTACTTGTTCGTTTTCATACAAAATTTCAAGGATGAACATCTGCAGCTTTATTCTACATAGAAGGATTTTCTATCATCCATCCATAGGACACTTAATATCTGCGACATCCTTCTACTGTTAACACAGTTAACAGACCTCTCTGCATCAATAAATTGTGCACTCCATGACCTTACTGACATGAACTAAAGGACCAAATTTATCTTCTAAAAGTGACCCTCTCTGGGCAGTCAAGGCTACAATTGCAGATAACCCTCTTTACACTGTCTCATTACACTGCCGCCATTAGCTCAGCATGTACAAATTTTTATAACAATTCACCACTTCATCAAGACCCAATTTTTCTTGTACTTTACTGAAGAGTACACTACAGTAGAAAATTTATCCTTCCAAATTTTTTGTTTTTATTTTTATTTTTTGAAACAAATGAACCTATCAAATTTAGTTTTCTTTTCTTTTTCTTTTTCTTTTTACCAAATGAACCTATCAAACTTTTTTAATTAGTACCCCTAGGGTTGTTCTCAGAAGGTGGCATCAATATTGGGGGTTGTCACACTTTCTTCTCCCCATTCTCAATCTTCAGAGAATGGGGACTTTGTGGCACTCTCTTGGCTTGACTCTCCTTGGCTTGTGGATGTCCTACTCTTTGAACATTGAGAATGGGGATTATTAGGGGTTGTCACACCGTCTATGAGAATGAATCTTCTATGAAGAATGACAAGTTGTGGAGTTAAAAAAGACGAGACAATGAGGAGTATTTCTCCATGAAGAAGGCATGACACCCCTTTTTGTTGTGTGGAGAGTGGAGAATGGAGAATGGTCCGTGGGATTACCTACTTCTTCTAGATTGGATAAATTTCCAATGGGCAATGACCCAATTCAGACAAGATGGAGTGATCCCCATCATAACATGTGAGTGTTTGTTTGGTCTTCATCTATTTTGTTTCTTAGCACTAGCTTGACTTTTATGGGTCCGAGCACATTGTAATGACCTTGTTAAGTTTTAGCTTGTGTTCTTCTACCAAATGGAATTCAAAAGATAGAATTCATATGATTTGCAAAAATAGATCTTCTTGTATTGCAGTCACTACCAAAATCTTTAAATAGAATTTTTCTCCGATAAAAATAGATGGGGTTCAATGATGAGGTTAATTAATAAACACATTCATTTTCTCAAAATATAAATTTCAATCCAAACAATGCTCAAGTTCTACAATTGTGTTATGCTAAGTACAAATTTGAACTAAATGGTCAATAAATCAAAATCATGAAAATTTGAAATAAATGTGTTTAAAATCTAAAAGCAAAAAAATACCCAAGCTTTTGTTACATAACTTCTAAGAACATAATTCAATAAAGTAAAAGAAGGAAAGTAAAGGTGAAATAAATTAAAGAAAAATTGGATAAAGAAAACGAAGAACTAAATAAAGCAAAACACTAATTTCAAAATTGTGTATAAAACTCTTCATGAAATCTTTCAAATCATTCTACATCATCAAAAGTTCCTATATATGTTACATTGTCTTTTACATATTATTCCTAGTAAACACTCTTCATTTGTAAACATGCCTTAGTATAGGGAACAAGTTGTTGTTCTTGAAGAAATTGAAAACCGTCTTGCAATGCATATGATATATACTTCTATGGAAATGGTGGCTTCATTCATTGATTTAGATGGAGTAACTAGCAATCAATCTTCTATTTCTAATAGTGATGAGTTCCTCATGGACAATGTCTCTACAATTTACAATTGTATAAGTTGCCACCTGTAGCATTTGAAAGAATATGGAACATAATCAAAGACCACATCTTCTTCAATGCTAGCATTGTTCTTCAATTTGATCCATGGTTGCAATTCTTAGTGGTTCTATTCAAATTTGGAGCCTAAGAAAACAAAAAATCTAAAGCAAATATTGCAACAACATTCCACATTTCCACAAGTGTTCTATTAGAGTTCACAAAACACGTTATGGTTGCTATTCTATCACTTGAAAAGAGTGTAGTGTGTTGGCCTAATGATGTAGAAAAGGAAACCATCAAAAATCTATTGAAGAGTCACATGGATTTCCCAATGTCTTCGGCATCATAGGTGTTATTCTACAATTGTAGTCGTTGACAATCATACATGAAATGGAGTAAGGACTTTTTCTATTTAAATATTGTTCACCTTGATACACTAGAAGAAAACAACATTTAGTTGAACAAAATTCAGCTACATGTTGTTTTCTTCTAGTGATAGTTAGATTTTGTAGCACATATGGCATGAATACCACCTATGATGCTGAAGACGTTGGGAAATCCATGTGACTCTTCAATAGATTTTTTGATGGTTTCCTTTTCTACATCATTAGGCCAACACACTACACTCTTTTCAAGTGATAGAATAGCAACCATAACGTGTTTTGTGAACTCTAATAGAACACTTGTGGAAATGTGGAATGTTGTTGCAATATTTGCTTTAGATTTTTTGTTTTCTTAGGCTCCAAATTTGAATAGAACCACTAAGAATTGCAACTATAGATCAAATTGATGAACAACCCTAGCATTGGAGAAGATATTGTGGTCTTGATCATGTTCCATATTCTTTCAAATGTTGAAGGTGACAACTTAACTCTTGCTTTGAACCTTGTAGAATTCATACAAAGTATATTGTTTGCCATGCAAGATGAATTTATTTTTTTATGATGTGTCTTAGAAAAATATTGTTGTGATAAGATACAACTATAAATTATGGAGACACTGTCCATGAGGAACTCATGATCTCCACTATTAGAAGATTGATTGCTAGTTACTCCATCTAAATCAATAAATGATCTACCATTTCTGTAGAAGTTCTTCAAGAGCAACAACTTGTTCCCTATATTGAATAATATGTAGAAGGCAATGTAATATATATATATATATATATATATATATATATATATATATATATATATATATATATATATATATATATATATATATATATATATATGTATATGTATAAATTGTTGATGATGTAGAATGATTTGAAAGATTTCATGAAGAGTTTTATACACACTTTTGAAATCAGTGTTTTGCTTTATTTAGTTCTTCGTTTTCTTTATCCAATTTTTCTTTTAATTTATTTCACCTTTGCTTTTCTTCTTTCACTTTATTGAATTATGTTCTTAGAAGTTATGTGACAAAATTTTGGGTATTCTTTTGCTTTTACATTTTAAACACATTTATTTCAACTTTTCATGATTTTTATTTGTTGCCCATTTAGATTGAATTTGTGCTTAAAATGGCACAATTGTAGAACTCGAGTGTTGTTTCGATTAAAAATTATGTTTTGAGAAAACAAATGTGTTTATTAATTAACCTCATCATGAACCCCATCTATTTTTATTGAAAAGAAATTCTATTTAAAGATTTTGGTAGTGACTATGATACAAGAAGATCTATTTTTGCAAATCATATGAATTCCATTAGGTAGAACACAAGCTAAAATTCAACAAGGCCATTAAAATGTGCTTGGACAAGCATCAACAACATTGGCTAAGTGGCTCTCACATTGGCACACCGATGAAGTGGTCATGAGTTCAAACCCAGACATTAGCGGGGTGCTTACCACCATAATCTACCCAACTATGGTGGGGGTGCAATAAATACCTTGTCATCATATAGTATGGGGACTTAAGAATTTCTCAAGTGAAGGAACTTGTTGGTTCTTTATTATAGGGTCTACCTCCTCACTAAGGCATCAAGGATGGAATTTGTCATCTAAGTCCACGAAGCTGAGATAGTTGAGTCATTCCCAACAGATTTTCCATTCACACCAATCTTTTAGACCATAATTATCCTTCTTTTTCTTCTCCTCTGCTCAAACTCACCAAAGTCAAGCTAGTGCTAAGAAACAAAATAGACAAAGGCCAAACATACACTTGCATGTCACAATGTGGATCACTCTAACTTGTCTAATTGGGTCATTGCGCACTAGAAAATTATCCCATCTAGAAGAAGCGGGTAATCCCATTCTCCATTTTCCACTCTCCACACATCAAATTGAGGGGTGTGACACCTTCATGGAGAAAGACTCCTCATTGGCTCCTCTTGTCACTTCACAACTTCTCATTCTTCATAGAAGTTTAATTCTAGGAGAGGATGTGAAAACCCCTAATTGGTGAACAATATAAATTCTTTCAAAAACCAATTCAACACACCTTTTACAAGTGCTGCGCTAGCTTGCTAACTGTCAGCAATGGCAAAGTTTGAAAAGTAAACATTTGGGCTTATAAGAGTAGAACACGGCTCCAGCTAATGACTTCCCAAGCCTCTCTTCCTCTGTCGTCTAGTCAAACGTTACATCTACCCTTGTTCAGAATTACGGTGTTCTCCAGGCTGAAATGGCCTTGGCAATATCTAACTCCAAGAATTGTCTCAATTTTTTCCAACATATTCATTGAGCCATATCAACAGTCAAAGTTCAGTTTCACTTGCAATTCTTGCAATGAAAATAGCAACGACAATTTCCACCATGTTTAAGCAGGAGTGGTAAATATTGGAATAGAACAACTTCCTGATCACATACGAGTGAACAGAAACAATCACAAAGAGTTCAGAGCAATTCTAAGTTCCGCACACACTGACTGACTTCGACTGAGGTAGCTAAGCTTCCTGCCAGCTTCTTCACTAACATGAACATAAGTGAACCCTATCGTGTCTCTGATCATTTGTGCACTTGATGAACCACTTATTCACAATGGTGGTCAAATCAATTATACTCTTCCCCAATGAATTTCAAGCCTGTTTGAAAGCATCCGCATGTTGTGCAAGATAATCTTCCAAGGAGATGCCCTTGTGACCTAGCAGCTGCTCCAAATCCGGATCCACTCTGCTAAACCAACCCTCCCACTTCTCAAAGTCTAGCGTCACCAGCCCCGTTGCAAACTCCTTTGCTGCACTCTCACCACCATCTTCTTCACTGTCATCTCCAAATGCTCTTCCGGTGTCAGGTTCACATGCCGCACCTTCAAGATTTCCCAAATCACACGTCAGAAACCACCAATTAAAACTCAAAAAATTGAACACATCGTAAAGAATGGCAACAAGAAACCTAGAACTCTACGATCCTTAGTAGGGCTGAGGCTCCTTTCGCCTCAGCGCCTTGGGACAGCAAGTATGCCAATTTGGTGGGGTCCCGTGCTGCCAATCGAACGGTGTGCTTACCCTGAGTCAGCAACTGCTTCGCAACCTGGCTTCCATTGCTACTGGTAGCGCTTGCGATCAACACAACAGGCTTCGACATCACGACTCAAATCCAATACTAAGCTCGAGAGTTCTAATCCGAGAATCAAATTAACCCGATTTCAGCAACGTGAATTGAAACAGAAGTCTGACTCAGAGTCAGAAATTCCGCAAAGACCAGATTCGGAAACAACCAACAAATTCAAGTGAACTAGATGTTGGAATTGGTAAAATACTGCTGTTGCTGTCTACTTCAATCGACTGTTTCAATGCATGTATTCAATTCAATGCAGGTGAAGTGTGAGCATTGTGATTTTTTTCATTGGGAGAGATGAAGACTTTACAATGCAGCATAGGCTCATGTAGAATATTGATTAGTATTTTTTGTTATAAATTTTTGGTTGATTTTTATGTGTCTTTTATTGTTTTTGACTTGTTGTTTCTGAATTGTTTGTCTTAATTTTGTGTTTTAATGGGCTAATTGAGTTCCAATTTGGTGTGTTTTTGAATGGTGAATGAATGATTGTGTTGATTTGGTGGGTTGGTTTCCTAATTGGAATGGTTCAGTTGTCCAGCCAAGTTCCAAGTTTACTGATCTATGTTCCAAATTGGGTGGTAGTTCAGTCCAAGTTGGATTCTTAAATGGTGTGTATGTCAAGTCTAGTTGGCTGGTTGGTGAGTTAATTCCAATTTGGAATTTTGTTTGTATTGGGGTGGTTGCTTGTGCAGTCCAATTTGGTAGTTAACCGGTAGTTGTGTTGTCTTTTCCAAATTGGTAACCGCCAAGTTTGGAATTCTTATTTGATCTAATTTTTATTTCATTTGTCTTTACCCACTAATGAGAGTTCCGGTTGGAGTCCCAGCCAAGTAGTGCTGTGTATTTGTGTTTATTTTATATGCATGTTTGTGTTTATGAGTAAGGGAATGCTCATGTCAATTTGGAGTTTTATGTGTGATTGTGTGTGTTAATTGATTTAATTGAGTAATGTGTCTGTATGGTTCAAGATGGAGATGTTTGTGTCCTAGTTGGGAAGGACTGAAAGTTGAGAAGATTATGTGTTAAAGTGGAATTTGAATATGTGGTGGTTGTGCTGTGATGAAGATGGCGAAGTGATTTAATTGGAGATTTATGAGAACCTAGTTGGAAGTTGTAGTGAGGAGAATCAGATATTCCAATTAGGACAAAGATTAAAAAAATTAAAAAATTAAAAAATGTATGTCTGAGTAATGAGAATGAGTGTGGAGAATGTTCCAAGTTGGATTGTTGTGAAGCAAAGGGTAGAATTAATTGGAAATTTCTGAGAGGACATTGATTGTAACGGTGATTTAATCACTAATTCAAAAATAAAAATAATAGAGTATTTAAGCTGAATTGGTGTGTTTGATGGAATGTGACTTGTACTAATTTAAGTCAACATCCAAATTGGGTTTGCAATGTCGTTGTAGTTATGTTTTGGGGTATGGAATTCCAAGTTGGGTTATTGAATAAGTCAAGGTACTTGATTTTAGATATAGAACCTATTAGCATAGAAATATCTTACTTGACTGTCTCCCTTGCAACGGACTTATTATACTAATAGGATAGTTTCCAATTCAGTCATTATCCTTCTTCAATAGCTCACATTCAGTGTTATGAATGTTGCTTCGATTGTTGCTTTTCAATTTTGCAGCTAGTGAAGTACGATGGTTGCGTTAGTTGTTGTTGGGAGAGAAAGAGATGAAGGGTCTATAAAGTTGCACATTCGGTAGTATGATTGTTGCTTCCGTTGCTGCTTCTTCATTTCAATTTGCTGCCAAGTGGTCCTAGGATTTTTTTCGCCAACGGATTGAGGAGCCACTCACCTACTAGTATTGTCTCAATCGGGACTGCATGATTTCAATTGTTACTATAGACTTGTAGAGGGATTGTCTATAGTTAGATGGAAAGCTGTGTGCGTGACAATCTGATGGGAGAACGCCGTGTTTAGTGGAGTGACTTCATGGGAGCCTGTTCGCGGCGTTTCTTGGGTAGCTTCCCATTGGACTTTCAACTTAAAATGACAGGTTGAGCCCCTGGGGCTTGGTTTTGAGAGAATCGTTGATAGAAAGTGTTTTTTTGTATTCTTTTGGAATGTTTTAGCAAATTAGACCCACTTCAATAGTGAACATGGCTTGTCAAACACTACATTTAAGGTCGCAAAGTCTATGCACTATAGATTTTGGGATGCCCTAATTGCACAAACTTTGGACAAGCAATAAGACCCATGCCTTGCTTCAAAGAGATTTTTTTTATCTCCCTTTGGACTCCCCTTTCGGTACACAATTGTCACTTAACCCCTAAAGGATTTTTTGGCAAGGTGTGTTTTTTGGCAACATAACTTCTTTGGGCAGGTACATGTGATTAGAGATTTCGATGTTTTTGGCCCAAAATTTAATAGAAGGTGTGGATGAGGAATATCTTTCATGTGCACTAAATTTCAAGACATTTGGAAATATGAGTCAAAAGTTATGGCCTAATATGTAGTTTGTTTTTCAACTTGGGCAGTTTGGACAAATCTGAAAAAATCATTTTTTTCAAAAATAAAAATTGGAAATTGGTTTTCTAGATTTATATGTACATAGAAAGCTTTAAACCATTCCATTTTGATCAATGAGTCAAAAGTTATGAGATGTTTTAGTTTGCAGGCAAGTATAGATTCTCTACTCTAAAATAAACTTTGAAGTCCTTTATTTAACTCAAATTTTCAATATTTTTTGAAAAAAAATGAAAGCATTAGATGTAGATTTTTTATTACAATACTCCAACAACTAGGATTGATATTTTTCAATTCCATTAATAATTTGTTAACAATTTAGTATTTTGAATCATTCTCTACATCTTTCTACTTACTATTTTTTTTCCTATATGTTGCACAATTCCAAATGATCTCAAAATTTTCAAGCATGTAGTCAACTTGCATTGAAGAATGAATCTAAAGAAGCACCACCATTTTGGACATTTTTTCATACAAATGTGACCTTGTAAAGTGCAGCTACCTGCTTTTTCACAGGCCCACAAAATGATTTTTTTCACTTCAAATGCTAATATCTTGCAATCTATACGGTGGAATTTTCTGGATTTTTTCCACATCTTCTCAATCTAGTGTAAGGTAGGAGGTCCATGAAGCGCTCATCTAAGAGCTTAAACCAAAATTTGTGGAGGTAAAACTTCTTAAAATATTTTTCAATAAATTTTCCTTGAAAGACAAATGGAATTGGCATCTAACCCAAGTCATTTCATATTTTTGGGAGTTTTGTAGAATTAGTTCTGAATTTTTTAAGTTGAAATGGTATAGGGCTCTAAAATCGTCCACCTCCTCAAATGTACACATTAGATGGGATTCAGCTGCCCTGGAGGGCCGTTTCAGGCCAGTTCCCAAGGCTGGGAACCAGCCAGGGCTGTCCAGAATTTAAAAAAATTAAAAAAAAATTAAAAAATTAAAAAAATTAAAAAAATTAAAAAAAAATTAAAAAATTAAAAAACAAAATAAAAAATATTAAAAAATTAATTTTTTTTTTCAAAAAAAAAATTTTAAATTTTTTTTTTTATTATTATCCGACGTGGCCGCCGGCTGACCACGTCAGCGAGCTGCTCTGGCCGAGTTCCCACAGTCTTAGAACTTTTGGGAACTCGCAGTCTTCCGCAGGAGCTCATTCTCATCTAATGCTATTTGTACATCATTGGTACAGTGAAAAAATAACATGTTCAAATAGTGTACATTTACAAACGTGGGTGATTTTAGAGCCTATGCACTTTTAGAACCTTGTACCTTACTATAAGATCCTACAGTTACATGTGTCCGAAAATGATATTTTTCAAAAATTTGGTACTTGTATTACAAATGGAAATTTTTGAGGTTTTTTGGTGATAACATAGTCTAGGAACTTTAATACTTACTTTAGGGGTTAAGGGTTAAAGGTACCATCACCTATTTGTGACCTATTTGAAAAAACCATCCCATCTAGATTCTTTTCTAAAATGTACAACCTCCATTCATGTTGCCCTATGGTCGATTGTACTTACACCTAATTTCAACACTTTGAATATCTAGAATCTCCTATCATCTATACTATTTTGTCCTATTGGGGGTGGGGTGGGGGATTAGCATCATCTAGAAAATCAATGTTACCACAAAATTTTATTTTTTTTGAAAATTGGTACAAATAGATAGTAAACCCTTGAATGACGAAGCCCATGATTGTGTAGTCAAACCTCAAAAAGGGAGTGCTAGCATGGGAGCATAGAATCTTTGAGCCTATGAACCTAGGAGTCTATATTATAGACACTTTCTATGGTTTCAAGTGTCAATGTTACAGGTAACTATGTCATAGACTTTTTCCATGTTATAGTGTAACTATATTATAGGTACATATGTTATAAACACCTTCAAATGGTTTTCGGTACAACTACATCTACAACTAGATTTTAAGACTCATAGGTTCACCTCTCTTTACTCACACACTATTGTTGTTGACCTCAAAATCCACTACTATCTATCCTTTGTTTTGCCACTATTTATGAGTAGAATTTTTTATTTTATCTTGTGGAGATGAAATGAGATGTATAATATATGTCATTAAATTTTCAGACTTTTTAGTGAAATTACCATGAGTTTTTGAAGAAAAAGAGAAGTAAATTCATATCAAATACAAAACATGCTTAAAAAATCAGAAATTTCATAATAGAAGTAGATAGCATACAAAATCCCCTTGAAAATAATTCCAATCATTTTAAGGATTGTTGTAAATTAAGAGCCTATTCATATTGGATCCCACTTGTTGCTACAAATAGTTATAGGAGCTCCATGGATACTACCTACCTTTGTCAAGGGTCAAATTCTGTGACATTAAACATTTTTCCTATCTTTACCTTACTAACATGCAAGTTTAGTAGGCAAGTGTTTATGTTGGAACAAAATATAAGTACATTAGATAAAGAATAAATTCCAATTCATAAAGAGATAGAATCATGTAAGAGTTCATTCCAAGTCATACAACATAGTGGTTTGTTCTCAAATGATCACAATCATGTACTTGACTATAGAGAACATTGAAAGTGAAAAATGAAATTGGACTTATGAACCACGTTGATGGTATAGAACATTAGAGCCTATGAAGAATTTTTTATGTCACTTTATATCTAGAAATGTGGTTATAGATCCTCAATTTTAAAATTCATTAAATGCTCATACTTAAGGAAATTTTCATAATATTCAAGTAGAGTAGAAATTCGACTTTGAAGGCTTCATTTTGTTAGTGGTGCTTTATAGCAAGAGAAATCAATTTTAATATCAAAATCAATTTCTAAGGGAAAAAACTCACACCATTGAATAAGTGTACCATTGTATAATAAAGTGTACCATTTCTTTGATAAACTACCTTGTGTAAAGTCATAAAACAACCAACATGACTTGAACTTAATTCAATGATGTGGATATAGCATTAATAAAGTTGCAACCACGTCATAGATAAAAATCATTCATATACAAGAAGCATGTTTGACCATCTAAAGGACCTTTTTAGTCTTTGGTGTCCTTCTATGGTTAGTTGAGTTTTATTTTGTCCCCTTCATGTAAATGTATCCTTAGTCTTACAAGAAAAGGTAGTAATTTAGAAGTTTGGGTGCAACTGTGCCAACAATGAGAATGTATATATACATGTCTTGACTAAAGGGGTGTAGATTCATGAGAATCTACACTTGCATGCAATGAAATGGATAAGCCAATAAATAATGCAAATTGAAGATTGAAAAGGTCATCACATCATAGATTCATGGTAAATGTTTTGTTTTTGTTTTTGCCATCAGTTGAAATGTAACAATAAATGTCTTTGCAAATGGATTCATTTTTGAGCTTTCAAGGGTTGGATTTGTTGCATGCCTTTTAGTCTCTTACACATTAGGACCTTTTATCTTTGATTTGTTTTACTTAAAATTTTTTTTTTTCAATACATAAACTAGTATTGACCCTTCAACAATCATGTTCATTAATAATATTTCATCTAAAGTGTTACATGAAAAATATGAAATTATATACCATTCATCACTACATGCATAGTATTTATCTACAATATTATATAGAATTCATATATTATTTTGCATTTATACAATACATCATATTGGATTCACATGGATAACAAGATAGATACATATTTTGTCACATACATAACATAATTATTTTATTTTATTTGGTAAGGTTTATGGTCACAAAATATTAGCAATGGAAACAAACAAACCATTAACCCCTTAAAATCTTATGCATTTTCAGCCCCCAATACAGAGCTAATAGACACTTTTAATCCAAGATTTTTAGATGAAATTTTTTGTAAAAAATAAAATTTTAAACTAAAATATCTTAATTAACCTTCATAAAGAACACACACAAAAATATTTAATTTAAAAATTCTTTATCATTTTAAAATTCTATTGATCAAAGTATATAGAGTTTTTTTTACTACGCATCGTAATTAAGGGGATCTCAACTTCCAAATTAAAGAAATATTATATTATATGGAATTCAATTTCCAAATTTTAGTATAATGTAGATTTTTAAGTTGAGAATTTCCACACAAAAAATCAAAACTTGAATCCACTTTGAAGAATACTTATGCACCATACATTACCATGATTCCTTTGTGATGAATGAAAATATCAAGAAATATTCATAGGTTCACTAGAATTTCAAAAAAGACTTATCCCAAACACAAAATGGTCAATTGTTGTAATGAAATAATATAAAGTAGGAAGGAAAGAAAGATCAAAAAATAGTTTTAAAATGCAATTTGTATGGCCTAAAAGCTGATTTTATGGCCATTCTCCTCAAGGGAATATATTCTCATGTCAAAAACATTGTAAAGGGAATTCCTCATAAATCCTTTAATAATTACATAATTTGAATTTTTGGCCCCCAAATACTAAATAGTTTATAGAAAATGCATTTGAACTTGTGTATGCAAGAAAATTACATTTGCAACAAAAATGTGCATCTAAAAATTTCATTTGTAAATGGGAAAAAACATCAAAAGTTATACTGTAGTAGTTGATTGATCTCCCTCAGCTACAATTTGCTTTTGAAGGATTTGTAGGGATTGTGGTATATGTAGTACCTATAAAAAAAAGGTTTGGACTCCTCTCCTCATACAATAATAAATTAACACATCTCTTTCTAATTGAATGCTTACATTATTCATTTTCATCTCTATGCATAATGATTGTATTCAATATGATATTTTGTACTTAGTCATGATTCCCCAAGTGTGTAGGGCACTTCAAAATTAGCTCGTAACTAATTGAAGATTAAATATTTTAAATTAAATTAAAATAGAATGTAATATAAGTAATATACTATATATAAAATTTATTTTAGAATATATTTAAATAAAAATTATTTTTCAAAAAGCATAATCATATTGAAAGGTAAAAATATCTTTTATTCATGATACAAGATTTTCAATATTCTTGAGTAGAGGGAATGAAAATATCTTCTGGAATCATATGGCAAAAAATTTAGAAAATTTAGAAATTATCATGTGAAATATTTTTGACTAAAACATGATCCCAAATATTTACATTTTGCATTATTCACTCCATAAAACTCTAAAAAATCATGATGAAATGAAAGTGTTGTTTATTGATTGAAGTGTTCCAAAAGTTTCACAATTTCTTAGAATCCTTTAGAGTGTTTTTTTAAAAAATTAAAATTTTTGAGGTCAAATTTTTAATTGGTAATATTTCATCCAATAAAATTCAAATTATTATGAAATTTTCACTACTCACTAATATGCCCTCTACCATTAAGGTATACTTATCCATTCCTACCCCTTTAAGAATCCCCTTCCTTCATGTTCAAGTGATGTACATTTGTTTTCTAGAATGTACTCCACTAGTACATGGGGACGATAGTAGATGCAAAGATGGAAATGGATATGTCTTAGACCATACTAAGTCATTTGTGATTGCCATAGAAGTAATGGCTCATTCCTTCATTATATCTTCTTTCTTGTACATTTTTGTATTCTTAAAATGGGGCAAATTATTTGTAGCATTGTTTTAATATCACATGCCTTATTAATTTTTGCATTATATTTGAAGAATAATCTTAGATATACTAAGCATAGGGGTGCCCTCTTCCCCATGGCTTTCCAACAGTAGAAATGTCACAAACATCAAAACATTCTATACCTTTGGGTCCAATAGCCCTTCACAACCAATTTTTTAATTTTTGAGGCCTATAAACACTTCAAAATTCAATATCATTTGTCCCTTTAGTCCAAAAGCAATGAAACTTACTTTGAGCACACGTACTCGTTGAGGGCTTTCCAACATAACCAAGGGCACTTTCATTGGCCTAGTGGTTCAAGAGATCCCAACATATGTCACAAACAAACAATCGTTTGTTTTAGTAGTATAGAATATGATCCCTCATTACTTGCTAAAGGTATTAGGGTTTACAAAGAAATTCATTTTCATAAAAGGTAGGAATCTTGTGATCAGGTGTGGAGTTTTCTCACATGATCCATTTCCCATTACCTTAGATAGCGTTGTCACCTTTATCCAACTTCTTTATCAAGCAATGGAAAGGGATGTCTAACAACAGGCAAGACACTCAGCGAATGTTTTTCTTAGGGTTTAGGGTTTAGGATTCCCAATCCCCTTCAGTAGTCAGTCCCCTTCACTGATACATCACCCGACCCTCAAGAGCTTCTAGAGTAGTTCATCATTCTCCATTATCACTCACTGTAGCACTAAATAAAGCAATGAACAGATTCCGCCATGAAAGAAGTTGTAGTTGTTGAAATACGAAAACTTGTTGGATGACATACAAGTGATCACACACGACTGCAAGATTTCTAAGCAGCAGAGACAAATGCACCCACTGATTGGAACCAGAATGAAAACTATTGTAAGCTCCCTGCCAGCTTCTTCACGAAAATCCACAGCAATGTACAAAAATGAATCCCACTGGCTCTGATGTCATAGCAGCAGGAGCTGGAATTCACAACCTTCATGGATCCATCCACGAGGAGCGTGCTGAAAAAGGTAATATAAACACCATACCAACTTCATACCTAGACTACTCTTGTTAGCCACAGACAAGCACTTCTCCGTGTCATAGAGTATACTACTGAACAAGACACCACTCACACTCACACTATCTGTATCTATGTGACAAAACTAGAACACTATCCCTAAATTTTTTGTTTTGGACATGGTATCAGGGGAACACAGCAACGTGCACTCTACATGGAGCACCGAGCAGTTTAATTCAGATCACACTGCCGTGGGCTGTACCGGGGGTTCCCCCATACAAGGAATTTGCCAATTCAAGCCTGCTTGAAAGCATCGGCATTTTGTGCAAGAAAATCCTCCACGGGGATGCCCTTGTGCCCCAGCAGCTGCTCCAAGTCCGGATGCACTGTACTAAACAAATTGCCCCGCTTCTCAGTGTCCAGCGTCACCAGTCCTGCTGCTCTATCCTCCGCCGCACTCCCACCCCCGAAAATCTTCACTAACATCTCCTGATGCTCTTCCGGCGTCAGGTTCACATGGCGCACCTTCAAAGGTTTCGCAAATAACACGTCAAGAATCGAACAAGAAAGGCGCAGAAATTGAACAAATTAAAAAAAATGGTAGCCAGAATACGAAAACACCGCTATCCGTTGAAGGTCTAACCTATGTCATTACTCACCAACATGTGCAAACTCCTGTAGAACGTGAGGAACATTACATTTCAGAAGAATGCATCCCCATAGACATAAAAGTTTGAACACATAAAAAAGAATGGTAACAAGAAAACTAGAGCACCACAATCCTTAGTTGGTCTGACCTATGTTATTACTCACCACCAGCATGTGCAAATTCGTACACGAGAGAAACACTACATTTCAAAAGAATGTATCCCCCACAGACACAGAAACAGACTTAAAAAATTCAATATAGAACACAGTTGTTTCTGAAGAAGCTCTACATATGGTCTGCACAAGGTAACGGTGCTCTTACTGGTAGAGAGATCGATTCTTAATTTTTCATCAGGGAAAAAATATATCATCATGATTCATTCCAGAACTTGATGCAGATATAGTACTATCTCTACAACAGAGTAATCTATGATGTGCACAGCTTTCAGAACACAGCCATAGCGAAAATTGCTCAAAACTTGCAAGGTATAGATATACTCTAGAAACAGATAGGTTTAAGAGACTTAAAATTTGGAGGTGTTGTGCAAAACCCAAGTGAGGGTTTTGTGAGCTTCTCACCTTCTGTCCCGTCACTTTGCTGATAATCGCCGCAATTTTCCCGTCCGTCACCGCCTCTGTCGTCAAAGTATAAATCTTCCCGGCGTGTGCATCTGGATCGCTCAACACCACCACAGCCGCTGCGGCGATGTCTTGCACCGCCACAGTTGTATACACGCCATCGCCGGCGCTCGTCGTGAACGCCCCCGTGTGCTTGATTTCATCCCCATGGTACAACACTTGATTCTCGTAGAACCACCCGGGTCGGAGGGAGGTGAATGCGATCCCACTCGTGAGCAGCTGTTGCTCGTGGACGTAGTGGTTGTGAATGGGCTTGAAAGCGGCGTTGTCTGCAGGGACGGCGTCGATTCCGGAGAGGTAGACGATGTGCTTGACGCCAGTTGAGAGGGCCGCTTGCAAGAAGTTGCGGAACATGGTGACTTCCGCATCGCCTACCAGGGTGGGAAGGATGAGGTAGACGGTATCCACGCCTGTGCAGGCCTGCAGCGGGACACAAAGCTCGTACATTTAGTCGGCATACATCGAAAAAACTGAAGTGAAAACGAAACTATAAAATACTAAGGGTAATTGAATAGCCAGGGTCAAAAACTTAAGAAACTGAGGAGCAGAAATGCAGACTACCCCGGAGTTTTTTAGAAAGCGCATCACTAGTACGTGAAGCTAAGTGTAAAAAAGAAATCGAGGTACTGATGAGGTACCCTGACCCCGGTACATACATCAAAAACCGCCGTCAAATGAAAACGAAAAATCTATAACATCGCACAGGGTCAAAAAATGGCTAGTTTGAGAATCAGAAATTGAAACTGACTGGGAGAATTTTTTAGAAAATGCATCTTTCAGCCACCTGAATCGAAGAGAGTCAAGAGAAATACCCCGAATTTAAGGTGCAGGAGAAAACAATCGACAATGCATACCTTTGTCATAGACTCGGAACTTATGGGATCAAGTGCGATGGCTTCAGCGCCTTCAGACACAAGCGCTGCTAACTTAGACGGATCCCTTGCTGCCAATCGAACGGTGTGCTTGCCCTGCGCCAGCAACAGCTTCGCAGCTTGGCTGCCATTGCGACTGGTGGCGCTCGTAATCAACACCACAGGCTTCGCCATCGAATCGCGATCGAAATTCAATACTAAGCTCGAAACAATCAACCAAGTCTTAATTGCGCCTGAAATCGTGAATGATGACACCCTGTTGGAATGGCAAATCACAGACTTATAAGCTTAGATGGCCACGAATTGATACTTGTTGTTGTCGATCTGAATGCATGCAATACCGACAGGCAGGGGGAGGACCAAAGACGAAGCTTCATACAGAAGCCCTTACTGGCAGTTTCCATGGTTGCTTCTTTTGCTGATTCTTTGGTGAGTCTGATTGTTGCAAAATCACGGGGAGCCACTCGAGTGGCAACATCAGTACTCTTCTGGACTGCAGATTATTACTGCTTGTCTATACTGTAATTAGAAACAGCAATGTCTGTGGCTGCCTCGGAAGTTGCTTTGGGTTTGATAGAGTCCAGTGTAATCCTGTTTGGGTAACAGTTGTTGAAAGGGTTCTCTTTTCTGAGGAAATTTGGGGATGCTGAGCCCTTACAGAACATTGTATAACCAGTCAATGGTTCTCTGCGTGCTCGGAAGGTATTATGCTCTAGGTAAGTTCTTATTTGGTGTTAAAGAGTGTTGTTACTGAGGATCTTAGGAACGAATTTAGACCTATTTCTACACCAGATTCACATTGCAAACATCACCCCTTAACACCAAGTGCAAACATCCTTTTGCTAGATATCTTGGAGGGACTTATCAGTAAATTCAAGGATTGGGGTTGGTTGAAGAGCCATATATAAGACAATTTTGTTCATTGTGGGGGTCTCCTTTTCCATGGATACAACTTGGCCCTTGCCTCATTAGTAAACCATGTTATGTAAATGATAAGCTAAGTCCCTAGGGCTTGGTTTTGAGGGAATCATTGACAAAAAGTGTTTTTTGTATTTTTTTGGAATGTTTATCCTGTTGGACCCACTTCAGTAGTAATTATGACTTGGCAAGCACTGCATATAGGCTACAAAGTCAAAACGCTATTCACTATTTACTTTTGTTTGCTTTGATCCATACATGACGTAGGCAAGCAAGAAGATCCATACCTTGCTTTTATTTATTCCCCTTGGGACTATCCTCTAGGTGAATGTTGTTTAAGGACTAGATTGGATCATTGAAATTAGATTGCCATATTTGATATGTGGATTTGGACTTGCAACTCCAATTTTTCACCTTAAAGAAAAATATAAGAACTTACTCTACTTAAGGGTCATAAATAAAGTCATTTTTTTGGTTAAAAAGGACCATGAGTCATTCTGTTTGTAACCCAAGGAGATCACTCTCAAGCTTTTAGAAAACTACTTGAGTTAAAAGATAGGGTTCATTCAATTCAAAGGAGGAAAATTTTATATAATATGTAGGGCTACTATAGGGTCCATGAAATTCCATATATTCTAATATATATAAATTAGGCTACATAAAAACATCATGTAGTAGGAATTTTTATTAATAAGTTAGCCTTAACACATAGAGGCAATGCAAATTTTTTTAGTACTATGAATATAGATAAGGACTAATAATTTCATGTGGATGATAAAATGGACACAATCAAGAAAATCTACAATGATTGGTGGTTGACTAAAATTGTGCCATGGTACTAATAATGTATACATCAAAAACATTAAGTATAAATGTAAGAATTTGACTACAAATGGCACAAATTATCACGTTGCACAAATAGTGAGGTTTACCTTAGTAGATTCAATGACTTGAAATTTGTACAATATGAGGATATAATTTATAGTCCATTTAACCTCAGTCTTTGAGGACATATGTGTTAAACACACAAATATAGAATGGAATGTTCACAAGATAGTTTCAGACTTTTAGTGGGGATTTTGAAATGTTCAATGGTAAATTTGTTATTTAAAACCACCACTTTGTTAATGGCACTTGAATTGAATTGATCGTTGTTGATTTTATGGTGTATATGCATGTAGTACAGGGAAGGGAAAATTTGTAAAGAAGGGTGGCAATGGGAAAAATTTGGACACTTAAATATTGTATGTAAGATAGCCTCACCGAAAAAATTGCATGAATGAATTTAAAAAAAACACATAGGGTATTGGAAATAGACCCTTATAGCTTTTATGTAAAAATATTGTCATCTTAAAAGCAATAACAAAGATAAATAGCCCTAAATCAAATACCCTCTTAACTCAAGTGTATACCTTAAATTATAAGGAGTGATCTCTCCGAGGTTTGTAATTGGGTAAAAGTGAGGTGGCTAGGCATTTCAAAATTTGAAATGGAAATTCAATCTCAGTAGTCCTTATTTTTGTGCCATATCACACATGGAATTATTTAGTATCAAATGATCAAATCTACAAAATTTGAATTCATATTGTGAATTCAAATTTCTTCAATTGACTATGGAAGGCAACCCATTAGTGATCACCTTTGCATTCTAGCAATGTAGGCCACTTTCTTTCCATGCAAGAGGAGATGAACAATGATTAATTACAACATAGTTCTAGATGTAGTTATAGTATATTGTGATTGTTCTACAAGACTCTCAATATTACAACTAGTTCTTGGTTGAAAATAGCAAGGTCTACATGATAAGAGTGGGAGAAACAAATTCTTCCATTCAAAAATTCTTAATAATTATTTTTTGAAAAATTGAAATTTGGAAAATTATAGAAACCTTTTTTAACTCTATTTTTGCACACTGGAAATTTCTCCACTGAAGAAATCCATCACCTGTAAATACATATAACTACTTAAGTGATTAAAAATGGGTTGCCTCCCTTACATGAGGTTACAAAATACAAAATGAAACAAGTCTAAGATAAATTCAAGTTTTTACAATTATCTTCAAAGGTAAAAAATTTGGAGGTTGCACATCCTAGGCTCACAAAAGTAGATGAAAGCTAACCCCTAAACCATTCTTAATGGGCTTGAAAGAATACTATGTATCCTACAACAAAAATTTTATTGCACATGAATATACTTTGTAATGACTCAAAGTTTATTTTTTGGCTCTTACAGTAGAAGCTAATGTGCACTGATAAAGTCTAAGTTTTCATATTTGGAGGTCATTTATTAGATGGAAACAATGAGATTCTTAAAAGAAATGAAAATTAAAGGAAAAAATTACTTTATATGGAGAATTTTAGAATTCTTGTAAATTTCCAACGTTTGAAATTGACTCACTTGACCAAAATCTTAAAGCACCACATAGGTGGGTGTTTTCAAAATATATACTATTCATTAACTTTGAAATCAAACAATATAGTGAATGTAGTAAATGTAATGTAGTGCAGTGCATGAAAATTTCTTTAATTAGACATTGGTTTTCATTTAAAGATTCTTTACTATTTAGGCTTATATCCATTCTCAAATTTTCAAAATCCAAGTTCATATTTGAAAAAAACATTCAAATTCTAGCAATAACATATAAGGTAAACCACTCTATCATAGGTAGATTGCCCAGTTTGCCATGTTGACACTTTTGAAAATTAAAATTCTTTTTTTCTTTAGAAAGACAAAAATGAGAAATGGAGAGAGCATTTGAAATTTCATTTTTTTGACAGAGTATAAATTTGTTAAGAATTTTAGAAGTATGCAGGCCAAATGGTTTAAAACAATTTGTAGACTACCCCCAAACCATCAAAATGAGTGCCCATAATGGTCATCAAATCACCTAAAGTAGTCACAATATTTCCTAATATAGTTGCAAAATTTTCTAACATGGACATGTCATGATGGAACAAAATAAACTCCATCACCATCATACAAAACATTGATTTTGGCCATTAACCTATCTAATGAAGTCCTAACCTCATTAATTAGAAAATATCTCCCATGGATTAATAGAAAACTATAATGGGTGGTTTTGTAGATGTTTGCATTAGAGAGTTAGACTGTCATGGGCTGGTTAACTTTAAAATTATGACTCTATGAGTCGTAAAAAAATTAATTTCTTTTACATTTCAAATATATATATATATATATATATATATATATATATATATATATATATATATATATATATATATATATATATATATATATATATATATATAATATTAGAAATCTAACAACAAGATCATATCATGATGAATATGGGCATTAAATTTTATGCCATTTCCCCCCTTCATTCGAGTTAAGCCTTGTCTTGAATATTAGGTTCTTTATTTTAAAGCATATAATTATGAAATCATGCTAAATACAAATTTAGTAACTATCGGCATACTCCAAAAATGATCTCTACAAGAAAGGAAGTCGTTCAAAAAAATTGAAACCTTTGTTCCAAAGATTATATAATTGTTTTTGGACTACATTTTTCTAAAATTCTTCACTATATTTTTGTTTTAGAAGCTTAATTAAAAGATAGAACTTTCATTTAAATAAAGGTGAATTTTTGTTGTGTAGATATGTATATGGTTTATAAGACCCCCTAAGTTTTGCTTTGAATAGACTTACAACTATTCATTTATAAAATGTCAAAGCCTCAAAATCTAAGAAGATGACATTTTAGACTACATAGTCCAACAACATGTACCTTGAGAATATCCAATGGTGTTAGTGTGTGAGCTTGAAAATGCAAGTATGTGAGCCTTGAGCATATGTATAAGTGAATATACTACAACCATAGAAGGCACTTATATGATAAACACCTATAATATAGGTATCTATAACATAGCTACACTATAATCATGGAAGGTTTCTATTATATGGACACCTATAACATAGGTGTTTAGTCTTCTAGGCTCATGTAATAGCAACCCTTTGAAAATACCTAGATGTATCTTCAAATCTACTTCAAATGACTAAAAATTGTTCACTGAAAGCCTATTATATTACACATGAATGATTGTAAGAAAGATTGGTATAAACTATTTTTTGTCCCACAACTCCATAAAGTATGGTTTTGGGCCATAATTTCTATATTATATGTTGACTTCATATGATCTAAAGTTATCATTAAGGTATATTAGATTATTCTACACCTTTGGTTAAGAAATCTTATTTTTCAAAAATATTTTACTATTATCAGTAGATACAAATTATCGCCCAAAAAAGTGAATTTGGATATGAAAATTGGAATTTGAGTTTATCTCTTGGTTTTATACAATGTTTAAAAGATTTTTTTTCTTAAAATCATATAATTAAATATGCCTTATGAGTGTAATCAAAGTACAAATGTAGTGTGTTAGTAGGGTTAAAGAGCTAATTCTACTGTTGTGTATAATCCCTAAAGGACCAATGTACATTTCCAATAAAAATTGCCATTTGGAAGGACAACAAGAAAATAAATAAATTTTTAAATGAAAATTGTACGAAATTATTTGACTACCATATAAATGTATAGAAAAGAATTCAAAAACTTTGACTATTAATAAAGATTAGAAGATTAAACCATTTCAAGAAAAATCTTTTTTTTTAAATCTTCCCTAATTGAATCAACAAACTATAATCCACTTGGATGAGATTTGTATTACACATCAATTCTTCTTTTGACATTTCTATTGTATATCATATTAATCACATGCTTGCCAAATTTCAAAAGACAATAGAAGAGAATTTCCACATGTGTTAATAAAAGTTTACAACCTTATCCTAAAAACTTTGGACAACATAACTTTTGATCCAAGGATTTAATTGGAACAAAAAGATAGACCCACAAAAGAGAATCCATGTCTACACCTTGTGTCAAAATTTTAAATGAACACATTCAAAATTGACTTCATAGGAACCTACCCAAATTTTGAATTAGTTGTTCAACAATCATTGTTCCTTTGGGGTTAAGTTGAAAAAGTGGCCAAATTTCATTTCATATGTTTGAATGTTTTTCCTATTTCCTAAAAATAAAAGATCAAAGCATATACTCTCTTGATATTTTTCATTGGCCTATTGGATATTTTTTAAGCCAAAAGTTTTGGCAATATAATATTTTGAGAGTTTTAGGGTATTCTTGCCATCAAATCGATAAAGGTTTCTAATGCAGTTTCTAATCAGCATTGAGGAACGCATTGTTCAGAAATCAAAAGCAAAATTTGTAAGGATTTAAACTTTTATTGGTTGATGGTCTAAATAAGGAGCTATACTACAAATATAAAACATAAATCACAAATATTAAGTCACTAGAGCCTGACACAAAAATTTGAAAAAGTTACTCTGTGCTACAAGAAACATTAGGGGATCAGTAGTTGGAATTCATACTTCGAAAAAATTAGTACGAAAGACGCAAGTACTTTACGCAAAGCCAAGGCTTTAGGATGAGCAAGAAAAAGAGTGCGGCATGAGCAATGGCGATGGCAACAGAAGTTGACAGACTCCTAGACCTTCAGGAGTATAATCAACTTTAAGTACGGAGCTGTGTTAATGAAGTGAAGGGAAAATTAGGCTATGGTACAGAATTCTCAGAAAACCCCCAAGTTCTCCACATCAAACTGGCCTTCATGGATCAAAGCCGTCTGCTCTATCAGCTTCCACTGAAGCTTTGTTTGCTAAACTAATTGCCTTGTAAAACAAAAATCCCTGCACAATATGATAAAAACTCTAATTAGAGCACAAACAAGAACAGCTCGCATAACTTCATAAAAAGGTATCAAGCTTCGCTTAATCCAACAACGATGCAAAGAGCGATTAGAGGAATGTGAACTCACTGCTGAGGGGAAGCCTGTAACTACGAACACGCCTAAAATTGGAGCCCACAGGGGACTGTCAGGCTGAACGACGCCAAAAATGGGATTCTGGTTAAAATACTCGAATATAGAGCCAACCTGTAGGAAACACGAGACCAACGCCAAATCAGTGAAGTCTTCAGCATCATTTATATGAAAACAAATTTGATTGTAACTAGTTTGTTTTCAAAATGCAGAGCAAAACATCCAGAGAGATTCTCATTTTACAACGATGGAGAGTTCAGACGACGAAATTCATGCAAAAACTTCACGAAGGGAAATACACAATTCAATTGCGAGATGAAATCCTAATATGGTGATAAGTAATGCCCCCAATTATACCTAGCTCCTGAAATCATCAATCTACAATTTCAGTCAAGTAGCGACTTTAAACATGAAGACTGCAACATGCTAAGATTCCATTCACCTGAGAAAAAAGGGCCATGGATTAACCTACTCATGCAAGACTGTAAGGAGTAAGAAAATTCAGAGTGAGCACGGTCTGCCGCAAGGTTTGGGAAAGATACCATAGTGACTTTGAAATTCATAACTAATTCATCACAACTACAAAATCAACGGAACAAGACTTGGTCCGATTTGCTCTTGGCAAAAATCGAAAACATTCTAATCAACTCTTACCATAGACACATAGATCAGATCCTTCTTTGCATGGTTCAAAGGAATTTGCCTCATACATTTGAGAAACAGGACATCAATTGACTGAAACGGCGAACTGTCTAAGGGAAGCTAACCTATGGCAGCATGTTACGGTATTACGAACATTCTAAGTAAGGTTGTCTCAGAAGAATGCATGTACAAAGAATGTGTTCACCCCTTAATGATCAAGAATTACTGGTTTGAAAATGACCAATTCAATCGATCACATTGTAAAAAATACAGCTCAGATGGCGCCAACTTCTATCTCACTACAATAACCTTGGATGCATTGGTCAGAACATAAATAACATTGCATAAATAAAGTACTCACATGACCTACTTAAAAATGCAAAATTCAGTTGTAATTTTAGTCAAATTTGGGCTTCTTAAAGCAGGAAAGCGAGCATTTGTAGGGTTCAAGAACGAAACCCTATGACCATGAGTCAGAGTCTCCGAAAGACTTCGAGAGGCAGCAATCTCTGACGAGATTCTGAGCATGACCTCAAGTAGCATTGAATTGACTTTCAGATTCTTCAAATTGATCTCAAGCAATGCAAGAATGGGAAGAGCAAGGAGGACATGTTCAGCATTCATAGGACTTTCAGATTCTTCAAATTGAATTAAAGCGGTGCAAGAACATGAAGCTCAAGGGTTACCGCAGCAATGGCGACCAAGCACGATCCAACCAAGTACAGAGGGAACGGCAAGTCTCCCGACGAATTCACAGGCGCGGCTGCTTCATTCCTCGCCCACGGCGGAAGTTCCTCGGTTCCTGGCTTCGCCCACGACGGCGTGGGCTCCTCCTTCTCTTCCGTCTTGGGCGACGCTTTGTCCGACTGAGATTGAGTCCGCCATTGCACCGTGCGCCTCGAAGAGAGAGTGCAGATGGAGGCTCGGTGGCCACGAACGCTTCCTGTGGAAGTGATGGGAGACGAGATCCTTGGACATGCGAGAGACGCCACGAGAGCTGCAGCAGATGTCATGGTCGTACAAAGCAATCCAGAAATCGTTCCTATAGAAAAATGAGTGGAGTTTAGGGTAATTTTCTACAAAATGTTTAGAATTTCAGCTTGTTCGAAGAGGCTATGGCGAAACTTTGGAAACGGAATTTGGGTTGTGGTGACAACAGGATTGCGGGTGGCTTCGGTTGCGCGTAAGCCAGAAATCTAGTCTCTCCATTGGGGATGGCGAAGGCCCGTGGCTGTGGTTGGATGAATGTGGAAGGATGGATGTGAATGGATGAAACAACGGATGGAAGGGCTGGGCAAAGGTAGAAAGCCCATTTGTTGTCCCTTTGGTTGCTGCACATATTTAGATAAGGGAGGCAACCCATTTCCAACCACTTAAGTGGTTACACCTATCTGGAGGGCAAGTTTTTTGGTGGGGAAATTTTCTAGTGCGTAGAAATAGAGTTGGGAAGGGTTTTATTTTTCAAAACATAAATACTATGAATTTTTAAGTGGAAGATTCCGTTCCTCCCACTCTAGTCATGCAGACCTTTGTGTTTCCCACAAAGGTTGGTTGCAAAATTTACCAAGGATTGAGAGTGTTGTAAAACAATCACAATGTGCCACAACTATACCATAATTAATCATTGTCATCTCCTCTTGCACAGAAAGAGATCACTCTATATTGCCAAAAGGGGACGATGATAAGGAATAGGTTGCCTCCCTTATATTGGATTTTTTTTCTTTGAAAAAATAATGGTGTTAATTAACCCAAAGCACCAACATTGTCATTTTTTAGCATTCATTTTCAATGACAATTACACAAATGGTTTCTCATTTGAATTCTTGTATTAGATTTTGCTTGAATTTTTTTTGCTTAGGTGATGGTGGAAGTTATCTCTTCAAGGTAATTTTCACTTCTCTACATAAGAAGAGTCCTCTTTAATAACGGATCACATGAAATTGCCTTTTCAATGTATTTTGGCTACTTTTACCTCCTTACTTTAGATTGAATTTTCTCCATAAAAACAATATTTTTTGAATTTGAGCCAAACTAATGAAATGAAAACTGTCAACTTTGATCTTTACTCCAATTTGAAATTTTGTAAAACTTAATCCTTAAATGCCCAAGCCTTTCCAAGCTTGTTTTGACTATGGAAAAAGAGCATGGGCTTATAGTTATTCCCAATGAAGCAAATTATTCATTTTTTTCAAAATTTAGGCGTATAGATGTTTAAAGAGCTTAATTATTAGTGTGCATATCAATTTTCAGTGCAAAATTGCATGAAAGCTATGAGATTATAACAAGAGAAATGTATAATTTTTATTTTTAGTATTTTGCCCTTCTCCATAATGTTTCATAAATTTGGATGTAAGATATTTTGAGATTAGAAGTGATATGACCAACCAAAAATTGTATTAGCACACTAAAATGCACTTCCGAAAACCTCAGGTTTGAATGAAGAGCTATCAAACTCATTACACAATCCACCTTGCAATTGTTGAAATGGAATTTTTTTCATAAATAGAAATAGGAGATAACTTCAAATCAACGCTTGCATACTTAAATTTTCAATGGTGAAAATTATGAAAAGTACTTTCTTCTTTCCATCTAGACTGTTTTCAAAACATATGGATAAGTACAATTTTTTAGATCTCTAATGAAGTGAAATTGGCAAGCTTTGCTCAAAGCTGGGAAATGAAGTATAATTAGCAAGCTTTACTCTTCACTTATGGTACTTAAATGCCTCTAAAGACCTCTCAAAAATCAAATATTTTCCCTTTTTAGTGGAAAACAAAAGTTTTCAATAGTCAACCTTCAAAATTGCCTGTAAATTTCTTTTAAATGGTCAAAGGAATTTAACTGCCCATACCAAAATGAGCCTGAAATTTCATAGTGACCATATATGGTTGCTTGGGTACTTAGGGGTTAAAATTGAATAATTTTTAATCATTTGGACTTTGTAACTCAAACCGTGGTCTATTGAATTTCTAATTTTAGAATGGTACGGAGATTTAATTTACACCATGGTACTCTACACTCTGATTTAAACCTATGCTAAGATTTCAAATTTCTAAAGCTTATTTGGTATGTAATATGAATTTTTCTAAATTTTCTTCAAAAATTCTCAGTAATTTCAAATTTCCACAAAAAAACCTGAATTTCTTACAACTTATAGAAGATATATGATTTCATCTATGAAAAATTTTAAAATTAAAATTTCATTTGTATGCTGTTCCTAAATGGGAGCAAGATGAGTGATGGAATTTAAAGTGAAACTATGTGGTCATAGGCCCCATGTTTCAAGGTTAAAAAAGCATGTCTAGTTAGGCTATCTTGTCTAGGCAATTGTGACAACAAAATCAATCAATTATTTCCTCTCGTTATTGGATTTACATATTAGATCTTGTTTACATTACAAGGATATAGTATTCTATAAACATGTTGGTGCATTGATTATGAAGTATCTATGAGTTACCCCCCAAAGTCCAAAAGCATTTTTTTCATCAATATTAGTGTGCCATGTATTGTTGCCATAGTCAAAATAAAAGTAAAAGTAATTTTCTAATTTTTCAATTCATAAAAACTTTTTCAATTCAATATGTTTTCTTTCGTGATTTGGAACGCCACGAAACAAAGCCCATCCACCCCTCTTCATTGAAGGCTTTCCGATAATACTAAGAACATAATTGGGGGACACACTATCCAAGAGATCTCACTGTAACAAACTAAACAAAACTAACTAACTAACCAACTAAGATATGAATACCATGAAAAATGGGCATTTCTTTTGCAAAGAACACCTTGTATGACGAGATTATAAGACTTTGATTCAATTCTTGGTTGACTAGATTATAAGATCATAAGATGTTGCGCAAGTACAAGAATGTATAATTTCAAAAACTTTGATCTCATAGATTGCAAGATATTAGCATTTAAAATGTAGAAAATAGATTTTTTTGCACCTTACCTCAATAGATTATAATTTTGAATCTTTGAATCTTCAAATTTTTGCACTAAAAATCTTCAAATTAAATTTTTTTTATGTTAAAGAATTGAACTACAAGTTTAGGGAAAAAATTCCAAAAAAATGCCTTGATTTTCAATCTGTACAAGATTAAAGGAAAAAAAAAAAACCCTTAACCCCTAAAGGACTAGCATGTATTTTTGGCAATATAGAAATTTTGGATAGGCACGTATAGCCAGAGATTTTCATATTTTAGGTTGAAACTTTAATAGAAGGCGGGGACGAGGAATATCCTTCATGTGCACTAAATTTCATAACATTTAAAAATGTGAGTCAAAAGTTATGGCCTAATATGTTATTTTTTCCTTGGGCTTGCACGGCTAAAATAAGGATTTATGTGAAATCAAATGCTTATATCTTGTAATCCTCGAGGTGAAAATTTCTGAAATTTTTTCTACATTTTCTCAAACCATATTACTACAAGATAATATAGTTACATATGTCCAAATTTTATTTTATTTCTAAAATTTAGTACTTGTACTAGAAATGGTAATTTTGGAGTGTTTTTGGTGAAAACATAGTCAAGGAACTTAATGGATTAGTTGCTCTAAGATGGAATTGAAACGCACTATTTACAATAGTGAGATTCTTCTAGCAAGCATACTAAACCTCATAGGACTTTTTCTTTTTTCAAAATTGTAAAAATTGAGTTAAAAAAAATCCAACACATTGTTGCCTCAAGAAGATGCTACAATTGCTTACAAAACAAGAAGCTCCGTAAGTTTTGCATCACTAATCTAAATGGAATGAATCAAAGCTTTCCATATAGAAAAATATATAATCTATGAAAATAAATTATTTCAAGTTTTTGTGGATATTTTTGCTACCTTACAAGCTCCATTTTGTACTTGGAATGGCATAACTTTTGCTCCCATGCACCAATAGGAATAATAATTATATTCCCATAAAGCTAATTTGTTTTTTTGTCTTAAGAGAAAGTCTCAATGACTAATACAAATGCACATTGAACAAAACCATTTCAAACTATGGTTTTGTGATAAATGTAGGCTGAAATTAATTCAATTGCATTCAAAATAAGACAAATTTAACACAAAACCATGGTTTAGGGGGCCAATCTCTCAATTCAATTCTTCAATACAAAATAAAAATAAATTCATAATCTATTGTACAAATACTTTGAATTTAGAGGACTCAAAGCCTTATAATCTAGACAAGCTAGGTGCACCCCCCCCCCCCCTTGATTTCTTCACTTTAAATGCTTATATCTTGTGATGGAAACCGTGAAATTTTTTGAAATTTCTTCCAAACATTCTCATGCTAATTTAGTGCAAGATCCTTCAATTGGATATGCTTCCAAAATCAAATGTTAAATTTTTTTGTTGTTGTTTGCATTGAAAATGGCAATTTTGAATGATTTTTGATGGAAAAATGGTCCTTAGGACTTTGAGGGTCAATTAAGCATTCTTCAAGTTTGAGATGTTTCAACTCTCATTAGGGGTAGCCACAATTCCTCCACCATCAAAAAAATTCGTGGAGAATGAGAAGTAATAGAAACCCATGGGAAGCATTAGTGAGTGCAGGAAGTGTGACACCCCTTATTCATTTAGGGGATGAGATGTGGAGAATGAAATGTGGAGAATCAATGTGGAGCCAATAGGGAGCCATAGCATAGTCCAAAATAGAATATTTTTCTTTGGAGAAGTTTTCTCTGCACCCATTCTTCACCTCCGGGGGAAAAGAATGGGCATGGAGTAAACTTCTCCAAAGAAGAATATTCCCTTTCCACACGCATGTAGAAAACCAACCCAGAACCTAAACGTCCCCATTCTCCACGGAAATCCAATACAATGGAGGAACTGTGACTACCCCTATCAGTTGCTTCAAAAAGAACTCTTCAAACTTCCGTTCCTTCCTTTTGGAACCTGGTGTTGAATTTGAGCAACTACTTTGTCATACTTGGGTCAATGAGCAGCACGTTTGGGTCAATGAAAGGCTGTGAAAAGCAAGCAAACAAGTGGATTCCAAGTATACGCAAACGTGCAAAGCACACATGCGAACGTGTATTTAACTCTGGAAAACTACGTTTGTACATACGTATTCGTCCCTGAAAACGTACAGTTATCCACACGTATTCGTATCCATCTGACCTGTACGTAACCCCAACCTCCGTGCTGGGACCGCCGTCTTCCCGTCTTCCCAAGAGTCCCATCCTGCCACGATAACTTAGTCGTCATCATGGTCACGACAATCGTCGGAAAAACAAAAACATTCAATACAAAAAGATTTCCACCCATGATATCGTTGAATTTCCTCAATCGCAAACCTCCACCAATTTCGTCAAATCTGCACGCCCCATTTCCGCTTGCTGGACCTCTCAAGTTGCTGCTCTCTGCCCCCTCCTTTCTTTCTCCACGCTATAACTTAGCTTTGTCAGACGGACCTCAGAGCTTCAGTTCCAGAGTTCCTATGCCCATTTCATTTCGCTTTTAGGGATGATGGTGCCCTTCCTTTTGTCAGAGCTTCAGAGCAGATCATGATTCTACGGCCTCATGGGGATGCGGAGGGGCTCCAGCAGCGGCAGCAGCAGCTGTGGAGGGCGCCAGCTCTGGCCTCTGTTGCTCCTCCAAGTCATCCTTCTGGTGTTCGTGGTGGCACCTTACTTGGAAACGACGTTCCATGGTTTTCTTATTGGGAAGAAGGTGCCTGGTGGGGTGGACGTGGATGCGCTTCGGCTACGAGGAGTGAACTTGCCGGATTTGAATGAGGTTTCGAAGGAATTGTTGGTGAGGAATAGCTTGCCGCCGAGGAATCAAGAGTTGTTCCCGACGTTGTCGAACGATAGAATTCCGATTGTGTTGTATGTGCATTACAGGCCGAAGTATTTGGAGCTTGTGGTGCAGTCGCTGGCGAATGTCACGGGGATTAATGAGACGCTGTTGATTGTGAGCCACGATGGGTTTTACGAAGATATGAATGCCATTGTGGAGGGCATTCGGTTCTGCCAGGTAGGGCGACTCCGGGCCTCGGGAATGGATTTTTCGTTGTCGGTGTAGCGATCGCGGCGTGGGTGCAGTGAGGGAACTGGTATTGGGGAGAGATGAATTTTTGAATTGGTTGAATATGAATTGAATTGGTTGAATATGAATTTGAATTGGTTGAATTTGGGATTTGGGTTGGAAGCGCGGGGAAGAAGGTTTATTGCAATTTGGAGGGAGAATTTGAGGCATTAAAAATGTTCATGAAATTTTATTAGGGTTTCCATCAGGAGCACTGGAAATTTAAGAAACAAAGTTTTTGATAGCTTCACTTGTGCGTAACATTCTTGAAATCGGGTCTTCGTACCGTCTGCTTTTCAATGGAGAGGCAGGGCATCGATCCTGAGATATTGACTTTCTTTAACGCACTTTCGCTCATATAGGCAAAACACTTGTGGTCCTAAAGTTGAAGTCTTAGAATGCATGCCGCATGATTGTAAAGTTGTAAAGTTGTCAAATCTGGCACACAATTCTATAGTACAGTCTGGGGGTCACATGGATGTTGACATTTATAGTTATCTTATTAGTTTAGTAACTTTAGTGATACATACGGTGGAATGGGATCATGCTCAACACTACTCAACAATGTTATGAACCCGAATGCAGTCAAAATTTGTAATACCCGTGTTCGTTTTTGGTGTGCGGGGTTGGTATCCAACAGGTGAAACAGATCTTTGCGCCATGGTCTCCTCACTTGTACACGGATCAATTCCCGGGGGTTTCGCCTAGGGATTGCCAGAACAAGGACAATGCGAAATTGTTGGGCTGCACTGGGAACCCTGACCAATACGGCAACCACCGTAGTGTCCGCATTGTCTCCCTGAAGCACCACTGGTGGTGGATGATGAACACCGTGTGGGACGGTTTGGCGGAAACCAAGGGTTTCAAAGGCCACATGATGTTCATCGAGGAGGATCACTATCTATTACCGAACGCCTACCGTAACATCCAAATCCTGGCGAAGCTGAAACAGGAGAAGTGCCCAGATTGCATAGCTGTGAACGCTGCACCGCTGGACGTCAAGTCGCGGGGAGAAGGAATGGACAAACTCGTGATGGAGAAAGTGGGCAACGTGGGATACACTTTCAATAGGACCGTGTGGGAGGCCATTCATACGCAAGCCGAGCCCTTTTGCAAATTTGACGACTACAACTGGGACATCACCATGTGGGCGGCTGTGTTTCCATCGTTTGGAAACTCGGTGTACACCTTGCGTGGACCTCACACGAGTGCTGTGCACTTTGGAAGATGTGGACTTCATCAGGGCTACAGCAAATCGAGTTCCAGTGAATGTCGAGATTCGTCGATGCATCTGGGACTCATTGGAGAAGCGGACAAGGTGCCGAACATCGACCCCTCGTGGTCGGTGCACAAGTTTCCTATCAAAGGGTACATTTCGGGCTTCCGAGGATGGGGTGGGTGGGCTGACCACAGGGACCTTCGCCTTTGTCTCGCTTTTTCTTCCATGTATAGTGCGCCATTGCAGAGAGTGTCATTTCAGGAAGTCATTTAAAACAAGTTTAGTCTGCATTACCCTCTTGCTATGTGCATGGGATCACTGACAAGTCACACATTGAACCATTTGAGGGACTCGATGTGATCATGAAATTTTTGACTTTGAAGTTGAACATACCTCTATGGGATTTCCCATTTGTAGCATACGGCAGTAGAAACATTCTGTCAATCTAGATAGTCATTTGTAGAAGACAGAGCAGTGAGATTTTAAGTGGATTCCTGGGTATGGAATTACCATTTATAGCTTAGGGTAGTGCAAACGGTCTGTCAATCTTGTCAGTCAGCGGAAGCAGACAGTAGCGTCATGCTTGTACTGTCTTACCAAGATGTGAACAGATATGTAGATATTTGGTTGCGTAAAAACCAGTTACAATCAGGCTATAGTTTCTAGACGCTCCGTACGGTCATAGAGTGTTGACGTTTACGGTGTGTCCACGACTTGTGCGAGAAATTGTCACTTTGTCAGGGTAGTTCAGGCAGGGCTTTGGAGAACTTTTTTTTTCTCTTATGTGGTAAATTTTAAACTGGCAACTCCCATGTTGCCAACGAATGAAATCCTACTTTTTAGTCTCCTATTATGGACTTGGGGATGCTCAGGGGCTTGTAGTTGGGTTATGCTTTTTGTTGCAAGTCTTGAGGTAACCCAAAGCATGTTTCTGTATGCAAGATGGGAAAGGGAAGTATGGAAGCAATGAGGTTGTTTGCACCTCTGAGTAAGGAAATTGTTTGCCAAGGATACTATTATATACTTGGATGACTGTAGGTTTGGGATGCACATTTCTTACAGCTGCTTTTACACTTCTCCTTGTAACTCTTGAAGACAAGCAAAACTTTTTTGGTCAATATGGCAAGAGATAAAAAAAATATAGGCTACTTTAGGTTAATGGTCTTGTCTATTTGATGTGAGGTTTTGGTGGACGAGCATTTTAGGAAATGGTCAAATGCTCATGACCACTACCACAAAGTTTTGCCTTATTGGCATCAATGTCATTTTATCTTTTTGTCACTATCAAGTTTTTTTGCATGGCTATCGCTCCAAAGTGGTAACTCTTTAGAGGACAACTCTTGAACTTTAGAAAATTGAATTGCTATAGTTTTCTGAAATGTATTGTTCTCAACACGTTATGGGACAAACTTGTAAAGCAACCCCTTTAACCCCTAAATGCCCAAGGCACCACATTCTGGTGTTTTGAAAACTTTGAAGTTAAGTAAAATCCAACCAAATTGCTATTATTAGTAGTTTATATTTTTGGAGAATTCTTTTTGAAGTCTAGTTTTAGGATCAAAAAGTTGATCTGAAAAATAAAGGATTATGATTTTTCTATTGAAGATTTAGTGCAAGGATGCCCATTGCAATCTTGACTTCTTGGAGTGTTGAGGGCTCTTGAAAATGAGCCTCAAATACACTAGATCTTGGAAGCAAAATCGCATTAGAAATTCATTTAAAAAAAATTTGTAGAATAGATTTTGAAAAACCGTAAATTGATTGGGGTTGTGCATGCTAGGCCCTATAACCTCATATTTTTTTAGTGACCAACTTTTTAGAGTTGACATGCAAAAAGTGAATTGAAAAATTTTCACAGTTTTTACACCTTCATGATCAAACATTATAATCTTTCGATCTATAAGTGATATTGTTATGTTTTCTTTTCCTATGTGATCTCTAACATGTCTAGTTTGACTTTGTATGGTTACAATTCAAAAGAAATTGGTACAACTTATGAAAATGTTGACTTTTTGTTCAATTTAGAGCAAATTTCAAGGAGCTCCAAACAGGCCTTGGGCATTTAGGGGTTAAAACCTTGAATCCTTCTTTGAATTTTTGTATGTTCTTGCTTGTATTGTTGTAAAATTATATTATTTTTTGTCAATTTCATCAACTTGGTCATAAAGAAAGGTCATCAATTAAAGATTCAAGAATTGCTTGGGATGAATGAAAAGGTGTTAGGATGAAACATTGGCTTGAAGTTCTTCATTACCATCATCGATATGGATATTAGAAACTTTAGGGGTTAACAACCTTGATATAACTTATATAAAAATAATTGACAAGCTATAGGGGTGGCAGGTTTATATCAATGAAGCAATATTATAAAAGGCATATCTATCTTCATGGAAGATTTAGAGAATTTTCAGGAAATGGAGGCTTCAATGATTTGCGAGATCATAAGCATTGCCTTGATGTTGCTGCCATGTATCGAGTATGAAGAAGTAATGCCCTATGAGACTTAGCAAGGGTTTGTTTTGCAAAAAATAATTTAACTTCACCTAAAAGTGTCTAATGTGTGGTTCCTATTATTAAATTGTCTTTGTTTTTGCTGAATTTTGTTGCCGATTGAAAGAACATTTTGAAATACATTTAGCATGCATATGTGAATAATGTGCAAATGAACTGTAAATTTTAAAAGTGTTGATAATAGGTGCACCAAAAATTGACCTAAGTTCTCATACAATATTTTGGAAGTGTATATTTTTAGGCAAGAAAACATACAGGTCAATTTTACAACCATGTTGCAATTAGGAGTAGTTACCTTAATAGGGTCGTCAATAACATTTTAACAGCTAGAGTTTTGATCATTATTGTGTCCATATCCCTTCTATGGTATTTCACAAATTGATGATTTAAAAATGGTTTCTCTTTAACACAAAAAAATTTCCTATGCTGAAATCAAGAATATGCTATACATTCAACAAATTTTATTTTATTTTTTAAATTAGTACCACCTCAGCCTGCACTAATTTAAATAGTGTGACTGGTAAATTACTGCCACATGCACTAATCAAATAAAGCAGTGCAGTGTAGTTTGACAACTTCAGCTAACCTGGTGTGAACATTGGCATGAATGAAGCATTTGGTGGAGCTAGTTTTTAGCTAAATAATTTTATAACAGAGTTTTAAAAGACTTTACCTCCAACTAAAAGGCACTGCAGGCGGTAACCAATTCACCACTAGAACAGTAAGCAACTTCGTAAAAGTCAGTAATTGAAAGTGGCATGGACACTAGTCACCGAGAACTGAACATTCAACAATTGTGTCAGGACCATGAACCCGGGAGCACAAAAAAGTGGCACTGAACGGTCAGAGAAAGCATGGAAATTGGACAGCTAATTGCTTAGTTGCAGACAAGCATCTCTAACCAGAGAAGGAACTGCAGAGACAGAATTGACCACAAGTGTGGCAATAGAGCTTTTCCCTTGAAAAATCTGAAGACAATGCAAAGGCACGTCATATGAAGCGATCTACAAATGGAGGGAGACTGCAAATTCAGGATGCTGCTCAGATGACTTATAGCACAAACGATATGATTCTAGATTATCTTCAGAACGCCATCAATTCTGCAAAATAAGATTCAATATTTTTGTTAACATCACTAATACAACATCCACCAAGGTAGAGGATACTAAAGTCGTTAGGAACTTGATCCCTTCTCGTATACTGACCCACGTTACCATTACCCACAGCAACTGACTTGGTTAAATGTCTATGGTCACTCATCTATGAGTGGGGTTGTCTACTGACACTCCTAGCCGTCCACAATGTGAAATTTCATAAGGTATTCATACATGAAGATATATTTTGATCTCAACAAGATGGCTCTTGTACCACAGCTCCATAGATCTCCCCAAAACCACAATCCCAAATTTGTTTAAATGCTTGAAATGAAGCAAATATTTTTTGAGTTTCAAGCAAACCACGAGAAGAGGAGATGAGAAAGAATGTCAAGCGGGAGGGAGCCGCTTGTTTATGTACACCCGGCCTGAGAACAATGCTGATGAAAATGGTCAGACGAGAATCAATAATTTATCACTATACCTTAAAATTTCAGAGTCGGTCCACCTACTAAAATGACTACAAAAATGTTCACCTGCATATTCCCCATCATCTCCCCCCAAGACGTAGATCACCTCTTGAACTACAACCTACACTCAACTCTGCTCCACATTTTCCCAGGTGGCCATGAGCACAGACGTATCCATCACAAGCCCTAAACCCTTCCCAAACTCATTCCCTCTAAGAGCATATCTCCGATGCTTCCCCATACTACCCATCTTTGTACAAGCAAGTGACAAAGACCCTAAACCATGAACCCCCAGTACTAAACTCTGATGAAGGCTATGCCAAGACATCCATCAGTTCCACATGCTCATCATCATCAGCCAGTACACTGTCCTATGCCTGATCCTGTCAATTGCTTCGTTTCCCTTAGGGTGAGACTAAATTCCGTAGACAGATTCTCGGGAGGCTTTCTTGAGCTCAAAAAAACAACGACCACGGGAACCCCAGCGTCTCTGGAGCAAGAGGAGGAAGTGGAAGCACTGCAGGCGGTACAGGAAGCACAGACGGGCTCGCTCCAACAAGCGTGAAGAGCGCAATTCCGAGCAAGATGAGCACCCAGTGACCCCCGTAGTCCATGAACGTCGACAGCAACCCTCGCTGCTGGTTGACATTGTTGTACCTACTGTTGGCGTCCCAGGACGGTGTAGACCACGGCCACCATCCTCCCCAGCCGCGATTCGCCTCTCGGTTCCTGTACGCCCCTGGAGCCATGTTCGGATACGCACCAGGTCTATCAGGGTAACCCCTTCTCCCACGCATCCCAAAACGGCCATAGCCCTCGGGGTCGTACCAATTGCCACCGCCAAAGAACTGGAAGGCTATCACGGCCAGCACGGGGATCCACAGTAAGGGAAGCGGGAAGTTGTAACTGGGTCGAGAAGCCGCGGCGGCCGCAGCTGCGGCGGCAGCCTGGTAGGCTAACAAGGGATCGGGAGAGGTGACGGTTCTTGTGTACGGCATCCCGAAGACGAGCAAGATCACGCCGAGAATGGTGGCAGGGATCCACGGGGACGGCCCCTGGTGACGACGCTGCTCGTACTCTCGGAATTCTCGCGGCGGGGCGAAATCCCCGCGCGGAACGTAGCCCCGTGGACCATTATACCCTGGGGGCGCCCCTCGCATCATGGTTCCCAAGCTTCGCCAAAAAAGACGACTCAAGGCCTAGTTTCGCCACGAACTAAAAAAATTTGCAAGATCCTCGACAACTGCGCCAACCTCCCACTGACAAATGCGAGTCCAAGCTCCACCAACAAAGCCGATTCAAGGCCTAGGTTCGCCAGGTTCGCCACAAACTAGAAAACTGCAAGATCCTCGACAACTACGCCAACCTCCCACTGACAAATGCGAGTCCAAGCTCCACCAACAAAGCCGATTCAAGGCCTAGCTTCGCCACAAACTAAACAAAAATCTGCAAGATCCGCCACAACTACACCCAGCTCCCACTGACGAATGCGGGTCGAAGTCAGAGTCCGCCGCAACTAGAGAATCTGCGAGATCCTCTAGAAACATACAGGGAACTCTCAAGGTAGCAACCTTCACGAAAACCTCTTCATCCGAACTCCAAACCACCATTCACTGCGCGGGTCAATTACTCTCAGAGAAATCGATCTCCAACACAAATACGTCTTCACGAATCCCCAAAACCTAAATCACGCACCAAATCTCCCACAATAACTATCACACTTCGATTTAGTAACAAAGGCCGGCAAGGACGTTTCCGCTAGTTCAAACCACTGAAACGGTGCGAAATCAGAACGGATTCGGCCGACATGGAGGTGGCTAGGTTCACGGAAACATCAGAAATTCGACGAGAACATGCTGTAGCGAGAATCTGGACGGCACAGTGCGAAATTTGTGAAAGAGTAGTGATGAGAGGGCGGATTGAAGGAGGGAGGAGGAGTGCAAGGGGGGCAAGAGTGTGACGACTTGGTGGTAGAGTGATGGACAGGGTCAGGTCGGGGGTCGGGTTTTTCCATGCGCTCGACCCGGGGAGATGGCGGGCTGTTCTGGGTGGCGGGATGGGATTGGTCGTGACCGGCGAGGGACGATGTGGTTGGACTGCCACGTGGGAAGATATTAGAGGCTTGACTCTTGGCTGGGGCTGGGGGGGGGGGGGTTGCTGGGAGACGCACCTGACATTGAAGTCTTTCGTAGGACCCAGTGTGGTTCGAAAATTAGTGTGACTTTAACGACGGTGTCCTTTTTTTTCCTATCAAGGTTCCAGCTTTTAGTCAATAACAGAAACTGCTAGATTGCTAGAACACTTATTTTCTGTTCAGAACGGTTAGACAGTTAGGCCCGCTTTACATTTGGAGGCCGGGCCAATTTGGTGGAATTAATTTTTTATTCAAAAAAGACATGATCTGTTTACCAAAAAAAAAATGCTTTTTCGATACTTCCCTGATAAATTCAAGGTAGATTCTATCTCCTTATCAAAATTCATACTCAGTTTAGGAAATAGGAGTTATTCTTGTTTTAACCAAGAAATCATCTTTTTCATAGAGAGTACTGCAATGCTATGACCTAGTCGTATTTAAGTCCAAATAGAACTAGTATTGCAAGAGTTTGTGGAAGTCCCTGTTCTCAATCCATAGTAATTTCATTATAATGAAATAGCTGTAATCTCATACATACTGAAGCCTATCCGTTTCCTTATCAAAAGATAAGGAGCCCAAGCCAACAATAAAAATGGTATAAATAAGCATCATTTTCACGAAGTAAAACAGAAAGTGACAGTCAAGTAACGAGTACTGGAAGCTTCACTATTTCTGTCGTATTATGTGCCCATTTGTCAAAAAACAGGAAATCATGAGAGATTTTTGAAACTGCAACAGTGATTAATGATTTTGCTACTATTATCCTCGAGCAAAGAAAAATATAGGACAATGCAAATGGATATGAAAATCCAAAACATAGCATATATTAACAACTCAGGTTCTTCACTTGTTAGTAATGTGGTTTGGAGATTTTCTGAAAAAATCCTCCGGAGGTGGTAGCCCTCACCTGTACCCATGCAAACGAGCAAACAATTAGTATGCTAATCAACGTGTACGAGGTGTCTTAAGGATACCACAACTTGTTATCGTTTGTTCACCAGAGAAAAAGTTCAGTCATGCTCAGAAAACAAACTAAATCGTAATAAGCAAAAACATTTTTTGAGACTCATACACCACCTATTGGCCGCTATTTTGAGAACCCAGCACCATCTTAGAAAACACGACGTTGATCTAAACTTGAACATAAACTAGTATAATTCAATCCCAAAATTGCTCAGCAGGTAAAACTCCAGCGCTCCAGCAGTTGCTCGAAACACCGTAAGTTGTAAACGAAACAACTTTAGGATGGCTCAGTTGGTGTAAACACAATTTTACTGTACCCGGTGCCATCACATAGTAGGCAACCAACCAAAAAAGATTCTTTACTTTGCAAAATTAAGGCACAAGCCCCAAAAACGCCGTCAAATTAATTTTTAATTGGTGTCATATCCGACGCTGTTACCAAGTAGTTAAACTACGTATGTTGTATGAATAAGAGGGATGAACAAGATATTACTAGTTGTGTCAGTATTTGAACAGCATGTTTAAAGTATTGATGTGTAAGGCATTATTATAGCCAAATTCCAAGAAGATGAGCTTCTTATGGAATTTATTTTACGAATAACAAGAAAGACTTAGAATACTTTTTGGAAGTGCACCAAAAATGGGAGGTCGATTTTGTACAATCATCTTTAAGGAAAATTGGTGTGGCCTCTAAATATAAACAACCCTAAAAATTTCAGCCGTCTCTTTCTCCCTCTCCCTCTCTTCTAAGTTTTCTTGAATTGCCCACACTTCTTGGCCTCATTGCCTTACATATGGGAGAATTGGCCCATGTTATAATGTTATTCTAAAGAATAGTTGAGCCCAACTTTTAGTTCCAAAGGACCTAGAATTTTGTGCAATTGGCCTCAAGGAGAATTGGCCCAACCTCTAGGTGTAAAGTGGCCCTTAGACACAACTTCATTTTGTATTTTATTTTAGGCCTAAAACTGATCTACAAATTTTTACTCCAATTAGTGGAAGAGTTTGAATATTGCAAGTCTCTTTACACTAATTTGGATGAATGTTGAATCAATGTAGTCAAATTTTGTGTGAACATTTGGATAAAATGTAGATGAAAGTAGATGGAATTACAATGAAATTTGGATGCACTTTAGGTGAAAGATGATGAATATCGATGAAAGTTGAATGGACTTTAGATAGAACAAATGAATGTTGGATGAATACATATAACAAGTGGATAACAATCACATTGTTTGAGACAACATGAAAATAGTGTAGATCACACTATATTCATTATATCTTAAAATATTACTCCACATGAACTTCTATAGCAATCGCCACAAATATACAAAAATCTCCTGGAGTCCACAAGCTACTATCATAACTAATACCTTGAACTATTTGTGAAAGGAAAAAATTAGTATTTGGTTGCATTTCAAACCAAGACAAAAATACATTTTTTGTCTCACTCGAAAGAAATTTTCATATATACAAATTTCATACATTAGTTCTACACTTTTTCATCCAAAAAATGTTGGAGTGAAATTATTTGCTATGAAGTTGGTGATGCTCTATAGTCTATCACCTCTTTCATTTCGAAAACAAGAAGTAAGAAATATAGGACATGAATTCTTTTCTCCAATGCCTCATTTAAAAAAATACTTTCCATTCTTTAAAAATAAAAGATACTGCCCCCGGCACTGAGGGTCAACCAAAGTTATTTCTAAAAACAGACGGATGTCAAAATTGTTGGGCTACTATTTCCTTTGGAAAAAAAGATATTTATATGGATATATAAAAATTCTTTCTATTCAATTGTAAGGCATATTAGTGTGCCTTGTGCCGTTGCCACAGTCAAAATAAAAGTCAAAATATTTTTCTAATTTTTTGGTTCATAAAAACTTTAAAATTCAATAACTTTTACATTGTAGGTCGGAACGTCACAAAGCAAAGCCCGCGCACCCCTCCCACCCTTCGCAGAGGGCTTTCCGACGATACCAAACACGCAGCTAGGGAAAGCACAGTCCGGGAGATCTCAACGTAACAAGCAAATAAACAAAACAAACAGCCTAACTTAAGGTATGGATATTGATTGTCCCAAGTTTTTGCAACTTTTAGTAATTCCTTATTCGGCAGGGAATGCCGACCTTGCCAACTGGCAGCAGGCTTGGTACCCCGGCCTTCTTCAAATTAGCAGGCTGGCCTGCTTCGTTGAGGGCCGGGGCTTCCACTAAGTTAAGTTATTTGCAGCCAGTGAGACAGTTGGTTCCGGCAGTTGTCAGGTGAGACTTGGCGAGCTCTGCGCTCCATTGAGAAATGAGAACCATTCAACACATGAGTGATGGACACGCTGGCTGGCTGGGGGAAGTGCCGGCCGCATTAAGGTAGACCAGCCTATTACCACCCTGATTCGCAATCTGAGTATATTAGGACCAACTCCAAGAGGAGCACATATTTTTCAAAGGTGTGCGCATGTTTCACGAATCAAACCCAAGTGGAATTATAATTTTCAGATTAAAATTGTAATTTCTATGAATTTCTAAAGTAGTCTGCCCTAAAATTACAAAATCGTCACTAGACTAGAGTCATAAATGTCCTACCCTAAGCATGTAACCACCATTCCATGTATGTATTAGCACTTGAGTATCCACCAATCAAGGATTGACAAGTAACCCAAGTTGGAATTAATGCACTACAATTGTCAAAAAAAGTAAATGGATTTGGGTGAGTTTTATAGTGGAGATGGGACCAAAAACAAGATGGTGGTTAGAGGAAGATGGCGGAAATGGGCTGGTCTACCTTAGAACATTAGAACTCTCTTTAGAAGTGAATCAGTATTTTTTAGCACCAACAAGTTTGATGTAGTTGGGAAACCTGAGAAACATTGTAAATAAAAAAACCAAGCAATGGTTCTCTCCATAAAGGTATTATGCCTCCCTAGATGTGTAGGAGGGACTGAGTAGATAATTCAAGGATTGGGGGTGGTTGAGGAGACATATAAATAACCCCTCAAGACCCAAGCAATTTTTTTACTTTTTCACAAGTTTGAACTTTGATTGACAGTATGCATTATACATCAAGCTTATGACATAATGTCAATTGTACTTTTGAACTTCCCCATTCAATATGAACATCGTAATATGAAATTCACTTAGATATACATCTTCGAATGTAGGGAAATGAAGTTATCACTTTCAAACATGTTGAACAAGTGAGAGTTCCAAAATAGGTTGTTTGGGCCTTGAGGGGTTAAAGGCAATTTTGTTCATTGGAGAGATCTTCTTTTCAAGAATGTAAATGAGGGGGCTAAGGTGACCCCATCACTCATCCTCCCGAACCCATTTCAACGGTTCATGTTAACCCCTAAAGGACCAAGTGTTTGTTCAATGTAAGCAAGAAATCTTGGGTGGATTCTTAGAAAGTCATTTTTATTCGGATGTTCATGAAATTTGGACACAATGTGTAAACATGTAACTCCTTGTTGAAAAACTAATTTTTTTTTCCGATTGTCTCCTTGGATAAAAACTTATGTTGCCATGAACTATGTGGGTAACTTGAGCAATCTAAGAATCTTTTGGGAATCTTTTGTGAAAAAGCTCATTAGCTTTTGAAATTTGGCATATATGTAATTAACAAAATATGGCATGCAATTGTCCAAAAAGAAACGAATTTTAGTCCTCAAATCACATTCTAAGAAGAAACAAACTTTATTAGCTATGTTGGGGTGGTTTCAAGAAAAAACATTTTCTTCTAACTTCAAGTCCTATTATCTTGCAATCTACGAAGTCCAAATTCTTGAAATTTTTTCCACATATTCCAAACATTTGTCTCTAAATTTTCAAAGTTTGGATTTCAAATAAAAAGTTTTGTCATTGCACAAAAAATGACTAGTGTATTGCCAATTCACTTGATGTCTTTGCATTGCAAAGTGATTTCGAGTAAGCTAGACTCTATATTTGCTTCTAATTTTTTCATGAGTGAAGGGTCCAAATCCTCATTTTTGTGTAGATAAAAAATTTTACCCCAAAAGGGACTGAAGTTTGATGACCATATTTTGTAGGAATGAAAAAAAGTTTTTTTACTCACTTCAATGTCATAATCTTTCAATCCGTATGGTCAAATGAGCTGAAATGTTTTCCACTGTGATAAAATACTTTACTCCAGTTTCGTAGGGTTGAAGTTTAAAAAAAAAGTTTCAATTTTCATTTTTGTATAACATACCAAAAAATTGCAATTTTTGACAATGTCTCTTTGAAAAAAAAAACTTGGTCCTTTGGGGTTTAAAAAATGACCGCCTATTTTATGCTTGATTAATTTCTCTTCCGCAACTCTCCTAGCTAATTTGGGTTCTCTGATGGCAAATTCGAATTCCAAAATTCCAAATTTTAACATGCGTGGTAAGTAAAAAGTTCATGTGTTTTCCCCAGAGGTAAAATCAGGACGAGTGCAGGGTTTTGTTCACCCCAGCCGCAAAGTGCAAATGGGACCTCTGCCTCCCCTGCCTCCCCTGGAAGTCCTCACTCCTCACGATAAAAATGAATTAGAAAAGTCTCAAAATACCCATCAAAGTGAACAATCCTAAGTTTACTACCCCACCAGGCCAATTGTGGCTGACTATTTTGTTCTTTTCGTCTTTGCAATGAAATTCTGTTTTTTTCGGTCCGAGATAACCCTAAACTACCGAATGATGGTAAAAAGGTACCCAAACCGAATGGTGTGGTTGTGGGTTCATTACCTGACTTTGACAAGTTAGTTTATCTGGCAGGAAATCAACCTTTCTCCATGATGGAAACCCTTGCAGTGTGTTCTTCAACACGCATGTGTCAAAAAAATTCTGTTTCATTTGTTTCGATAAAAAAATTATAAAAAAAAACATATCAAAGAAAATCCTAGGTAGGGTAGAATGGGCTGACACAGTACGGATGACTGTACATATGCTCACCTGACATATGGTGAGTGCAGTCAGGCACTCACTCACGCCCAAGGGAATCCCAAGTTCCCAACTGAAGCTTCGGCCTTCAGTTGTTGAGAAGCCGGCAGCGCTAGGACGTCCAAAAAGTGGACAACGAACAGATTGAAACTGAAGTTATCTTCTCATTAATGCTTGGATGAAAGTCATCCTAATTTTTGGAGATACTTTATCAAGTGGTTGTCCTATCTAAGGGTTGGATTTGGTATTACTAATGTACATATTTTTCTAAAATTACCAAAGTGCAAGTATGCCAATTGGTTGACTAAGCTAGAATTGCATTGACTTTAGTTCAAAAAGGGATTTGTCAAAATGAGGTCATAGATTCTTAGAACACACAAATTTCAAAAAATCACCATGACAAGAGAACCTCATTTCAAATCCATTCCAACAAATTGTACTCCAAAAATGCTAATATTTTGCTTGTAATTGAATTTAGAAGGAATTTTGAAATTTCCCTTTCAAAATTTAAAAATAATATTGGTAATAGTATTGGTGAATCTAAACATATGGATGGAATTTATAACTCACATGTTGCAACTTTTGTTTGTATGTCAATTCCAAAATATGTTTCCAAATAGCACTTTATAATGATTTTTCTCAAATCATCAATTCTAGAGATGAGTCTGGATGTTCCAAGGTTAAGCTCAAAACCCCACGAGATACTAAACTTGTTCCATGAAGTGGGACTAGAAGGATGAATTTACCCTAAGGAAAACACAAGAATTTTTTATATATCATGCATGAAAAAATTTGCAAATTTTGAATTCATATTTGCAATTAAAGGCAAGATAGTGAGACAGGGTTCAAGAACATAGGATTAACCCCTAAAGGACCAAGGTGTGTTTTTTGGCAACATAACTTTGGGGGGCAGGTATGTGTGACTAGAGATTTCTATGTTTTTGGCCCAAACTTTAATAGAAGGTGTAGACGAGGAATATCTTTCATGTGCACTAAATTTCATGGCATTTGGAAATAGGAGTCAAAAGTTATAGCCTAATATGTAGTTTGTTTCTCAACTTGGGCAGTCTGGGCAGATCTGAAAAAATCATTTTTTTTCAAAAATAAAAATTTGAAATTGGTTTTCTTGATTTATATGTACATATAACATATAAAGCTTTGAATCATTCCATTTTGATCAATGAGTCAAAAGTTATGAGATCTTTTAGTTTGTGAGCAAGTATGAAACTCTACTCTAAAATAAACTTTGAAGTCCTTTATTTAACTCAATTTTCAATATTTATTGAAAAAAATAAAAACAATAGATGTAGATTGTTTATTACAACATTACAACCATTAGGATTGGGATTTTTCAATTCCATTAATAAATTGTTAACAATTTAGTATTTTGAATCATTCTCTACATCTTTCTACTTACTATTTTTTTCCTATATGTTGCACAATTCCAAATAATCTGAAAATTTTCAAGCACGTAGCCAACTTGCATTGAAGAATTAATCTAAATAAGCACTAACATTTTGGATATTTTTTCATACAAATGTGACCTTGTGAAGTGTAGCTGCCCGTTTTTTCCCAAGGCCCAAAAAAGAATTTTTGTCACTTCAAATGCTAATATCTTGCAATCTACACGGTGGAATTTTCTGAATTTTTTTCCACATCTTCTCAATCTAGAGTACTACAAGATCCTACGGTTACATGTGTCCAAAAATGATATTTTTCAAAAATTTGGTACTTGTATTAGAAATGGCAGTTTTTGAGGGGTTTTGGTGATAACATAGTCAAAGAACTTTAGGGGTTAACATGGCATAAAATAGGGAAGCTTTTTTTTACATTTACCCCGCAAAACACAAAATTCACCCTATTGGTCCCACTTCATAAATTGGGTTTAGTGTCCTGCTAAAACCTTTGCTGCTTAAATTACAATGGATGCGGGTTTTTTTTTATTGTATTTATCATAGACTAGTCGTCCTAGGCAAGGCTCAACCTCCTCATAGGCAGGTGCATGAAGCGGTGACTCAGAATCTGTGATTCGAGCTTACCACAACTCCACAACGGAGGAGACGTTGCTTAGGAATGGAATTGAAGGAGACAATTGAGTGAAAGAATTAACTTACCTTAGTGGGGAAGGTTTTGTGAATTCAAGGAGACATGGGGATGCAAATTTTGATGGAATTGAACATGGGGGCGGGGTGGGGATGGGGGGGTAAGTTAACCCCTAAACTACTAAAGTTCCTTGACTTTGTTTTCACCAAAAATGCTCCAAAAGTGCCATTTTTAGTGCAAGTACCAAATTGTAGAAAATAAAAACATTTTTAGACAAGTGTAACATAGAACCTTGTAGTACATTGGATTGAGAAGAGGTGGAAAAATTTTCAGAAATTTTCACCATGTGGGCTGCAAGATATTAGGGTTTGAATTGACAAAAATCCTTTGGGGGGCCTTGTGAAAAATCAGAGTGCTACTCTTCTCATAGTCACATTTGTATGAAAAAATGTCCATGTTGTTGGTGCTTCTTGAAATTCATTCTTCAAGACAAGTTAGCTACATGTTTGAAAATTTTTAGATCATTTAGAATTGTAGTACATATAGGAAAGAAATTTTAAGTAGAAAGAAGTAGAGAACGATTCAAAATTATACTGAATTGTTAAGAATTTTGGTATGGAATTGAAAAATTCCAATGCCAATGGTTGTAATGATGTAATAAACAATCTACATCCTATGATTTTATTTTTTTCAAAAAATATTGAAAATTTAGTTAAATGAAGGACTTCAAGGTTTATTTTAGAGTAGAGAATCCATAACTACCCACAAGTAAAAACTCCTCATAACTTTCATCTCATTAATCCAAATGGGATCATTCAAAGCTTTCTTTGTAAATATAAATGTAGAAAATGAATTTCAAATTTTTGTTTATAAAAAAAGTGATTTTTTTTAGTTGCTTGAGCTACTTGGGTTGAGAAAGAAACTACATATCATGCAATAACTTTTTAACCACATAGTCAAAAGTTATGAAAATTGTTGGGCCTTAAAAGGAAAACCTCATCCACATATTGTGTGAAAATTTCAAAGAAAAAAAATTTCATTTGTAGTGAGTTGCCCAAAATTTCTATGTTGCCAATAAACATAGTTTGGTCCTTTAGGGATTAAGTGATTTTCCAAAGGAATTACAAACCTTCAAATCTAAAGATCTATTCCTTTTCTTTTTCCTTCAAAGACTCTTTGTGTTTTCTTCAATAATTTGTAGAATGACATTGTTATGTCAATTTCCTTGTCTATCTCTAGGTAGTATAGAATCTCTCTCTTTCCTAATAGAGGTATGTACTCTCGGCATCACTCACTTTACTATTTGGAGCATGGTGTGGGATACAAGGTGAACAAATTAACTCTTAATTTATCCCAACCGCCTCTAAAGTATCCTAGTGTTTCTTCTCTTTTTTTTGAAAAGAAGGTGGCATAGGATATAAGATAAGGTAACCAAACCTAAATTGTGTACACATAAGCAATTGAATGATGCTCCTACTGTTAAAAAAATTTGGGTTGTTCTTGAATCTTGTTGGAAGTCAAACAAAAATCATGGATTTTTCTTTTATGAATGTTTTAGACACCATATGAATAACAATGGATTTTCAAATTGTTGGAAATAGGTGTCTCTAAAAGCACCCCTCTACTCTTATAAATTGAAGCATCATTGATTGAAGGCAAGAATCTATGGGTGATGGTTTTAGAAAGGATTCACAATTTACTTATAATAGGTGCAATTACTTTAAAGAAAAGAAACTACAACCTCTTGTTGAAGTGTCAAAGTATGTTCATTTACAATATGTACTTTTAAAATAAATTGTCATCAAAGAGCACATGTTCAAACTAATATAGAGAGGACAATTTGAAAGCTTGTTTTCAATTTTTAATTATAAGATCTTGCACCTAACCAATATTTCCCTACTCTTTCACCAATTTTCAAAGCTTGTGTCTTTTAAATCTTTTAGATCATAATGTATTAAGTAATCTATCTGAAAAAAATATTACAGGAGATTCATTAATTGACTGCAAAATCTAATTCCTCGTATTATTTATCTTGTTTGCTTCTAAAGTAAATAAATTTGAACAAATGTTCAAAGTTGTGCAACAAACTATTATTCGTCAATACCTCCCAATGGAGAAGGTTTAACTTTGAAAGTTTTTCAGAAAAAATTATGTCTTCTGCAACTTGAGAAATTCTATATATTTTATCAGAAAATAGAATCAAGAATCGTTAGAAAAAATTCAACAATATATCCTCAATTTTAAAAATCATTTTGTTACTAATAAGTCTAATATCAATTTGGAGCATGCCAATCCAAATGGTCAGAATCGTCTAAATCCTATAAACATTTTAGTTTTCAAATTTTGTGAAATTTGAGTTAAAAAATGAAACTTATTCTGTACTTGCCTACTAAACAATTCTCCATATATTTTTACATCACCAATAATTATTCATTGAATAAAAATACTTTCTTTGTAGGTATGGATTTTTTCTTCAGGAGAATATAATTTCAATTAAAAAAACATTACTTTAACTACCCCCAATTCTATAAATCTCTCACCACAAACTTCTTTCTGTTGCAACTGGTAGCTAGTTGAAAGCAAGAGCACACCATTCTACAAAGAAGTTTTAGAAAAAAAACAAAACAAACTGCATTCACAGTGGCTTGTGCGAAAATGTAAGAATAACATTTTTGTTTATGAAATGCTTTAGGGGTTAAAGTCAATCTCTGATTGGTGTAACATTTTAAATATGTGAGAAAGGTGCTCTCTAAAGTAGACGTTTTATATTAAAATGTACGGATGCAAGATTCCCGTTTTGAATGCTTTTAAGGATAATCTTAGAGATTCCCATTATGATTGCTTTCTAAGGATAATTTTAGAGTTTCACATACATCTTGAAAAATTTGAAAATTTGATAAAAAGTAAGGATCTATACATTGAATTAGGTTGTTTGCTTGTTTTGTTTGTTTGTTACAATGAGATCTCCAGAAACCATGTGTCCCCCAATCATGTTCTTCGTACCGTTGGAAAGCTCTCTATGAAGAGGGGTGCATGGGCTTTTGTTTTGTGATATTTTGACCTACAATATGAAAGTTAATAAAATTTGAATTTTTTTATGAAACAAAAAATTAGAAAATTACTTTTACTTTCATTTTGACAGTTGCAATGGCACATGGCACACTAGTTCTTATGGTTAGGGTGAACTACCCCCCTTACTCCTCTCCAATTTTATCCCTGGGGAAAATGCAAGAACTTTTTGTTTGCCAAGCACAATAAAAATTTGCAAATTTTGAATTCATATCTGTAATCAAAGGCCTCAAATTTCCTAAGAGGAATATAGAAGATAAATTAATCAAACACAAAATAAGGGGTCTTTTTTATACATGCACCCCTAGAATGACTTTGGAAGGACAAATGAGGGATCAATTCACCCCGGCCATTTTTATTATGATCAATTAATTTCTCCCTTATGTCATTTACTTTTACTCCCACAATATTTCAAGTACATACTGTATTTGAATAGGTCCACCCCTCAATCATAACATGAGTTTCCCACCTCATCTTTTTTTTGAGTTTTTTTCCATGAAAATGACAATTGGGGTCCCAATTTGGTGTGTACACTTTCCTCAGTACATTTCCACTGCCTCCTACATCACTTTTTCAGAGTGCAGGAGTCCAAATAAACACATGCTTCTGAAAAGACAAAGCCTGTTGCCATGTCAAATTCTTATGTTTTGGATGCTCTATTTTGTCACTTAACCCATAAACATTGATACAGATGTTCCGTGTTCGATGGATGACAGAGTATCTTTTTGTGTGGGATAGAAATGCAATAATTCATCCTTAAAATTTTGTGTGGAAAGGGGAGATCTTCTATAGTAGTTTGACATTTGATGAATATTTTTGGGCTTTTTTAAAGTACATGATGTCACACAATTCCAAAAGCGATGATTTCCACAATCACCAATCCATTCTTTGATCCTTGAACGATGGGTTGGTGACTGTGGAAATCAACCATTTTGGAACTGTGCAACATCATCGACTTTAAGAAAATCAAAAATACTCATTGGAAGTCAAACTATTGTAGAAGATCTCCCCTTTCCACCCCTAATGCCATGGATGAATAGTTGCAATTCTGTCCTCTAGAGAGGAGAATTCTGTGATGTTTATCGAACAAAAAACATCCACCACATCATTTAGGGGTGAAGGGTTAATGTGAGCCAAATTTTAGTTTTTTCATATTCCAAAGATGAAATCACATGTTTTGTATAAGTCATAAAATATTTAGATTTATTTGTGAAAATTTAAATTTATTTTGAATTTTTGAAATAAAAGTCAAAAAGCAATTCAATCATATCATATAGAACAAATGCTTAGAAATTCTGAAAATTCCGCCACAGGTGTAATTTATAAATTGAAGCATCAATGTGTAAGAAATTTCCATGTCATTCTATAATTAGAAATTTGGTCATTGGTGGTGGTTCTTGATCCAAAGTTCAAATTCCTTCACCCAAATCCAATTTTTTTTTCCAGTTATTGTGGTAAGTTAGTGATGATTCTCCTTGAACTAAGTCTTTTCCACACTACAGTATAAGCAGTGACAAGAAGTCTCGCAACAAAGCACATCCACTCTAAGAAAAAGCCTGGGGCCACAAAATGAACATAAGAGGAATTCACCAAACAGCCAACTTGATGGGGACACAGGGATAGATCACATTGTCAGTAAACTATCTTGTTTGTAATTACAAAAAATGATTCTACATGATGCTGGTAAGACCCTTGCTAAGAAATATGCTCACCTTTCCTCACCAGCATCTGAGGTCTTGAAAAATGCATAGTAAGCATCATGAAATCATTTTCTCAATATGCATGACACAAGAAAGAAATGGTGAGGCTTGATGGTTCCATCTATGCAACCCTCTGCAAAGTACACAGTTCATAATCACATGGTTGGAGGACACCTAAGAACCTGATTCAATATAAACAATGACACAAGTTCAAAAGATCGGAATCTACAATAACGTTACAGAGGCCGAACTGTGCCGAACACTACAATTTTCCCAATGTCTCCTGTATCTAATGATACTCAAGGAATCACCAATTATACCTTCTAATATCGTCGAGTCATTAAGAAGGGATCGGTGCTGTTGAAGGTGGAGAAGATTGGCTCCCTTTCGAATCGGATGTCAACGAGGAGACGACTCCTTTCAGAGGGCTCCAGCGGTTGAATGAATATGAAGGATTATTGAATGCTCTCACAGAATTAGCACACACAAGTAATGTGCCACCTTCATGCATAAGTACCTGCATCCAACTCTTTACAGTTAACTGAAAGTATCAATTTAGACAAGTTTTAGGTCCCTTCCCACCACGGCCCTTAGAATGCTCATTTCTAACTTCAACCTCTTACAGTTGCAGAAAGGCGTTCAATGTGGAAACCAATGTTTCGAGTTGGGGATCAAATCAAAAGCTTTTCTAAGCCAAATCCAATGTGACTGCACCCGACTACTAATTCTCCAGATTGGCCACACCATGAGCGATTAAAAATTTGCGATCCATGGTGATGGTGGCGATAGGAAACTTTGAATCTCACTAGCAACTACAAGTTGCAACCTCACCATAGTAGCCCAGAAGTTGAGTAGCACTCAACTCCAAGTCTCAAGGCATTTTATGTCACAAAAGGAGCCAATTTGACTTTGCAGTCGCTTCTTCCAATTTTAAATGAGGAAAAACGGTGCATAAGCAATTTCAAGCGAAAACATGACTAAAGAGGGAGAACGTACCGTGAGCCAAAGAGGAAGAACTCCTAATACTGAGGGCAAACCAGCAAGGCATATGGAAAATAGTGCAAGCCCAACACTTTGTTTAACCTGCAATAGTAGCATCTAAGATTATTGTGGAGAAAAGACACGTAATAGCATTCAGTTCTGACCAACATAATTGAAGGCATAAGATGACCATACAGCAACGCCTACATAGCTACTATGCTGTGCATACAAGCCTAGGGCAGAAAAATGAGAGACGCAGCATTCTTAGCCTATAAACAACAATCAACTCGCATAAGAGAAGTGCATTCAAGGTCAGCAAGGAAGAATCGTTCCGTTAATATAAACAGATCATACCAATGAAGTTGTTTGATGCGCTTTGGCGATAACAAAGGGTACACCATCAATTTCATTTTGTAGTAAAAGCACATCTGCCACTTGAACAGCGGTTGCACTTGCGTTCTTCGCAAGCACAATTCCTACTGTTGCAGCTGCTAATGCAGGACCGTCATTGATTCCGTCCCCAACCATTACAAGACCTCCACAGCCTGCTTCACAAGTAGTAAGAATAGAATATTATAAAACTAACATCACAGCCTGATTCAGAGGCAGATATAATACTTTGACTTCACGAAACTGAGATTCTAAAGGTTTCAACCTCACAAGCTATGAAGGGCCCATGCTTTGTTATATGACCCAATCCAAGGGCAGCTTCTAAAACATTGTGTTTTCTGAACATTACCTTCCTCTTGTGTCAAGAGCTTCACTCGAGAGAGCTTATCCTCTGGCTTCAGCCCTGCATGAAAATCATCAATGTCCACCGATTTTGCCACTCTTCTAGCGGTGGATGCATTATCTCCAGTCAACATCAATACTCGGAGGCCAGACAGCACCTTCAGCGTCTTCACTACAGTTGCTGCATTCTCCCTCAGTTCATCCTCAAAATGAAACAGCGTAATCTGAATAGTGCTCAATATCATATTAAAACATAGCGCCATATATTATATTAAACAAATGGATCCGGCAAGATCAAGCATCTCTACAAATAGTCACAAACTAGATTAACAATTAGGCACAACAAAAAATGTTGGATATATAAAATGGATCCTACTAATGCTCAACTCACAAGCATGTACTAAGGAGACACTGCATTGCAAACTACTGATAGACAGAACTACTAACAACCTACTGATTGCACACAGGAAGACAAACAGAAGTTTTCACAAAGCTACGATTCAGTAACAGGATTACCTTCTTATTCACAGAAAGTGCAGCCCGGACCAGCTCTTTACTATACACGGAATTGCCAGCAGCTTCCCTTATCTTTGCAGCCTCTGACAAGCTTGGTTCTGAAGATACCACATACTCCAGAGAGCCCAAGCGTGCCTTCTGACTCACCTTCTCTCCAACCTAACCACAACAACAAACAATGAGGGATTAGCCACACGACAGAAGCGGGCACTTATGTCGAGCTGAGTCCACATGGCTGGAATAACAGATGACAACTCTTCCTTTTCTCCATTTTCATGGACTTTCAAGTATCAGTGCCTAGAAGAAAAACATTTGCTTCCTCATTGCCAAGTCATCTTTCATGTGCCATATAAAATACCCAAAGCATGCGTGAATGAAAAAGGGGACTCTTCCCTCTATCTTGCCATTCCTCTCCAGTGGTAGCCACTTGCTCTAATAGAGCACTGGCATGCTCCCACTCCACTGCCTTTCCTCTAGTTTTCCTTTAGTGTGATAAGCATGTGAGAAACTAGAAATACGTCACTACAAGAACAATGTTAGGCACTGTAGAGTTCAGTTCAAAGATGCAGTATGTGGAGGATTACCTCTACATTAACAACAGCTGCTAGCCCTTGTCCAGGTATAGATTCAAAATTGTCAACTTCAACTCCAGGGAGATTCTTCCCTAGTGAGTGATCTACAACAGCCCTGCATAAGATACAAAAATCATATTGAGAATCTGGAACTTTCAAAAGCAAGCTGCTTACTAATATTATTAAAGCGTTAAATGATTTTGGGAAATTACCGTGCGATGGGATGAGTGGCCCCTCGTTCCATTGCGGCGGCAACGGCAAGTGCCTCTCCCTCACAATTGGGAGTGCAACACGTTTCTGAAAACAGTTGGTGACCGCGAAGTGGCTCTATTGCCTTGCATCGAAGCTCTCCAGTTGTAAGGGTTCCAGTCTTGTCAAATGCTACAGTGTCACAAGCAGCTAATGCATCGAACACCTCCCCTCCTTTCAAAAGAATGCCCTACGACACAAGCACCATGCACATGTTAGGTCAACTAGCTTGTTTCTCAACCGATGGCTATTGGTTGTATCAATTTGAAGCGTATTTTTTAACAAGTATAACCACAAACTGCTAATTGCTGCAACCAAAATAGAAAGAATCTTCAAAGGATTAATCAGCAACGTCCTCTTCCAAGACACGAAGACATTCAACTTGTTACCTTTTTAGCACAAGCGCTAATGGCAGTAGCATATGAAAGAGGGGCAACTGCCAAAGCACATGGTGAAGCAGCTACCATCAGACCTAATGCACGATATAGAGAGCCTCGAACGCCTGAAAGTACAAAAATCCAGTATTGAATACAAGTAAAACCTAAGTCTTCTGTGTGTCCCGACGACAAACTAAAGCAAGATTCTAGTAAGATTCAAAATTTCTGGAATCTGAAAAGAAATTTCACTTTGAGAATCGCTGGAATATATGATATCAGTAATCTTACATACAAAAAATGTCATATGTTCTGCAGACGAAATAAATTCATGATTCCGTAATCCCAATTAATTAGTAGGTAGAGTCTAGATTAAATGACCTTTGCTGACTTCAAAACACAGTACCTTCAGAGCTCAGAAAAGGCCAATTGAACATAACAGGGCCAAGTAGAGCAACAGCAGCTGACATGGCCAGCACTAGTTGACTATAACGTTCAGTGAATTCATCCAGCCACCGCTCCAATTTTGGCCTGCTTGATTGTGCCTCTTCAGTCAATTTCATGATTCGGGCCACTGTCGACTCTGACCAAACCTTTCTTGCCTGAAGAATCGCGGAATCAGGTCATTTGTAGGAAATCAGGCCAAAAAAACGACTGTAAAATACAATCAAGTCTCATTTTCAGCACAATATTGTAAAATATCCAGAAACTGACGTGCAGGAAGCATCCAATCTTTCATACAAGAACCTAGACTTGGAAAATGCTCACACAAGCAACAAGAAAATAGAGCGTTGAATACCTTCACGATCATGATTCCATCCAAGTTGCGGGCTCCACCAGGAATAGCATCTCCTGCTTGCTTCTCAACAGGGGTGGCCTCTCCTGTCAGATGCTCAACTGTAACTGTAGCCTTCCCTTCATACACATCTCCATCCACCGGAACTACCTGCACGACACCCGCTTCCAGATCAAAAAATTTGCTTCTAAGCTTTGATGTTTGCAAAGAAAACCAGGCACTATCATCACCATAGCATGCAGAGAAACTTAAAATAGCATGAAGACTTTGATGGTCATACCTCACCCGCTTTAACCAGCACATAAGAACCTACAGCAACATCTTTTACAGGCAGCTTTTTGTAAGGCACTGACGACAGTGAAGGAGCTTTTCTCTGATCAAAATCATCCAAAACAAGAGCGAACTCAGGATTTCTGTCTTTCAGCGCCTTCACATCACCCAATGCCTTTTCTGTGAAATGATCCTCCGCTGCAGAAACGTATATATTCAATGTCACAAGCCGATAAAAACCAAACTTGTTCGAGTTTTGGTGACCGCAAAAGCCCACACACTCAAACCACAGAACTACCGTGCATATACTGTCTGTCAATCAACCACCTTCACTGACCCTGAACTCTGAACCATACCAAGGTGAGACAAGCCGAACATCGCCAGAAGAAGGCCGCCTTCCAGAGCGCTTCCCATAAACACTGACGCCAAAGCTGCAAATGCCATGAGAACATGAATATTGACGCTTCCTCCTGCCACGTCTATGGTCGCATCTAACAGAGCTGGCACCTGCGCGTAAAACAGTATAAGTCCGAACCATTTCAACAACAAATTGCAAGAGGTGGACCTAAAATGCGCAAACGATAAACCCTGTAAACTCAGTTTTCGTCGATGCCGCCAGATTACTTCAGATCATACCTGCAGCCTTAAAAGGCATTACTTCATTTCATTTTTCACTATTTCAGCAGTGATCCGATCCTCTGATAACCCTGATACCCATCAAACCTGCCAACATTCTAGGGCAGTAGCAACGACCAGTCACTGACCATAAGATTACCATCAATCTGCCTTATCACTCAATGCAGCATGAAAAACTAGCTGCAGTGGAACACAGCCAACAAGTCAACCAACAAATTTATTGACTAAGAAATTGTCGTCAAGAGAAACATACCCCTGTTAGAGGAAGCGCAGGAATTACGAGAAGATTTTGATAAGCGGCAGCCTTGGGGAGGATGAATGGCAAAACGGCTCCCAGCAACAAAAGAACAGTGGAAACACATACAACCGTAAGATTCTCTCTCCATGCGTCCGCAATTGCGGCAATTCCAAGGACTTCGGACGCCCTCTTTATAAAATTCTGTACAGCGTTTAAGGTGGCCGCATGTCCGTGGCTATGTCCGTGACTGCAACCGTGAGAATGTGCTCCATGTTCCTCGTGAGAATGAGAGTGGTCATGATCACACGATCCGTCCGTGTGATCGTGCTTTTCTTCCTCCTACCACAACAAACAGTTTTTAATAAAATGAGGGTATGATAAACCAACAAACAAAATACAAGAAAATTTATAAAACATTCGTCCAGCAAGTGAATATGTTTGTTCAGTCGCAAGCTTTAAGGTAGAGGAACCTAATTGAGTCGCCCTGAAATATTGTGAGACGATTACATACTGACTTTGTAAATGTATGAGACCTTAACATACGAATTCGTGATGGAATTATGCCATCTCCCAGCAGAACTTTGAACCCTCGTAATATTTTCATAGAGTATCCAGATAATACTTTCTTTGGTGCGTTGAAACCCAACTCGATTTGCTAGTAAGAATGTAACCATTGTCGTAGAAGTAAATATGCTCAACGCTGAAAATGTCGCTCTTAGGTGCGGTTTTCTTTAAGACTTCAACCCCAGCTGTTACCAAAATAATCAGACCCTAAATCCAATGAGAGGAGCGCCCTTACATGAGATTCATGGTGGTCATGGCCATGCTGGCTACTTGTCGACGAATGCGAATGTTGCGAACTGAAAGCAAGCACTACTCGAGCAGCTACTGACGCGCCCAACAAAACCTTGAACAACCTAGTATCGGGAGCTTTGTTTGCACCGAAACTGGAATTATTGACCCTGAGTGCGCAAATTGCTTGCAGTCGATTACCTGCACAAACCAAAGCGACACAAATCAAGTAAATTGATGACGCTGAGCAATGTACTTATACACTCACAGAACTCTACCTCACGGATCCATACAGCCAATGTTGGCTTCTATTCAGATGCACACCAAACCAGCACTGGAAAAAACAAAACGGATTGCATTTCGCCAACGATATACAATGATAAATCACGATTCGAAGTCCTAAAACCTCCCTCGATCAATTCCCACACGAACACAACCTTCCCGAAAACGAAGATAACTAGAACCACAAAATACATATAATGAAGCAGCAACAGCAGCAACAGTAGTCTTCTGAAGTGGATTCAGAACGCAGAGTAATTAAGCTACACACAACCCTAGTTCATGAAAACGTATCACTACAGCAAATGTTGGCTTTCAATTATAGCGCTCGCCAAACCCAAACTGCTAGAACCTAAACTGGCAGCGATTTCGCCCACCAAATGCCATGATAATCACAATTCGACGCTTCATAAACCTCCCGCAGTCAATGACCACAAAAAACACAATCCAAACAGAGCACAAATAAGTCGAATTTCGCAAGAGTAAAGCCCAAGAGCACACCTCCACAAGCGTCATTCCCACCGAAATTCTTACGACGCTGCGCTGCTCCATGGAAAGCTTCTCGCCTCCGCTTGCTGGCAAACCCTAGCGCGACCTCCCTGCTCGGGACGATTCCGTTTGTCTTGTGACTTGGATAGGATCCCGAAAAAACAACCCCGGACTTGGAATTAAGCGTCAAGGGGCTGCCAGAAGCCCCAACGCAGCATATCAACATGGCGGACATCGTAAAATCCTGCCTACCTACATTTGTGTCATGGCCATGGACACAATCAATTGTTGCAAAAGCAGAGGCTGAAGGCAATGAAGAGCTGGGATTCACAGTAAGGCAACCTCCGGTGGTCGGAAACGAAGTCCGTTGGTCGAAGGGACTAACCAACAGTAGGAAGCCATGTGTCGACACGAGGATTTGCTTTTGAAATGTGGACCAGAATGTGCATACAGTGTCCTCATTCGTGGAACATATGGAGTCACCTCGGGCCTCCACGAGGAAAGAGTTTCTGAGCACCGCCACCAATTTTCAAGCACTCAAACATACTGTGGAAACATACATGTGATGCCATGAGTCAATTGTGTTCTCATGGTCGCTAATGCAAAGATTGTTAAACACAAGATGGCACTCATTCAAGGGCCATTTACACACCTAGACACTTTCTCTGTACAGCACACAACAACTTTTCATATATATTATTTGCTAAGTGTGGAGGCGGTGGAATTCTTCGCTGTCAAATCGCTGACCTTACAATTTTAGGCAATGAGTTGCAAGTTTAGGCAATGAGACAATTTTAGGATATTGATTAGGAGGATGTCGACCATTTAACAGAACTTCATAACCTTCTGTCTGCGGTATCCAGATCACGCATTCTCTTCGATCTTGCATTTGTTAACAAGGGCATATAATCCACTTGATTAGTCTAATGATAGTAACTATGTTCACGGCCACACGTGATGACTTTGAGAGTCCCTAGGACTCTTCAAAGCACTATATAACAGGGTGCAGTTCCGTTACAGTCTCAGAGTTGTAGTTGCTGCTTATGTCAAGATGTTCATTATAGGGTCAAGTACAGGTTTGATGGACAACCAGGAGTGTGAGTACAGGAATTCGAGCATTATCTCCGATCATGTACCGAAAGGTCTGTGCCGAGACTAGAGAGGATCACGCTGGAAAGAAGTCGCTGCTGCCACTGCTGCATTGGCCCTGTCCAGTCTCTCCACGGCCCTCTCTGTGTGTTTTCTGCCATGAAAGAGTTGCCAACATCCAGGCATTCTTAGTTCTTCGTAGTGACTCCAGGCGCCCTGGGTGTGTTTCCACCAAAGAGGGCTAACTTCCTTTGCACACTTGAGGTGGAGCTCCATGGTGAAATCGCATCCAGGATGCTCGAGCTACGAAAAGGGCTGCTGAGTTGCCAGGATGCGGGAGTGGATGATTGTGTACACCAATATGTGCACGCTATTGCGAGAGAGGAGACATCAGGAGGCAGTTGGAAGCCTTCAACTTCCTGCGTGCAAATCCTGAGCCTTGATGGATTTCTGCGCGTGAATTTGAAGGCTCCCAGCCTTTCCTGAATACGGGGACAATAATACAGCCATTCCAGTCAGTCATTCTTCGATTCAGAGTCGAAAACATTATATCTATTTCAGAGGAGGATTCGATACATGTGTTCTCAAACTCCAGTAGTTTCATACATCAGATCCTGCCTGAATCGTGCAGCCACAAGACCATACTAGGATAGGGTAGATATACTGATGACCCAGGTGCTATTTCCCATTTGAACTCGGCAGCGACTCATACACTAAACGACTGGAGTACAGTAAATGGCCATACGGATCATATTAACGTGCTGCTCGAAATACTAAAAGTAGGCGTGGAACTCAAATGTACTCGGAATATCGCAAAGCGCTCAGAATTTAGCCTCTGCACAAGTGTCAATGAAGTGCATGTCAGTCGAATATTACCATAACTACAGTAGTATCTATCTAGAACCTATTATCCACGTAGGCAAAGTAGATGGATACCTGATAAACATACTTTTGCAGCATGCGAAGTCACAGAAATTTCTTGGCAGAGTAGCTAATACCTGACAACGCTAGACAGGTTCGTTAAACACCGCTAAACACAGTATCCACGGTCCAATATAGTCAGTGTAAGTAACTTAGTTGTATACCTTGAAACGTAATCGTCGCATGTGCAAATGCAAGTTTGCTCCATTAGCTACCAAATATACAACGTCGCCAACTCGCAGGGATTAAAATGTGCATGAGATAGATGTGTATGCAAAATACCTCCATAATATCCACTTCAAATAAGCCGTCGATCTTGGGCCAAGATATGTTCAGTTCTAGACCCTCCGGAGATGAAGCACCTTCGGTGGTTGAAGTTTGTCAAACACCATTAAAAGACGGTAAGCCCATTGGACAAACCTCCAAAGTCCATCCAAGGAGGGGAATTAACTTGTCGTTAAGCTTTCCGTTTTCTCTTGCTGAGGGACTTCAGGAAATATCCAATCAGTTGAGAATACGTTTGATGATCCATAGCTTGTCCTTCCATGTTCCTAGAAAGAGTCTGACAAGCAAGAAGAAACCCCCCTCTTCCAAAAACCTCGAACACTAAAGGATCCGTCTCAATCTCTGCTACAAGATCAAGGTTCCTGAACTCAACCAACTCTTCCAATAGCTTTGGTCGCAGGTCCTCTTCAATGAAAACATCGATTACCGCTCCGTAAGTTACTAAGTCAGGAGCAATGCCGTTATTCTGCATTGTAATGACCAATTCATGCAGCTCCCAGAACTGTTTCATACGGCTGTATGCTAAGGCCATTATATTACAAGTCGTCACATCTGGGAAGAAACCCGCATATTTCATGTTCTCGAATTCCATTTTCAAGTCCTTCATTGCGAAATTGGCTGCACGAGATATTAGGAGAGCGTTCCAAAGGTAGTTCCCAACTGTCCGTCTTCTCAAGCCAACCCTTTTCACGAACACACTCAGCTGAAAGAACAAACTATTCTTCACGTATGCCCCCACCATCGCTTTGATTGTCAGATGACCGGGAATGAACGAGTATTTCGTCAAAATCTCATAGTGTTTCTCCATCTCCTTGACTAAACCAGCTTCTGCATAGGCCTGGACTACTGCATTCAGAGTAGGTGAGTCGGCGAACATGTCATTGCGACTCATTTCTTTCGCTGTCAGTTGCATTTTTTCGAAAAGCCCTCCGCGCGCGTAGGCTTTAATCATGGTTCTGTAAGTAAATTCATCTGCAAGAACACCGTGGGTCTTCATTCTGTTGAAAGTTCGCCACATGCTATCATACATCCCATGTTTGCCGTACGCGTGTATGAGGCCTGTTCAAAGCAGAACACCACAAGGTACACACCGCATTCAAACACTACGACAACGTAATAAATACAAATTCTCATGTGATGTCAAACAGAAAATAGATGTACGTGAAAAGTCAACGCACTATCTGACTGACAAAACGATAGGGGATGCTTGAGAGTTGAGACCGACCTGTATATGATACAGCATTAGGTTTGGCATCGCCAGACAAAACCATGTCTTTCAGAATCAGTTCAGCCTCTTCAAATTGCCCACGTTCTGCATAACTCTGAAGAAGACAAGTGTAGGTAACCACGCTCGGGCGAAGACCTAATTCACACATCTCAACAAATAGTGCTCGAGCTTCTGTTGGCATCTGCGCTTGACCAAGCATACGAATAAACTTCGTGTAGTGGAGTTCACATCGTCGGTAACCATCTTGCTGCTTCCACCATTCAAACACCTGGATTTTAAAATCAACCAACAAGCACACCACTTTAGCAATTCAATATTAGAAGTAAGAAGACCACTGGAATTTAAAGAAATAGACAGAGACACACTCATCCCTTGATTCCACATGCGTGGGATTTGAACCCCTAAGTGCACAAATGACCAGAAACGGCCACTTCCATGTCTAATGGAGTTGCAATAAATCAAACCACTCAAGCGCAGGTAACAAAGGTACCAGCCCTACATTATTGAACAGGCGAAATAGGATGTCAAAGTTAATAGAGTTAACAATTAGATTCCAAAGAGAACTTTCTACTTTGAGCTTGGACACTTAAGGGGTTCATAGATTTACCTCCAGAGCCTCGTGCATTCGGCGATGTGAATGTAAGTACTCCACCACGGCCCAAAACACCGGTGGACTCCACTCATTCGTGCTCTTCAAGACATCAAAAGGGCTGCGCCCTGATCGAAGCTCCTTCACCACATCGGCCCTCTTCTGTTTTCCAGATTTCTTGCGAGGCATTTCGTTCCGCACCGGATTCTCATCTTCTTCCAGGTGGAGTACTGTGCCTGCATCATCCATGGCCATCGCAAATGAGGAAGGGAAATACGCAGCTCGTAAGGATGACGTCCAACAGAAACTTAGACAACCGAGTATAAGGAGTTTTGTTTGCACCGAAACTGGAATCATTAACCCTGAGTGCCCAAATAAATTGCAGCCGATTTCCTGCACAAACCAAACCAATACAACACACACAAATTGAGAACGCGGATTATTGTAAATAAACAATCCTACCTCATGGATCCCTACAGCCAATGTTGGCTTCAATTAAGATGCGCACCACACCGGCAGACAAAACCAAAACTGGCAGAAACGTTCGCCCACAATACATCATGAAAATAAATCAAAATTCGACGCCCTACAAACCTCCTGCGATCAAGCTGCACGAGAACACAGCCGAAAACCCCCACAAAAAGTCGATTCTAGCAAGAGCGAAGCCCAAGCACGCACCTCCACATGCTCCATTCCCACCAAACAAATTAAGACGTTGTGATGCTCCACCGAAAGCTACTCGTCTTTGATTGCCAAAAAACCCTAGCGCGACCTCCCTGCTCGGAATGATTTGAAATGTTTTGAGCCTTGGATTGGATGCCGAAAAAACTACCCCGGACTTGGAATTGAGCGTCAAGGGGCTGCGATGGGCAGCCCCTTGGCAGCATATCACCATGCCAGACATCGCAAAAAACTGCCTACTTAAGAGTCATGGCGATGGACACAAGCGATTGCTGCAAACAGAGGCTGCAGACAACGAAGGAATGCCCCGGGATTCAGAACCAGAAGCCAGATAATCTGCAATATCCTCTAGACCTATACCGCAACTCAAGGCAGCAACTCTCACGAAAGTGTCCTCGTCCGAAATCATCCTCGTGTGTATCCTCCAAACCACCACTCACTTCGCCAATTCGAATTAAAAAAATTCGACCTCAGATGCAGATGCGATCCACAAAGCTCCAAACCCTAATTCACACACCAAATCTCCCACAACAACGGCCTCAATTTCGATCCAGCAACAAAGGCCGGTCAAGAAGGAGGTGCTGTTCAAGCCACTGAATGGGCTCGAAATTGGACGGATTCTGCCTAAATGGGGGTCGTTGAAATCACGAGTACAACAGGAATTCGACGAGGAAGTGCTGTAGCGAGAATTCGAACGGCGAAGTGCGAAATTCGGGAAAAGAGTGTGCGGAGAACGGATTGAAAGTTCGTTGAAATTAGGACATCACCCAACTTCGCTCGTCAGAATTTGGACTCGTCAAAGACGCCCGCCTCCGCATTCTTCGTCCATGGGCGTGTGCAGTACATTGAAAATTTTCCAAAACCCTAAACCCTGCGACCTTCATAAAACCTAAACCATGTCTGTTGCTCAAACTATCAGAGGGCACTGATGACAAGGTTGTCTGCCATGGACGCAAGACGGACGGGGGGAAGCCACAAGTGGTATGGCAGTTTGGAGGTTTATACGCCAAATAAATTAAGTTATGGTTTCAGAAGAATTCAGACATAAGATCTTCATTTTTGTTAGCTTGTTACCTTCAAAATTCAAAATCTTGCATAGAAAAATGTGAAGTATCAAGTGATGGTGTAAAGTTACATTGTAGAAGAATAAATGAACTTGCTTTTTCAACATACATGAATGCACTTCACCTATTTTATCTCCCTCAATAAGCTCTTGAAGACTTTCATAATCTATTACAGTAGAACCTCCCTAATTCAATCCTCTCTAATTCAATAAAGTTTTATTAGACCGCATTGATTGTTGGTCCCAACTTAACAATATGAACTACATACAAAGATCATGCCCCTCCCTAATGCAATAACCTCTCTTATCTAATGTGTCAAACCAATCCTAATCAGGGCTTTTTTTTTCTGGCGAAATTTCGCTAGATCTATCAGAATTTGACCAACGTGACTCTGTCCCTCCAAAATCTGGCCTCTGCAGTGAAGCCAGCACAGGGGACACTAGTCCAAAAAAAAAACCCTGGTCCTAATCTTATTGCTTAAGAGAGGTTCTACTGTAGTAGCCACTATGACTCTAAGGGGTGAAACTTTTTTTGTTCATACTCAAATATGAGTGATTTTCATTTTCATCTATTATATACAGTATACCTTTACTCATAGAATGTTGAGATCATGGAATTAAGTTCACATCATATTGGGATTTTATAGGAACTTTTTTCAAAAAAATATTGAATATTCATTAGATTAACATTTTAGACTTTTTATTTTTTTCAACTTTATTTTGAGATTTAAAATGATTCTTTTGGTATTTTAAATAAATGAAAAACTATCGAAATGAATATTTCCAAGTTTGTAGTTTGAGAGCATATACCCATGTTTTTGAATATAGAATGCCATTGAATACTGGATTCCACTTTATATTGTGATGTTTTACACTAATATATACAAATTATTCATCAAAAAAATTGAGACTCTTATAACTTATAGAAGACATGCTTTTTCATTTTTTAACCCCTAAATGTGTCGACGTCCATTTTTTAGACAATGAATAGATTGAAACTCTAATTTCTTCCTCCTAACTACTTAGATGAAAGTTATTTTAATTTGTGAAGATACGTTATCAAGTTTTTGTCTTATCTAAAGGTTGGATTTGGTGTTATTAGAGTTTATATTTTTCTAAAATTACAAATGTGCAAGTATGTCAAGTGGTCAAACTGCATTGACTTCAGTTCAAAATTGGATTAGCCAAAATGAGGTCATAGATAGAAAGAACACAAAAATTTCAAAAAATCACCATGTGAAGAGAACCTCATTTCAAATCCATTCCAACAAATTTTACTCAAAAAATGATAATATTTTACTTGCAATCAAATTTTGAAGGAATTTTGGAATTTCTCTTTCAAAATTTATAAAAAAAATATTGGTGATAACATAGGTGAATCTAACCATACAGATGGAATCTACAAATCAAAATCTACAACTTTTATTTGCATTTCAATTCCAAATTATGCTTCCAAATAGCACTTTATAATGATTTTTCTCAAATCATCAATTTTAGAGATGAATCTGGACATTTAGGGGTTAAACGTTAACCCCAAAAGGACCAACATGCGTTTTTTTGGCTATATAGCAATTTGGGGTAGGTATGTGTGACTAGAGATTTTCATATTTTTGACCCAAATTTTAATAGAAGGTAGGAAAGAGAAATATCTTTTTTATTTGCACTAAATTTCATGACATTCAATAATATGAGTCAAAAGTTATGACCTAATTTGTTACTTTTTTCATAAATGGGTAGTGAAGGCAGATTAGAAAAAATCACTTTTTTCATAAACAAAAATTTGAAATTAATTTTGTAGAGTTTTATATAAGTGGAAAGCTTTGAATCATTCCATTTTGATCGATGAGTCAAAGTTATGAGGAGTTTTACAGTGCAGTTAGTTATAGATTTTCTACTCTAAAATAAACTTTGAAGTCCTTTATTTTACTCAATTTTCAATATTTTGGGAAAAAATAAAATAGGGAAGTTCTTACTACAATCTTCACCATTCATTTTTTATATTTAGATTGACATGACAAATAATTCAAAAGTATGCATATGGAGATTGTTTAAGAATTGCAAAAATGAAATAGGTAAGTTCTTATTTAAATCTTCATCCTTTATTTTTAAAGTCATTGTGTTAAATAGTATATGAGTAGTATGTTCCTTTGAGAATTACAAAATAAATGGGTACATTCTTATTTCAATCTTCAACCCTTTATTTTAAATTTTTAGATCAATGCGACATTTAATACATGAGTAGGATGATTCCTTGAGAATTACGAAATCAAATGAAAAAACTCTTATTTAAATCTCCAACCATGATTTTTTACTTTTAAGAGTCTTAGAGAAGTTCAAGAAATAAACAAGGAAGTTCTTCTTTAAAATCTCTATCCTATATTTATTTATTTATAAAATTTCTATTACATGAGTTGGATGATTATTTGAGAATTGCAAAATATAAAATGGGTGAGTTCTTACTTAAATCTTTATCCATTATTTTTGAAGGAGATTGATAATTTTGTTTACTTTGGGTAGCCCCTTTTGTACTTGCTATTCATATGGTCACTCTACAAGCATGTGTTAATTGAGGGGGGAAAATGTCCTTTGAAGGAGATTTGTCTTTTTCTCTAACCACAATTGTCCCACCCTGCATGCCCCCTTTGAAAGAGAAGCAATGTCTTTTAAAGGAGATTGACCTTATCTTCTATCTAAGGTGGCCCTACCAATGTTCTCTCCTACATGTTCTTGACAACACCCAAAATTTTCAAATTTCAATTTCTTAAAATGAATCTATCTTAAAGATTTTTAAAAATAGAATTTTATACTAAATTTACTACATTCTTGACAATGAGACTTCTATTGAGAGTATTTCTAAAAGTGCCATTAAACCATTTGCTTACATAATTGCGATTGGTTGAATATTGATTCTCTAGATTTTGATTTTATAACCAAGGTATGTGATAGTTTCAAGGGTCTAGAGAGATTCTACTTTGAAAATTCATAGTAATTACATGTCTTATCTAAAAAATCTATTATTCCAAAAATTCACGATCTTTAATTGTTAATACTACAAAACTATTTTTATCTAGAAAAGGTGCCTCCAACAATGTTAAATTTTTTTATTTTGACACTTCTGAATGCGGTCATTGCATACAACCCCATAGATCCCTTGAAGAAATGAAATGTTTGATAAAGGAAATTGGCCTTCTCCTCTATCGGTTGTTGCTCCACTTGTTGCGCCCCTTAGTGATACTTACTACCTTAAGTTCACCTTCTAGTGCTTTCCAAGCACTTAACCTTCTAGTGACACCAAGGGCCATGCTCTCCTAACACTACACATGCCACGCATCCACAACGTTAGGTTCCAACTCAAGTCACGGGGTTTACCATTCTTCCGTGACTTCCAATACTTTCTATTCCAACCCTTAACTCCCACAAGACACCGAGCATGTCATTTGATGACTTAGGGTGGAACTTTCATTGATTTCCAAGCACTTGGTGGAGGCAATACTCCCCACCGGTGCTAACCGCCCTTGAATGGAACCCAATTCCTCACTAGGCTCAACCCAACTCATTTCGGGACTCACTAATTGGGACTCACCAAACGAGACTCACACCATGGCCTAGTGTAGAGTGGGACACTACCCAACTGGTATTAAGGAGTGTATAAGCACTCCATGGTAACACACAAATGGTGGTGAGGCTCCAATACTAACTTCACCACTCGGGATCACTTTGGCTCACCATAGTACCATCTGGGAGTGAGGAGGAAGACCACCCCTCCTCATAGTACTCTCTGCGGGATTCGATAGCCTCTCCATACTAGAGGTCACCGGGAACCCCCAAGATGCTCCCTATCTTGGAAAACCACTCAATTCCAAGTGGTTTCCCCCAAATTGGCCCCCCCAATCTTCCCAATCTTCCCATCGGGATAACTTTTAACTCAGAGCTCCGAATCCCAAGTGCAAGCCCATTTTCATGATCTACATTTTTTGTAGATCACCATGTACTATTCACTTTACTCAATACGACAAGTATTGAGAAAGTTATGGCCCTTTAAAGGTACGAGTCCCCCGGGAGGTATAGTTCTCTGAGACTCCACCTTCTTTGGATGTCCATAACTTTTAGCTCACAGCTCATCTCTTCATGAGCCTTAGCATTTTAGAAAGCTTGTCTCCTTAGTTTTCCAATGATATGCGGCATTCCCTATTTGGCTCAAAGGACACCTCCCAAACCTTGTTTCCCACATCCCCATGCCTCGGGATGCGGCCGGGACATTGCCAACTTTGAAGAGTCATAACTTTTGACTCCCAACTCGAATTCTTGCGTTGTTTGAACCCATAGATGTGTCTTCTGACAAGATTTCCAAGCATGTGCGACACGCCCCCTAATTCATCCGGATCAAAGCGTTACGATGCTCTGATTGCTCGGGACTCCCAGTCCTCCTCACTCCATCTCTTGCAAGGCTTGAGGAGTCACCCCCAACGTCCCCCTTGCTCACCAAGGTGGCAAGAGCACGCCTCTTGATGAGGGTCGTGACACCTATAAAGAAAAAAGCGGAGATATTTCAAAATTTTACTATTAACAATAAAATTTTAGCCCTATTACCATAGACTTATGACCATGGTAGCATGGCTACCAAGCACGCTTCACTCGGCTTGGTGTGTTGGCAATTCAAGGATTAAACCCCTAAAGGACCAAACTACATTTTTGGGCAGCCCACTACGAATGGATTTTTTATTTTATCTTTGGGTAGCTTGGGGAGGTCAAAAAAATTCTGAAACAATCATTCTCTTAAGAAATAAAATTTTGAAATTAGTTTTCTAGATTTATATATGCGTGGAATGCTTTGAATCATCCCATTTTGATTAATGAGATGAAAGTTATGAGGAGTTTTAGTTTATGGGTAGTTATGGAATCTCTATGCTAAAATAAACTTTGAAGTTCTTTATTTTACTCAATTTTTAATATTTTCGAAAAAAATAAATTGGATGTAGATTGTTTATTACAACTTTACAAATCTTGGGATTGGAATTTTTCAATTCCATAACTAAATTCTTAACAATTTAGTGGTTTGAATAATTTTCTACCTCTTTCTACTTTCAATTTTTTTTGATATATTGTACAATTCCAATAATCTTAAATTTTTCCAACATATAGCCAACTTGCCTTGAAGAATGAATCCAAAGAGTTACCATCATTTTGGACATTTTTTCATGCAAATGTGACCTTGTGAAGTGTTGTTGCCTGGATTTTCGAAGGGCCAACAAATGGATTTCTATGAATTCAAATGCTAATATCTTTCAATATACATGGTGGAAATTTCTGAAATTTTTTCTACATCTTCTCAAACCAACTAACTATAAGACCCTATGGTTACATGTGTCCAAAAGTACTTTTAAAAAAAATGGTACTCGTACTAGAAATGGCAGTTTTGGAGCATTTTGGGTGAAAACTTAGTCAAAAACCTTTAGGGGTTAATCCATTGAGAGTCCCATTTTTTTCTTGTCACAAAATCTAAGAGCCCTAGTTCTAGTCTCAATACCAAGAAGGAAAAGCGTGGTCAAGTGAAGAAAAAATTGATATCGTATTCTTATAATTAGCAATATTTTTTTTTAACAATATTTTTTAAGAAATTGTCACTTATCCTAATGCTTGTATGAAAGCTCAAATCTAAAACAATCCAAGTCATTAGCAGCTCGAGCAATTGAAGAGACTTTGCAATGTTGTTTTAAAGTAGGATGACCCATTGTTGTCCCTTGGATTGTCACACATATTGAAATTGATTGAATTCACAATTTTTTTGCAATAAAACGTAAAATTTCAGAAATATTGACATGTATACATATTTGTCAATGCATTTTTGAAGGAAGAAAGACTCATTATAGGTAATCTAAAGGAAAACATACAACTTCCTATTGTTGTCTATAGGGGAGAGTATTATCATCCATTTGAATTCTAATGTGGTTCTTTTAGCTCCTTGCATAGTTGCAATGGTAATCCAAAAGTGTTGCTTAAGATAGTGGAATAATGAAAGAACCTTTTGTCATTGTGGTGTTCATTAAAGTTATAAAATCATGACTTTTTAGCCCAATTCCAACCTTGTCAACTCCAATCTACATTGAAGTGGTCATAATGCCATCTCTTTAAAGTTTTCACTACATTAGGATGCAACAAGATACAATTGGGTCAAAAGTGAATGAGCACAATTGGATTGGGGTGATTTGGGCTAGTTTGCGTTATGAGTATGTCATACTCAAGAATGTAATTACAACCATACTTGACTTGACTTGACTTAGCTCATGTTGTTGCTTGGTCAACAGTGAAACCTAATTTCAAAGTCAATTTCATTGAATTGGTGACCAGTGTGCAACTGTTCTGTTGAAAATGGAAATGACTGAAATGTAAATCTTTGTCAACAGTAAGTAATTAGGTGCTCTTTGTGTTAGTTTTAGGTCTTGACACATAATGAAATCAAATGCATCAGAAGGACAAAAATACTGAAACTGTCTTGAACCGTAAGCAGTAAAGAGAAACTAACCAACAACAAATACGACCATAGTGAAATCTCTCACAAAGATCCACCCACATGACATGACCCATTTGAGATCCCAGTAAAAGATAGAAAACACTAAAACCTACAATTCCCCATTTAGAATCATGGCATTTCAATAAAATCTGATCACATTCTTCAGTAGTGTTGATCTTGAGTGCTTTTGATGTAGCATTGAAAACAAACAGATCACAAAAATAACATACCTTAAAACTAGTAATGCCAACAATGATGTGGCTCCAACCCTCTGTGACATAAAAAACAAGTCACTGTGGCATGAATTCCTAAGTTAGAATGCTACTTTAGAACGATGATGACTTATGATCGACTCATGAGTCAAGAAGTTTGCTTTCAAATGTTGAATTCAACACATGAGTGGGGAGAGCAGGCGTCAACAGAAGTAAAGGACAGAGGATCACTTATCCTTGAATTTTCACATTCTCCCTTGAAGAGCAGATGGGCCCAAGGTGTGGAGCAAATTTCAAGAATATTATGGACAGAGATCACTTGTGCAAAGAAAAATAAAATATAATGCATTGTGTTGAGTTCATTAGGAGCATTGTAAACTCTAAATCCAGAATCAAAGTGGTAACTGAGCAACTATCTTAGTTCCCAGTAGAAACTGATTTTCATCCCATACTAAGTTAACTTATTCAGTTCTTCAAGTTCAGATACTTAACCCCTTTTGGATGTTATGGCCAAAAATGGCCTACTGTTTCCTGTATTCTTCCATTTCAGAGGTGTAACTTGTATTTCCTGAAAATACGAGCAACTACAAGTATGGGGGCAAAGTCAAGGAGAATTTTTAGGGTTTTAAAAAAAACAAAACCCTGAAAGTATGTAGCTTCGCAACCTGCGAGAACAAGTGTTTTCGTGTATTTGAGTGTATACGTAGCTTACAAATTAGAAATCTTGGGTGGTGCGCGGTGTTAGATACATTGATTCATGGACAGGTTGAGCCGGTCATTGGCAGTTGCGGTACATCCGTGGAGAGGGACGTCTCCTTGGATTCCGTGAGGGTGTGTTTGTTGATGAGGAGTGTTGCGGTTATACACAATTGTTTAGTAGTTCCTCAAGCAAGAGGATCGAATTAGCAATCTGAGAAGCAGATTTTTGTGCGGAAGCCGCCTACCAAGAGATTGTGACAAGGGAGAGTGGAAAATGCATCCTTTAGAAGTGATGCGGGGTATAAGAGATACGCTATGCCTTGAAGAAGCACACCTTTGTCTTAGTAGTGATTGTTCATGGAGAGGGGAAATTTGGCAAAGGAAGAAGAACTTAGGGTTAGAATTCAAGGATTGGAGGAGCTGCAACTGTGGTTTCGGGCGCAGGGACTATCAGAGGGAGGGGTCCAAAAAATTGCTAGACCCTGCGACAGAGTATACCTTGAGGCATAGCTGTGGCCCAACAAGTGGAATCGACGAGGAACGTTTGATGAGGCGGATCGGTGTCGATACTTGTGGTATCGTCATGTGGCTAGATTGCTCGGTTGGTGTGAACAAAAGCAATTCCCAGAATTTGTGAAGGACATCCTCCGGCGGGATATCTATCCAACTCCAGCTTCTGATGAAGAAGCTCGCTCGTGCGAGAGCAGGCTTCGGCAACTACACCCAACAGCCGCTATTGTCACCGCTCACGGAGGGTCTGCAAGGAACATGCCGGGTAAGCTTTTGCCCCCTTCCATTTTTGACCAGTCCAATTGTGAATGCAACGTGAATGCAATGTTTGCAATAGTGGTGGCCATGAAGTGGTCTGCTTCAGTTTGTTTTCAGTTCCAATAGCAAATTCGAACCCCCATTTATGTAAACCCTAACCAACGAAGGACTGAGGTCTCAGGTAAAACCCGAAGCCCTTGTTGTCTTACTGGACAACGATCAAAATTTTAGGGCTTCCTAATCCTGCCATGATCGAAATTTTAGGACATTCAATCAAGTTTGTCAAGGAATTATTCATGCAACATATATGCAATGGGCTTGTTCAAAGTGTTGAGTGAGTGTAGAGCATGTGTCATCCCATACTTGAGGCTAGTTAGTGCTCTCAGTTTCAATAAAGTGTCACTACCGATTCAGGTTGCCAAAAATTGTGACATTTGATCATCCATTTGTACAAAGCTCTTTTGAGTTTTAGCTTTTGGCTAGGAGTTTGATCAAAGATTAGAACTAATGAATTTCCTCATTGTGGAACTTTGCAAGGACAGTTCAAACTTCTCTTTACTCTTTTGCTAGCGGATAAAAATTCTCTTTACATCTAGGTGTCCTTGATCAGTTTGTGATTATTTATTCAAATGTGCTCATTGCATTTACAATTGTTGGCAATTGTCACTAAAAATGAATGTAGCCCATCAATGTTTCAATTATCTTATTTCATAAATGTTCATACGGATTTTGATTAGTCCTTCACGGTCAATTTGAAGCAAACATAGAAATACAGATTCTGATTTGTGTACAATAGGTGTTACATGCACATGATGTACATGTGACAAAGCTAGTATTGATGAGAGGTAGCATAGATTGTTGCCTAAGATGAAGATATGTTTTGTCTTACTTCACTGAGATTTTTCCAAATAGTTTGGGTACATATTTTCTAATGTTTAGCGAAAAGAACGAGCAAGAATGTAAGCATGGAACTCCCAATTGCAACCCTTACCTTAATGCAATTAGGCGTTCTTCTCTTATTTGTGGAAATTAGGTGAATTTACCTTAGATGCTGCATAGGCTTGAAGTTATATTTCAAAGAGGGTCGAACTTCTACAATTCTTCATTTCCCTGGATTGCAGTTGGTTATTGTCAATATTAGGGGATGCTAAAATTCAAAGTATAGGCTCTAAATTGGGCAATACATTTTAAAATTTCCATAAGGGGTTAATACTATGAAATTTTGACTGTATTTGTAAACATATGATAGAATGGGGTGTCTGTAATGGAGATTACACTGGCCAAGAATACTCTCACATCAGTGAGTTCATGTAAAATTTTGTCATTTTAAGAAATGGCATAGGGAGTTGCTTTCCACGATGATTAGTTCTTTCTTTTCAATATAATGCTTAACAAGGCTTTGTAACAATAAAGATTGTTGACTAGCCTTATCCGTTGTTGACATCAGATGTAGCAGGAGTGGGATGGACGAGAGGTTGCTCAGCTGCTGCCCACGTTGCAGGACATCCAAGATCAGGAGAATGTTCATCTTACCAAAAAGACAAAGTCTACTCGAATGAGAAATATAAAGAAGGTATTGTTGGAATACTAGAACTAATTGTATTTGTAGTTTGTAACCAACACCAATTGAGGAGCTCTACATCAGGAGACGCCTATGTATCTAATAATTCACTTATCCTTTCATTTGTACACTAAAACATACACTTCTTCAGTTTCTGAGTCTCAAATTATTTCCTTGACTTTCATTTGGACCCTTCTCTAATGCGATTAGGGTTAGGGTGTTTTCTATCACGTTTTTGTGAATTCTTTTCCTAGTTTTGTAAACTTCGTTTGTTACAAAAAATGAAGGTTCACTGCTTTTTCTATTTCAATTGTGGATTCAAGTATGGATACAATCATATGTATGTGATATATACTTGGGCCAATATCTTCTCTTGCCATTAACACTTAGCGATACAATTCATGATGGAATACTTAGCAGTTTGCTACAAGGTATGAAGACGATTGATGCACTTGGTATGTTGAAGTTGTTTACTGATGGGATCTAATTCTTCCTTGCTAATAAAAACATATCATGCCTTATTAAAGAATGTTGTTCTCTCCTAGATGTTGTATAAACTTGCTTTTGGGGTTTGCAGGTGTTACATGCAGAGGAGGGTTGCCTTCCACAACAGGTGCCATTGGCCCAGATTAGATCCAAGAATATCAATCTTCCTCCAAAGAAGACAAGGATTTGGAAATCACGAGCAAAGGAGAACCTAATAATACAAGAAGGAGACGGAATCCAGATGAAAGGAGCGAAAGTCCACATCCCTATATGGAAGCCTCGGAAGCCTCGACAGAAGAAATCAAAGATGCCAATCGACAAGAGTGCATTCAACACCCAATTGACTCCAACAGCGATGACTCCAATGCCACAGAGCCACATGCCAAACGACATTGGACCACCTCCACTTGACTCCACGACATGTTCACAACGTATGCAACTATATCCAAAATATTTTATTGCTTATATATGCCTTCTTAGCTTCAAGGTTTATAGATCACATGTTAGGTCATAGAGTATACATTACATGCTTAGGTGGTTGTTGTGACAAGACTTAGCATGAATGGGTTCATTGTTCCTTTTGCCTTCATAATACTGACTATCACACCTCATCCATGTTTATAATTGTGCAGCAAAGGGGAGGAATGGTAGATACTACAGGGATCAAAAGGGAAAAGCACTGCTCACTAAGAAGAAGAAGCCAAGCAACTGGGTTCCATGGCACAATGTTCCAAATGAAACGCCGGGGTTTTTGACAAGGGCAAAGTCAACAAAACTTTTGGCCGACTACGAGAAGCAAAGACAAAATGATGTGAACATCTTAGGAGTTCTTTCCCATTTCCTAGAAGAAGATGGTGAGGTATTTGCTGACATTACGGCGCCAGAGTCACAACACACCGTCGGGAGTACGGATACATGTAACTTGAATCTATAGGATACTATATTCCGAGAAGAAGCATGGATATCAATCCACCCCATTCACAAGGAAGTTGGCTTTGGAGCTACACATCCGGAGGGGACGTTGCAGCCAGGAAAACCGACTAATGTCCAGGTTGGAGAAATGAATGCACACCTCTACAAGATTTACATTGACTGGAGTGAGGCAAAAGCAGGCTGGGTTGTATTAGTTCCCAACCAATTTTTATTAGAAGCATCATTCTACACTGGTGACACACCATCATGGACACAGGGGGATGTCATTAGGGAAGGTGTGGATTGTAGGACTGGAAAAAAGATGGTTGTTTGTGCATTAGGTGGCTTCCCAAATGAGATACATTTAGAAGACAAAGATGTGCGCATTGCACTTGCAAAGAACTTGCGCGCTATGGGTAGTGAAGGCGGCCACGGTTATGGATGGGCAAAGCGGCAGCATTGTTTCACTTTGAAGACGCCTGTAGTGTTCTCTAATACACCAGAGAATCGTTTGTATCATGGACCCACATTCGTGGATGAAGGATTAGGAGGCGCAAACATTGACCAAGATGAAGCTAGACACGATAGAGTTGGGGGCAGTGAAGGCTTGGGAGACATTGAGCATGTTGTTGACAACATCCCAGACTGGGAAATTGCTCCACAACCACCTGGTGAACCAATCGTTGATTACAATGTCCCATTTGATGTGGAGGGGGTCGATGGTACGCAAAACTCTATAGCACGAACTACCTTTCCGAAGGTAAGTTTCAGCCTTCCAGAGTACATGTTAATCAACGATAGGGAGAGTGAAGAAGATTGTGAGGATGACCTCTTTTGTTGTAGTGATGATGCTGACTCTAGTGACTTTACTTGGATCCCAAATTACGAAGATACAATAGAAAGCGACGATTCAGATTTCGAAGTAGACATTGTAGATGAATCAGACTCTGTTGACAAAGGGCTTGCACAGTGGTGCATGCGCCCGGAAGCGTTTATTCCTAGTCACATGGAAGTCGATGAACTTGCTCAGTATTATAGAAAATCTGCATGGAACTCAACAAGTGTGGACTTCGTTCGAAGTTGAGACAACTTTAGCGGCCCTACACCTGGTTTGAAGTGTCCTGAACAAAGAGGGATCCCACAACCAAATCGAGTTTTTAACCTGTATTGGTCCAATGTAACCTTAGATCGTATCGTACTAGAAACCAACAGATATGCACATGTTGTGCTTTCTCATAAGCCAGGTTCACCTCCATCCACTAAGGGTGGCCCTACTTGGATAGACGTCGATCGTACAAACATTCGCGCTTGGATTGGTGTTTGCATCCTTATGGGTTGTAAAAGGCTACCCAGTGTAAGACACTATTGGATGAAAAGTGAGAAGTTCATTTATTGCAGCTTGATCTCTCAGGTGATGACTCTAGCAAGGTGGGAGCAAATTCTTTGTTGTCTCCATCTAGTAGACAATAGTCAAGTAGTTCGAGATGTCCAGGATCCTAGATTTGATAGGATCGCCAAAACAAGATGGCTTATTGAATTGTTTGGTACAGTGTCACAAGAGATCTATAATTTGGAGAGAGAGATAACGGTAGATGAGTGTGTCGTCCCATATAAAGGTTGGTACCGCTTCATAAGGCAATTTATGCTTGATAAACCTATGAGGTTCGGGATTAAAGTTTGGTCACTAGCAAGCTCGAAAAGTAGATTTATATGGAAGATTGAAGTGTATTTTGGTGAGGGGACGGGTAGTGGTCCTCATGGTTTGGGATACCATGTCGTAGAAAGGATGATCTTAGGATTGCAACACCGTGGCCACCATTTGGTAGTTGATAACTTATTTGCTAGTGTGAATTTGTTCCATGAGTTGATGGTTCAAGGAGTGTGGGCAACTGGCACAGTGCGTCGCACGAGTAAAAACCTCCTGCCTGGGCTTTATCGAGAACAAAACAATTAGGTTAGGGGATCCATGGTCATTAAAACCCATGCTCATTGCCAAATGGGGGTTGTGTCCTGGCAAGCCAAAAAAGGAGTCACTTTGCTTAGCACAGCAGAGTCACCTTGGGAGCTTGGGGTGAAGATGCTACGTCGCATACCAAGTCTTCGTGGGCAGCTAATTGTTCCTTCATCACCTATGCATAAGGCATATATAGAGTATGTGAGGGGCGTCGATGTCACAGATCATCTGCGAGGTAACTACTCCTCTCAGTTGCGTTGTCACAAGTGGTGGATAAAATTATTCCACTTTGTGCTTGATCAAACCATGGTGAATGCTTATGTCACATGGGTGAAGGAGATGGAGGACCTTGGTTTGAGAATCATGCTGCATTTGGCATTTAAGATTGATGTAGGGAAGCGGCTAGTGGAGGATGCTATCAATGCTCGACAAAGGAAGGCACATGCACCCAGTAGGCCCCCTCGTATCCATGCTCCTTTCCACTCAAGCTTAAGAAGAGGTTGTGTCGTATGTGGTCATCTCCAAAGGTGGTACTGCAGAGCTTGTGGAAATCAATGGATGTGCTGTGATGCATGTTATTATGCTCATCACGAGGCATTGAATGAGCAACGTTGAAGAAATCTAACACCTACTTGGACTTCGTTATTTATTTAGGCTACGAACAAAAAGCGTCCATGGAATTTGAAGAACTGGGACTTCAATATGGCACTCAACTTGGCTGCACAGGGTGGATGTCACGGTGATTTCCAACGAAAACATCGACACAGCCTTTGAAGGAGCATATTGTTGATTCCTAGAATGCTAGAACTTCTAGGGTTCACAGACTACCATTTATCAAGGTGTTCATGTGATGTGCCAACTTCTCCGGATGATAACTTCTTTTGCTTGCTTATAAAAGTGTCAACAATTTTGTGAAACTTAAAATGTTGATGTGGATGATAGTACATGCAGAATTTTGGACACAAATTTTGTGAACAAGGCCTTCAAGCTTCGTAGAACTCAACAATCAACATATGACTCATGCACTTTCATTTGTAAATGTGGTGCAGACCTCAGTCTCTTCTTGTGATTATTTCAATTGCCTTTGTACCAATCCCCTTCAACATATTGTATTATGTTTGTTGCACTATAGTATTTCTTGATTATGTGACTTCATCGCCTGACCGTTTTGGCTTGTGAAACAAGAGTCTCGGGGCCCATACATTTTTTATGTAATGGTGGTGTTCTGTTTTTGTTTTGGGGGATTCCGTTTGAAGGACTAATCTAATGATTGAGTCTGTAGTTGTTAGCTATGGTAGGTGCACCTTGGGATAAACGAGAAGAGCTCTTGCAACAAGACATTGCAAAAATATTTAAGGTTTTGAAATCCATGAATATTGAAGGTTTGACCTCTCGAGAGTATCTATTGGGTTCTCTGGAGATTTAGGTAGGATAGGTGACTTCATTCTTGCCACTTCAATAGAGTAATAGCTTAGTTCACAAGGCCTAATTTAGATGGGTCAAAGGTTGAAGTTTGGTTATTTCATGATGTGAGTATCGAGTGTTGAGATGTGTTTTAGCCGACATATATCTCCCATGCTAGCAGTTAGATCGACAGGTTGAAGGTGACCTAGCAATGAATCTTTTGATACTTGCATGAGCTGTTTGATTGAATGCTTCATATTTTCATCATAAGAGCTATTGTAGGGTCGAGGTTTGAGGGAGCTGATTGGGGTTTTACGGAAATCATGTTTAGGCTAGGTGTGTGATCGATATAAATCCTTTGTCTGATCCATAGCAGGCGACCTCGAGGTCAATGAGCTTGTTCTTGCAGTCAATGTAATTCCAAGCAATGTAGACGACGTTGACACCGTCATCGGCAATAGAAACCAACATTGTTACAAGTCTTGCATGTGATATTACATGAGGTCCAAGGCTAGCATTGGTGCTCAATAGACAGACTAGAACGACGTTGGAAGTCATGATGCAGAAGAAGTGGAAACAGAAGTGGAACAGGCTCATTTGAATTCATCAAGGCCAATGAAGGAAGAATAGGGAGAAGAAGACATTGTGCCCGTAATGAACCAAAACTACATTTTTGGACATGTATATTTAGTGTAAACTTGAATGTCTAGCCTCTAAACATGATTGTTATTTTTTGTATGCATGCTTCGAAACGAATTTATTCTTGTCAATCTTGCAGGGATCCTTCAGTAATTTCATTGCCCTTTCATAATGTAGACTCTCAATAGCAGCAATTAGAACATTCAGCTGAAACATCCCTGTCCCATGACACCATGATTACAACTGAATTCTGTGGAGGCAAAACAACCCTGATTGGCCACCTCGCCCGAGCGTTGCTATCCCATGTGAGTGTCAACTTGTATAGTAGGTTACCATTTTACCTGCCAACCGGCTCCTCATGTCTATTCAGAGTTTTGTCCATGGAAGCCGGACGTCCTTCACAATGCATCTTGGGAAGTTGAATGTATTCATTGAACATCTATAGTTTTCCATGGTCATTTTATACAATATTTTTTATCCTGTACAATCTCGTTGCAAAATTTTTGGTGAAAATCACAGAGTAAGGGTGCATTCCCAGGCAATCTCTCAAAAAAATTTATGCCGAAAAAAAAAAATTTATACTATGTGCAAATGGTCTTTGTAGTTGGAAGGTGCAATAGTATCCCCACTGTATGAGCAATGCTCACATCATTTAGGGGTTAAGTCATCTCCTGTGCATCTACACTGTAATCTCTTAGAATTTGGTTTACACAAATCCTTGCTGTTCTCAAGAGTTCAACAATTGCTACAACCTTGACTTTTTAGTTGAAGTTCACTTACATATAGAGAAGTAACAATGAATAACATATTCATAATCCAGAAGGCGACAGAATCCTATAAGCTAGTATGAAATTGAATTTTTTTCCCCATATTATTGATTTGTTTTTATTGGGACACTTAAAATCTTCACCTCTACAACGTAACAATCCACAAGACTTTGCATGAGTAAGGTAGTCTGCTCATAAACCGTGCGTTTAAGGGCTGATCGGCCTTTTCGATGGTTCTTCGATGCACGAAAATATTTTTCCTTATTTTTCACTCGAAGAAAAATTGATGTGGAATCTAACCCAAGTGGTTTCATATTTTTTGGAGCATTTTTGAATTACTTATGAATTTTTAAAGAATTATGCCATAGGTATCTATTTCTTGATCGTAGGCCTTACAAAACCCACACATGTGTCGTCTGAAAAAAGATATAGCTTCACCATAAACAAGCACTACAGCATGTAGAAAGTAATAGACAGGGTTCCAAAATGCGACCTGTACTAAACTAAACTCCCAAAGGACCAAGGCCTATTTTTTGACAAAAATCACTTGAAATTGCCATTTCTGTTGTGTTCTTTTAAGAAAGAAAGAAAAATTCAAAAATAAAAAATCCAACTATAGGATCTTGTACTATACTTGTATGTGATCATGTGGTAAAATTTTTATCATGTTTGACCGTACAGATTGAAAAATATTAGCATTCAAAGTTAGGGGAGAAAAGATTTTTTGAACACAGGTAAACATTTCAAAAATAGACCCACCTTTGCTCTTATTCCATCCACTAGCAAAGTATAAAGGAATGTTTGACAAATTTTAAACCGCTCTGACATATTGATGAAACATTCAATGCTTTACACCTATGCATTTTACAACTTGTTAATGTGCATTTTAGAACCTGGCTAGGGATAGTCTTTAGAAGACGAGCGGATTTAGAGCAGACTATCATAGCTCAAAAAACTCTAAGCTGCATGATGCCCAAACTTTGCAACGAATAGGAGCCAACATGAAAAGCTGTACACTCAATAGATGTGACCGTACCTGAGATGCAAATCTATATCAGACCTAGGTTTTAGAGTTTTGAACTGAATGCTTCAAAATTGTGCCAAACCAACTTGTCCACTATGGTAGAACCACGTATTATCAACCAGCCTCCATGGCCAATCTATAGGTACTGGGAAATTTAATAGAGAAGTTATTGATTTCTAACCATCAGGTCTTGGTTTCTAATCATCTTCTAACCATCAATGTCATGATATATGTACTTGGTTTTGAGAGCCAAAGTAAATTTTGAATGAACACTTATGGAAGACTCTAACTAATGTGTTTGGGGATGGGTCCATATCAACTTCAAACTACCAAAATTTATAGTAATTTCAATTCAAAGCAAAAAATTACTAAAAAAAATTTGCAATCCACATGATTTCTATCTTCCTACAAGGTAGAAAATTTACATTGCCTTTTGTTGTTGCTCTAGATCATGCACAGAATACTTAAGTGCTTGGTAATGGATAGTTCCACCATATACTCCACATTAATACAGGAATGACAAATGTAAGAGTTTGGAGGAGGCCAAATTGGTAGTAAGTTACTATGGGCATGAGAGTGTGGGATGACTATGACACCACTAGCTCTACAGTAATCATAGCTAGGCAATCAATTTGTATGTACTGGTCCCTCAATTAAAAAAAGGGAAATCAATTGATTCCCCATGTTGCTACAGTAGTTTGCTAAATATGGTGGCATTCAATTGCCTCTAAGTTACATATATATGGTAGAACTGTCCAAGTAGCCAGCTCACACAACATAGCATATCTAATCTCCTACACTCTTGGAAATTAAAAAAAGCTTTTTGGTAGCCTTGAACTGAGATTGAATGATCACCACGAACCTATTCAATATTTAGAATGTTTTTCAAATATTTTCAACCCTGGGATCCCCCAAGGGACCTCTTGGCACCGAAAGGGATCTTGAGGATTGTCCCAATGGGAATTGGAGTGAAAATTTGTTGGACAAGTAGTGACTTTCAATGTCTTATGAGCATTTGGAATTAAAGAAAGCTCTATTTGATTGTGGTGTGTGGTTTAGGGTTGATGATATAGCGTTTAAGGTTAGATGGGGTTTTCTGGCTAAACATCTACTATAATGTTTTATTGATTACAAGTAACACCTTCACTGGAACTTGTGGAGGTAGTTGTGGATAGGCCACTAATAGTTTGAATGCTCTACTAGTTGAAATCAATAGGGAATGGGACTTCCCCTCTTCCAAGTCCTTTTGTAATTTTGTTGATTTTGATGAAGTGATGGGAGATTCTCTTAAAATGGCACTATTCTATAACTTTGACACTTTTATGGTGTAGACTATATAGTCTAAAGTATATACTTGTCCTAAATGGTACTTTTACGGTTTAGACCACACAGTCTAAAATGTATATTTGTCTTAGATGGTGCTTTTACAGTTCAGACCGTGTCAACTGACAGTGGCGTATAGAATACACCATTTTAATGAAATTCACTATATTGGTTCATCTTCTTGGTAGTTCTATACATGTTTCCAAACTAAATCCTATTAGTGACGATGAGGCGGAGGTGACATCCAACTACATATCAATTGATTGGATCCTATGTCTTCATTGTGGATTGTGAAAGTTCATATTTTAGACTTACAAATGTAGACTCCATTTATTTAATTGTTATCATTGCATGACACCATAAATTTCACTTAGTCCAACCAATTGTGGTGACATTAAAAACACAATATTTATGACTATTTGATTTGAATCATTTGCATTATCAAAGGTCATTGCTATGTTTTTCCATTTAGAATTTAAATGACGTGAGCCATGTCAACTCTCCTAGAAAGTCTATCGAATCTCGTCAACTAGATGATCATGATCAACCACCTATTGGCTATTTGGCTTTAAAGATAAGGCATAAGATATAAGAGATGATGTATGTGTAGATCGAGAAGAAAATTTATTTAAAGATGATATTTGAAAAAATCAAAAACTAGATTCCATGGCAACTATTACAAATTTAGGCACTTACAACAAATGATCTCTCTTGGATGTGTATCCTACTTTGTTGATGGTTCTAATGCCCATGGTTAGTGTCGTACACGTAGCCTGCGGTAAATACCATTTACAACACCCAAACGTGTAAACGAACTCGAAATATCGTCCCAAGGGATTCTAGTATGTTGTTGCAAGCCTAGGTTATCTGTTGTAACCACTTAAGGTCTCTCTTGACCTCTTCTCTCTCTTTCTAGATCACAACCGTTCTGGAACCCAATCCGGATCCACTCTAATCCGAAATCCGGATCCGTCTCTTTACTTTCAAACACTGGTTTTTGGTACCTCTGTTTTACCTTCAGAGGGTCCACCTTTGATTGTATAGAGGGGTAGGGACTCACCACTCGTATTTTTCACTCTCTCTCTTCTCTCAAAACAACAAAACACATGCTTAGACCAACTGCTGCACTAGATTGACCGAAAACACTCTCACAACCTTCCGGATGGCCAACCCGAGAGGCAGGTCACACGAATTCGTAACAAGTCTTCTCCACTACAACGATAGAAGAATAGAAACCGGAATTGAGATAAGGATTGTAAGTCGTTCGCTAAACTGATCCTAGGGTTTGGCTGACCTTCTGGTAAGTGATATGGGGTTTCTTCCACTGGTGGTTGCTTATCTCCACACGGAACCCTCCCTGGTATTCCGGATCTGCACCCACACCACTCCTAATCGGATTCCTGTTCTAGGAGTTTAAAGACACATGTTCAAGACCAAATTCACTAGTCTAGACTACGTAACAGATGTTCCTCAACACTCAGACCCAAGTCCCTTCAGATCTGGATTCCTCCTTTCCTCCTCCTCAATTACACTTCACACACTTACATGGAAATACAAGGAAGCTGGATATACGACAGATCAATCCTTGAGGGTCCACTTGGTGGCTCAGATTAAAATAAGGATGACAAAATACAAACTATAACGCTAGGATGGAATGAGAGGCAAACAACCTGCCTCACACTTAAAAACACAAAACAACCTAAGCCAAAAAGGCGAAAAAGCCACCCGGAAATCCAGGTGACCAATCACAAACTTCTCGAGAAACCCAGAAAAGTCAAATCCTACAAATCCGGAACCCGGTCCCACACCTAGAAATCCGGATCCGATTCAAAATTAAAGTCCTATCTGCCTAAAGAAAAATCCTATCTACTTTCCCTTCCGCGCTTTCTTCTGGCTACTCCCGCCTTGACTCGCTGGTACTCGTGTGGATGACCTCGGAGTTGCCTTCGGGGTTGCCTTTATGGGGGTCATCCGTAACGCCGCCCGGGTTTGTATCTTCCAGATTTCCGGAGGAGAGTAGTCTGCTTCTTCCTCGTCCTCATCCTCCGATCCAGTCTGGTACTCTTCCTCCTTAGATTTCTCAATCTGAGTTATCTCCCTCTCGTTCTCCTCGCCTGGAGACGTCTCATCCAACACGATGGGCTCAATCTCCTTCCTTGGTTGCTGCTCCTCCACCATATGTTCGAATTCCTCCGGATGAGGGCGGGCCGGATTCAACAACCCCCCAATCCGCTCTATCAATTGACCACGGGCTTGGGTGTGTGGTGTCGATAGCGGCTCTTTTTCCGGAAGATTGAACACTGGGACAGGTGGGGAAACCGTAATCTCTGGAGGCTCCAACTCTCGTCTTGTATCCGGCTTTGTGCTTGGCTCGGGTGCTGACTTCACGCTTCCCCGGATTGTCTTCTCCAGTTGCTTGGAGAAGGGTTCTGTGGAGTACCGGAGAGTCTCCCGCGGGGCTTCCGGCTTTGAAGGTAGCGGCATTGAGGCGGTGAGCTTGACAGGTGTCTCCGTGTCGAAATGGATCTCCGGAAAGTTGGAGAAGTCCATTACCCGGTCGGGGTCGATCCGCCCAAGCAGCTGCCTCATCTCCTTCAGTGTGAGCTCCATCCATGAGGAGAAGTCCACGAGTATCCGGATCACCTTGGATCTGGTGAGGTGCCCTTCCTCGGTCAACCGGCTCTGGGTTAGAGCCGCCTTCATCACCATATCGGCTGGCTTGTCTACTAAGCCAGATAGGTTCTTCAGCAGCTAGAGGGCTTGCTTCTCTCTTTGCTTCGCTGTAACCATCTCCCCTTGTGCCCAGCTTAGTCTTGCCTGAAGATCCGCTTTCTCTTTTTCCAGGGCTCCGATCTGCCTGTCCTTCCGCTTGAGGATTTCTGGATTGGAAAGTTTCTTCAATACGTCGAGGATGTCTTCCGGTTCCGTCTTCAACTCCCGGCTTATCCTCCTGAGCAGATTCCGTCAAGCTCTCGTGGTACTCTTGCGCTTGGAGTACCCAGTTGAATCCGGTCTTGAAGAACCTGGATATGCTTCCTTCCTCCTCTTCGGAGATCCTCTGTTGAGCTAGAAGCTTTCCCCGCAATGTCGGATCCGTCGACTTCCGGTGCCTCCGCTCCAGGGGTTGTTCGTCCTCTTTTGGATCCTCCTCTTCTTCCACCGACGGCTGCTCAGCTGTCACTTCTTCCATCAGGCCGTATTGGAGGATGGTTGCTCCGGTATTATATTCCACCATTTCTGCATCGCTGAGAAGCTCTACGTGGTGGTACAAATGGAAAAGATACGGCCCTATGGGGCTGGTCTTTTCCTTTCCTACGTTGGCGGCAAGCTTGGTGACTATGGATGCAATCACCTTACCCCAACTGACTGGTCTACCCTCAAAAGCACCAAATATGGTGTTTGCTACCGTAACCGTAACCTGGGTAGGCTTTTCTAGATACAGGATAGGGATCAAGAACTCTAGTACATGCCTCTGCCTTGCATCTAGGCAGTCACTAATTGCATACCCTTCCTTAGAATGGGCAACGTTCTTGAACTTCCTGACCGTAAACTTGTCGGTCCAAGACGCTAAACCGGATCCCTTCTTCAGAAATCCGTAAACCTTAGCCTAGACTTCATTAGTCTAGGTTTGAGGCCTTCCTCTCACCGTCAACTCATACTGGTTGGAAGCACCTACTATCAACTCTTGGATCATCCGATCGTTCTTTACGGTCCACAGCCGCATGAACAGACCGACACACCCTATCTCACTGAGGTCATCCTCTAGCTGGGATCTGTCTCTCAACCTTTCCGGAATGGTTGGACAAACCATCCGGCCGGTGACCAAAGTCTTCCAGATATTTCCCTCCGCCATCTCAAACTGAAATCTGAGCACACTCTAGCTTCTCACCTGAGCACTAAATCACCACTCTTTCACTCAGCTATGCGCGCACAAAACAGTTGTGGAAAAAGAGGGGGAACAAATGAGAGTGGCGGGGTTAAGTACCCGTCAAAATACCGACCGTTCGTAAAGCGGACCGTTCACCCGTAACGGGTCCCTATTTCTAGACCGGAAGTCTAGACAATAGGCTGTCGCTATTCGGGTTTCCGGAATCCGAATCCGGCCTGGATCCCGTTACGGATTAGCTGGAGTGTTCTTTTAGTCTAAATGAGTTGTTTAGGCTAGGAGGGCTGTTATACTTTTTGTCTATTAGAAATTTTGAAAAATTCTATTTATTTATACCCTTATAAATACTAACATGGTGACTTCTAAGATTACGGCCCACGACAGTTAGACCTACATGGCTACATTCTCATGTGATTAATATTTATTCATGGCTCTGAAGAGGGGCTCATATGTTTTATATTTTTATTTCAAACAAGTAAGGGCGATCCAAAGTGTTCACTCAATTAGAGAATGTAGGGTAAGGAGTGTTTTGGATTTCTATGAATAAGAGTTTCAATTCCCAACTCAATTTCCAACTGAAGTTGAAACGTTTGATTGATCAAAAGTTCTTCGTTTGTAATGGAAATCACTACTGCATCTCAAGGATGAGCCATATAGTTCGAGTCTACAAGATGGACTTGAAATGGGATATATCTATGGATTCTATCATTATGGATACCAAATATTGTATTGGTGTGGTTGTGCAAGTCATGAATAACATCGACAAATGAATACTTGTTGTCCACTAGATAATTGCTTATGTCTCCAATTAAAACCATGGTTTTACCATAATGCAATCTTTCAAGATGACATTTTCAATTGATTTCATGACCAAGTACATTGAGAACTCCCATGTCAATTGATACCAACTTGGTTCAAATATTCTACTAAGTGAAAATGTCCGGTTCCATACCATCAAAGAAATTTGGATTTCTGAGTCCCCAAGGAAGTGAGGACTTGTTAGTAGAGCATTCAGAAAACGTGGTATTCCAGATCCATGCCACTTGAGGTTTTCATATCCTTCAATTTCCAAGTAAGTTTTCCAAACCTCTAATCTATTTCATAATTATTTCTTTGAATAATTGAAGTTGTAACACATTGTTTAAGTTCATTAAACTTTATTGTTAAACCACATGTTCATCTATTTCATGATGATATCCCTGTTGAAGAGGTGACCAATCTAGAGGTTGCTACAGCCATGCATAATTCCACAAAAAATCTACTCGAAAGTTGTACAAGATAGTAGTTGTTGTTAAAACACAATATTCTCTCATGAGCCAGACACTATGATGCAAGTTTCTAGCACATAGGTGAGATGGAAATATCCATGAAATCAACTATAAGCTTATATATATCACAAGGGGAGGGGAAAGAACCCTCAACTAACAATCTAAAGGATCTAATCATTCTATATGATAACAAATACTCACTAGTATATTGACAATCTACATACATAGAAGAAGAATAGATTGGATATTCACATCAAAGTGGGTGACGCAGTTGAACTCTTTAAGATCCATAGAAAAGGCTCATCAGTTTACTACTCAATAAGTCAATATTTGCGCTTTGCTTGCTCCCCATCCGTACACTCATAGTTGTTGAGACACAATTGGCACACTCAATGGTGTTTTTTTTAGATCTAGATGAAGAAGATCTAGCAAATTGTGAAAAAAAACCTAGATTGAGTAAGTACGTTTCTTTTTAATTTTCTTAATTACAACTCTAAGGTTTATTACAAGGTACTACCTCTGTCCAAAAATGATCTTGTTTTTGGACAAAATGTTCCCGATTAGGGCTAAAAATAACATTTTAAAGACCCATTTCACGCTATAAGCAGAGTTTGAAGCACTCTTAGCATTCTACAAACTTGAAATTACAAAGCCTTTTCAAAGTGTAATTTGGGAGTATTGAAAAGTGAAATTTTGGGGGCATTTTCAAAGAGTACCATTAGGCATTTAATTGTTGAGTGCTAGGTCATCATTTTGTGGGCAATTTGTGTGGGCCTAAAACCATTTGTGGACCAATATTTTGCCTCCTAAAGCTTAATCTCTTTTAATTGGGCAATATTGAAAGAGATGCAAAAAATAAAAACGAGTCGTTGTCGAATAGAGAGGTTTGCCTCATGAAATTATGGGGATCTTGGCTATGACCGGAAATGACTGAAAAACACAAGTAGATGTGTTTGTGTAAAATCTTGAATCTTGTTTGTTGAATCTTCTAAACCGTTGTGGAACTGCTTCTCATTGGCCTATCTTGAAATAGGTTCTAAATGGGTAAAATGGGATAATCAAACCATGAGTTGAACTGTCCGAAAGATTGGTTCCTAAATTTCAAACTCATAGTGACCAGCAAGCTTGCCTCACCGCGAGAACAAAGCAAGTTTCAACCATATGCAGGGTTGTTCTATTGAACGTGTTTTCGGGTTTGGGTGTCAAGTTGTTCGTCTGATGTCACATGTCGTATAAGACGAGTGTCGCATATACGAGACAAATTTGACGAGCGCGAAATTAGGGTTTAGGATTTTGGGGCAGGGCAGCCAAAATTTTTATCTTACGTTGCAGGTTGTCAACAGTGACGTGGAAAGCTTTGACCACGTCACCATAGGCGACTGCGGGTGGGGCGCGTGCGGGTAAGGTGGGGTGACCGCGGGTACCAGAATGAGGGCGACTGCGGGTCCTAAATCCAGGACGACTGCGGGTCCTAAATCCAGGGCGATCGCGGGTCCCAAAATGAAGGCGACTGCGGGTCCAAAATCCAGGGCGACTGCGGGTCCAACTCAGGGCGACTGAGGGTGTAAAGGCGACCACGGGTGTAAGGAAAAGGGCGATCTTGGCTTTATCCCATACGCAAGGAATTTCTTTTGTTCCATGGATGATAAGAACTTCTAATATACGACATAAATGCAATTGTCCATCTTTGAAAATTGGGTCCCAATTCCCAAAAGAGAGATCTTATTGAGTCCTCATACCAGAAATGAGTATTTTTGTGAGGGGAAAGGCAAGTACATCACATCACAAAGTTCCATTGGAGATGATTTTCATACTCACTAGTCCATCCGTTAAAGGTTAAGAGCAACCTCGTGTGCTGTTGCAATTGCAAACATGGATATAACAACCATTTCAATCTTGCTCACGATTTAGGATCCTTCAGTTTCCATGTGCCATTGCATTCTCCTAAGCCTTAAATTAAGTATTTCACATTCTGTGGTCATTCACTCATTCATAGGAGCCTCCGAGTTCTACATGTTTTTATTACATATGGTTGGGAATTTCTAATTCAAATTTTCTACTCCTATTGAAGTGTAGAAGCCAATATCGCAATTGGATATAATAATTACACCAAAAATAGATACAAAAACAAGAAAAAAGTAAGGATAATTAGTATTTCTGTATTTATAAGTTGTACACACTAATAGAGTAGTGACCCAATCTTATAAATGAACTTCTACTTCAATTGTACTTCCATGAACTTTGTTAAGATCTCCATGTCTATACCTGTAGAAGTCCACACTAAAGACATTGAACAAAACTTTGTAATTCTAACACTATCATGCTTTCATACTAAAGTAGATACTACACAAAACTCATCTATAGGCTATTTGCCTATGAACTTAAGCTAGAAAACTTCAACACACCAAAATTATGCAAAAGCATTACATTACCACTTCACTACCTCTAAATCTATATTTATAAAGTTACGGTGAAAATGTGTAATCACTAGGCACCTCATCAGCGTCAGGGTCAGAATCATCATCCGACTCCTCCCCCCTATCATTATCATCACGGTTATCATTCTCGTCATCCTCCCTTTGTACTCGTTCATTTTGCACTTCATGTTCTACCTCTGAGTTCACATTCCACACTTCAGTATCCACGACGCCATCGCCGCTAGTTTGCACCAATCGTTTAGTCAACCTCAATGCATCTCTTGTTCCATCAAGGTTGGATGCAGGATGTCGTCCGCCTCTACTAGATTGCCCGATGTTTCGATTCGAATTGGCTTCACCCGTGATGAATCTTTGGACAACATGGTTCTGTCGTTTGGGATTTCTTTGTAGCCTCTCTTGCGTCTTCCTCAATCGCTTTTTCTGTCCTCTTGTGCCTTCACGCACGAGCAAGGATGATTCTCCAGGGCCAGAAATAGAGGAGGGTTGAGTGGGTTGCAGAGCTGAAGCATGGCCTTCATTATCAACTGTCCTAAGAGGACTATTATGCAAGGGCAGCCTAGTCGCACGGGTTGGTATAGACCTAGTCGCCCTAGCATTGTTTGCGTTTCCTCCTCCACTTAAGGACACTGTACGATTCCGGTTCATAACAGCTTGCAAGGGCAAGTCTAAATCATATTCCACATTTTCTGTTCTTAAGGGGCTTCGTAATGGAGAAAGTGGAACGCTTGTAAGCAGAACATCTTCGACATGTGTTGGCGGTGTTGCCTCCTCTTGCCTTTCATTTACCTCAGCAACTCGAGCAGCACTTCGTAGGTTCATTACCCTTGTAGAACCTTGATCTACGACATTTGGAGATCTTGCTTCCTCAGCTCTTATGGGCATTGGACTATGTATGCCTTCATTGGGGTTGTTGGGACTACTTGCCCGAGTTGGTGATGAATTTATTGGAGGAGGTACATTCCTATCCCTAGCAGAGACGTAGGGTTGTGGGGGCCTTCGCGGTGCACGTTGAATCTCCTCCTCCTCAGAGTAGTACGTATTATTCTCAACTGTAAATGTATTTCCATAGTTGTGTCTTCGTGGAGGACTCTTTTCACTACGAATCAGTCCTGTCCAAATATTTCCACGTAGACGCTCTTCTACCAGCCTAATGTTCTCATTAGCTCGAGCCCTTCTAATTGGGTCGCCATCCCTTGATGATCCTGTACCTAATGGCTCCTCATTCTCTTCCGAGGTATTTCCATCCATAAGGTACTTTTCGTAGAACACTGTAGGATTGCGTCCACGTTTCTCATGTTCAAGTTTACTGTTGGTGTAGATATACACCAATGCTTCCGCCTTGGATGTGGTTAGGCGATTTCGCACTTTATTGTGCACAAACGAATACATGCTCCAATTCCTTTCACATGATGATGCTGAGCACGTCAAAGATAGAACTCTCATTGCAATTTTTGGGAGAACATTAGCACCTACAAGATTCCACCATTGATGAGGCATTAGTTTACATTGTGTAATATCAGGAGCCTCTTCTAAGGGGTCAAAAGGACCTGTCTTCTCTTCGAACTGCGTGAGCTCCTGCAATGCCTCTATGTATGATAATCCCAATGACTCGCTCATTTTTCGAAGCACCCGATTTAAGTCTCTTTTGGCCACACCGTCGTTACGAAGGGTTCCTACTTCAATCAAGAAAGGATTTAAGAGTGCCCTTGCATAGTGTAGGTTTGTGAGCATCAATTTCCAACGAGCCTCGAATTGCGTCTCAAACTTCGTTGCAGTTTCATCATTCAGAAAAAAAGGTTCGTTTCTCAAGCTCCACACGTGCTCTTGAAGAGTCTTCATAACCAACCAAGCCTTAGGCATTGCCGGGGCTTTCCCATCAAACACTCGGAGAGCAATAATGACGGGCTCCAACATGTGCAAAAAATTCTTACACTCCACCCAAAAAGATTCCGCATGAATGTCATTCCGCGCTATACGGGCTCGCGCACTCAATACATCTCCATTTTGACGACGTTCCAAACTAGCTTCAAATTGCACATATGTCTCATCCATTATCACTCGCATCAATGCTGACTTGCACTCCACCACACGTGATATCATGAGGAAGTTCACTGCAAAGCGTGTTTGAGAAGGCATTCGCAATGCCTTGTCCGGGGAGTACTTTCGGAAGAGAGCCAATGTGGAATGGTACCTCTTGATGTATTTTACTATCTGCGTACAACGTCGTACTATTCTCGTCACCTTGACATCCTTTGCCTAGTCTTCCAAAAGCAAGTCCAAAATGTGTGCTGCGCATCCTTGGGTATACATGTGAGGATATTTATCTTGTAATGCCTTCAAAGTCCCCGTCATGACAGCAGCATTGTCCATACACAGTTGGACAATGTTTTGGCGGCCAACCTCTTCTATGTATTGCGCCATCATATTGGTTGTGTACGCAATGTCCTTCTTCTCCCCCGTGGTGTCCACCGATCCAAGAAACACATCCCCTGCAGAACACACGAGCATTAAATTTAGTAATGGACGGCTATTAGTATCAGACCAACCATCCGAACAAATAGTCGCTCCATAAACTTCGATAGAGTGCTTTGTCCGCTCAATGACCATTTTAGAAACACTTTCTTTCTTTGGCTCTATCATTCTTGTATGCAAAGCATTGTATGAGGGCGGTTGGTATCGTAGTCCTGATGCCGCTGTCTCTTTCACTGCTTTCACAAAGGCAGGATGGCGCGCAACATTGAACGCGATGCTAGCCTCATAAAAAAAGGAAGCCCACATGGTATCTAACTTTGCTCTCGTGCTACTTTGTAATGCCTCATCCATGCTAGTTTGCCTAGAAATGGAAGGGTTATTCCTCCTTCTCAAAATTGTTTGAGGAGTGGAATCTCCTGAATCTGTAATAGGGAGCATTGGTTCATTCGTAGCACTAGGCTCCTCTGACCTCTCCCTATCCCCCTCCAACATAGGCTCAACCACAGTCTCGTTTGCAACATCAAATTCTGGAACCTCCTCATGCATTTGTTCAAAGCTCATTTCCTTTGGAACAACCCCACCACAAGTCCTGAACTTTTGCAATACTGCCCATGGGATTTTCTTACATCGCTTCGATGCAGTCCTGCCGCCAAATCCAAAGTGACAAAATGCCCGCTTTCGTACAAATACGGAGGTCCACCCACAGAAAACACATGTTCGTGTGTTTCCCGCAAATTGACAGTCAATGTCTACAACCAACCAAGGGTCCCACTCCTTCGTGGCTCTCCTTGTATCGTTAACGGTAGTCCTCCTCCCCTCACCCCGACTAGCCATATTGTTCCTCGCCTATGAGTTCTTCAAACAATATTATCATATGAATCAAAGCCTTGATTTAGAAAAAAGAATGGCAAAGCCACTTGCTTTGAACGGTCTTTTAAACCACACAAACCAAGTCGTTGCCCTCCAAAGAACCAAACATCCGCAAGAAGCCTCTTTCGAAGATTCAAGGCAAGAGTTCATCCCTGAAGCAAGGTGAAAACCACAGTCTGGGCCTTCAACTTTATACTGCCGTCCTGCTAGCACCGCAAGTCGCCCCCTGAGAGCTAGAATGGGTGCAAGAAACGGGCGACATCGTAACAGGCACACTCGCCCCGTGGGTGACTGTGGATCGACGGTTTGCACTAGGAGCGTGCATGCAGATCAAAGGGCGACTGCGGGTCCAAGGGGGGCGACTGCGGGTTGAAAAAGAGGCGACTGCGGGTCCAAGGGGGGCGACTGTGGGTCGAAAAAGAGGCAACTGCGGGTAAGGGGGGCGAGTGCGGGTGGAAAGGGAGGCGATTGCAGGTAGAAAGAGGCGACTGCGGGTCTGGGGGGGGCGACTACGGGTCCAGGGGGGGGGGCGACTGCGGGTCTAGGGGGGGCGACTGCGGGTCCAGGAGGTGCGACTGCGGGTCCAGGGGGGGCGACTACGGGTAGAAGGGGGGACTTCGAGTACTTGAAGGGCGACCGCGCTTACGCTTTAGGACCCAAGGCCATTTTTGTTATCCTGTTAGCGTTCCATCGCTGAGTTTCTAGATGAAAGTCATCCTAGTTTAGATAGAGATTTTATTAAACCCTAAACACTATCCAAAGGTTTCACGTGGTATTTATAGATACTTCAAAAAAAGATTTTCGGGAGTATGGTCATAGACTTAAAGAATGCAATTTTTTTTTAAACAACCACATGAAGGGAAACTCATTTCAAATCCATTCCAACAAACTTAATAAAAAATAAATAGAATTAGCTTGTACTCAAATGTGGAAAAAATTAAGAACTTTCTCTTTCAAATTAAAAAGAAAAATGGGGGACAACATTGGTTGATCAAACCATATACATGGAATCCACAACTCAAAATGTATAACTTCCATTTCTCTATCAATTCCAAAAGTATTCTTTTGAGTACCTTTTTAGGATGTTTTTTCCCAAATTATAAATCTCAAGAAGAATCTATACATTCACGAGGTGAAGGGCATGGGAATGTTGTCATTTACAATATGTTCAAACCATATGTTAAAATACTGAAAAATGCAACCATATAAACTTATATTGAAACTCTCATGGATGATGCAGCTTAAATTTATTGAGGGTTCTTTGTGTAGACTCAAAGTTACTAGAATTCTTTTCTTTTTTAAAACACTACACAAATTTAACAAGAAATTAACATTCACATAACTTCAAATCATCAAAATTTGTCAAAAATTCAAATGTCTGGATCCAAATGCAATCACATTTTCATACACAAAAAATAAAAATAAACATTCTTGTATTTCAGCAAAAATAATGTCACGACCCTCATCACAAGGCATGCCCGTGCCACCTTGGTGAGCAAGGGGGACATTGGGGGTGACGCCCCAAGCCTTGCAAGAGATGAGGTGAGGGGGACTAGGAGTCCCGAGCGATCAAAGCGATGTAGCGCTCTGATCCGGACGAATTTGAGGGCGTGTGATATACGCTTGGAAAGGTCTTGAGAAGATGCTTCTAGCCGTCCAAAGAACGCGTGATTTGGACTTGCGAGTCAAAAGTTATGGGCGTTCAAAGTTGGGGGTGTCCCGGTCGCGCCAGGAGTGCCCTGGCCGCGCCGGGAGTGTCCCGAATCTTTGGAGGGCGATATCTTTGCGAGTACTTGTCCGAATGGAGCAAGTGAGTAGTCCATCGACATCTACGCGTCGCGTAGATGTCGAAAATGGGGTCGCATGTGCGATTTGGATCCCGGACCGCAAAGTTATGCCGGGTGGAAGTTCGGGAGTCCCAAAGTAGTGCGAATCGGGAGAAATGGGTGGGCTTCCAAGATGGGGTGCATCTTGGGGGTTCCCGGTGACCTCTAGTATGGGGGGGGCTGCCAAATCCCGCAGAGAGTACTATGAGGAGGGGTGGTCTCCCTCCTCACTCCCGGATGGTGCCATGGTGAGCCTAAGTGGCCCCGGGTGGTGAAGTTAGTGTTGGAGCCTCACCACCACTTGTGTGTTATCATGGAGTGCTTGTGCACTCCTTGATACCGGTTGGGTGGTGTCCCACTCCACACTAGGCCATGGTGTGAGTCCCGTTTGGTGAGTCCCGATTAGTGAGTCCCGAAATGAGTTGGGTTGGGCCTAGTGGGGAGTTGGGTCCCATTCAAGGGCGGTTAGCACCGGTGGGAGTAGTGCCTCACCGAGTGCTTGGACATCAATGAAAGTTCCGCCCCATGTCATCAAATGACATGCCCGGGGTCTTGTGGGAGTTAAGTATTGGAAGGAAAGGATTGGGAGTCACGGAGGAATGGGGAACCCCGTGACTTGAGTTGGAACCTAACATTGTGGGTGCGTGGCATGTGCAGTGTTAGGAGAGCGTGAACCTTGGTGACATTGAGGTGTTAAGTGTTTGGAAAGTGAGCTTAAGGTGGTAAGTGTCACTAAGGGACGCGACAAATAAGGACAAAGCCTTTTTCTTCATATATCTTGGAAGAAGTACATAGTCATAAAAGAAACAAGAGCCACCTAATTTATACTCCATCCATTTCCCCTTGTTCTTCCCTTTTCTTCTTTTCCAATTCTATTTGGGCTCTTGCCACTCTCTCTTCCCTCTTCAAAAGAGTCAGGTCATGGTTCCACATCTTATTTTGGATCCACCACTTCTTGAACAATGACATGAACCTGATGTGTGCCTTCGGCCACGACATCTTTTCCTCCAACTTCTGTTCCAATCTTTTCACAGACGCTAACTTCATCTTCAACTTCTCTATTTCCGTAGTGGATGATGAATCTTCAACATCCACAGACAATGAATTCGATTGCAACGACCGGTCAATAGGATCTGCATCCTTCATCTCCTTCAAGTGGTTCAATGTCGATCTTGCCTTTTCCACACCTCCTTTTTCAATGGCAAGGTTGTTTTCTTCCATCCTACATTTTTCCATTATTGTTTGAAGTCGTTCATCCATAACAGGATTGACATTTGAACTCAAACCTCCATCTTCTCCCTTATTGAACTTGAGGTAAAATTGTTCCAGTTGTTCCATTTCTCTTTGTTGGGCTGCCAAACAAGTTTGTCCAGCTTGAATTAGTTCTTTGAGGGTGCCCACATCCTCAACCTGAATCTCTTGTGCGCTTCGCTTCTCGATGATCTCACACTCCCTTTCTTTTTCTTCAAGATCCTTTAAAAGCATCTCCAACTCCACTTTATAGGATTCTTTCGTCCGCCGTTTATTGTCTTCTCCAAGTACACCTTGATGTTCTTGTTCCATTTCACGCAATCCTTCCATGGAAGGCAAATTCATCAAGGTCAAAGGAATCTCTTCTTCGGCTTCACTCTCCCCATCCAACCTATCTTCATTAATTTCTTGCAAGCGAGCTTGCACGTAATGGAACACTTCGTCATCTTCAGGAAGACGGACCCCTATCGGTTCTACATACATAAAAGGTTCTCCATCCGTTGGTGTGGTCCGTTGCATGTTGCCTTCTTCTGATACCACCAATGCTAAGTTTTCTTCCATTGATGTATCTTCCATCCTGTCCCTAGGTTCAGGCAATGGCTCTTCATCGGAGTCCGATTCTCCAGTTGACGTTGACCAAACATAATCCTCATCTGCCACTCCTTCTATAATGTTCTTTTTGGGCCCTAGCCCATCCCGAGGATTATTTGAAGGACCCGCTCTGGGAATGTCTTTTGTATCTGGAAGCGTGACATTCTTGGATGTCTTGAAGGTCATCCAATCTACCGTTTTCCCCAATTGTAACTCTGCATATACCATTTGGCATATGCCCATTGAGACTTCGCTCTGTGGAATTTTTCGCTTTCCGTACAATGCTCGGTACACTTCAATACATCTCTGGACAAATGCATCATCCTTGCAGTAATGAAGATTTGCTTGGTTTTGCTTCACATGGTGAATGTGTCGATGGTAAGGGAAGAGCTTGTCGATATGGCACCAATCCACAAATAACTTGCAAGTCATCAAGGTCCAATCGGAATTTACATGACGCCATCCCCGATATGCCTTAGCCGCTGGGTCAAGAAGGGTGCGTCGTTGCCTGCTATGGCGATCTCCTTTCTTCTTCGTCATCTTGTCGTGTCACTCTAGCATAAAGAGAACTAGACTTTTGTTGATAATATAACCGAAGAAATGAATTCGTAAACGTGGAAGCCACAACACGTGTAGATGCCCAAACTTCCAACCCACGAACCGGCAGTCAGACGCTTCAAGGCGGATGAAAGGCGCAGTGCAACGAAGGAAGTGATGACTTGGGAATCTAGTATCCCCTTAAATACCCGAAGTCGCCTACGGCGCGTGCGGGTCTTGGGCCACCGCAGGTTCGGGTCTCACTGTTCAGAAACTGCCATTCAGGAAAAATTACAGTTTCTGGAAGGAGACCTCAGGTGCAAGGTGACCGCGGGTATAAGGGGGCGGTTGCATATGGCGACCACAGGTCTTTTCCTAGGCGACCTCGGGTAACGGGGCGACCACGGGTACAGGGGGCGGCTACATATAGGGCGACCACAGGTCATTTCCTGGGCGACCGCGGGTAATGGGGCGGCTGCATATAGGGCAACCACAAGTCATTTCCTGGGCGACTGCGGGTATAGGGGGCGGCTGCATATAGGGCGACCACAGGTCATTTCTTGGGCGATCGCGGGTAATGGGGCGACTGCGGGTCTCAGATTCCAAAAGGTCTTCCCTAGTTCATGACGATGGGAGCGGCTGCGTATAGGGCGACCGCGGGTTAAGGGTGTCCACGGGTCAGGGGTGCCAAAAAACATGAGTTTGAGTTTCCGCCCTAACAAATTGGAGGGAAGGTGTTCAAACTTTTCAAGTACCGCTCCCCCCTTTTCTGAGGATTAACTCCAAAAAATTCTAAGAATGAGGCATTCAAGACAAAGTGATCAAAAGTTAATTAAGTAATAAAGAAAGAGAATTGGTTGACGAAGTGGAGAGTTGGAAAAGCCCTTCTTCCTAACATTTTATTTCTTCTTCATCCATCCATGTGGTCATGTAAAATTCAACGTAACCATTTCCTACTTTCATTTTTGGAGGGAGTACATTAAAAGGAGACCTTTCCTTGTGGGGGGAAACGATATACAAATAAAATACTGAAACTGTGGGATGCATGAAGAAAAAATCTTTTTATCTACATCAAAAGTGGTTTTAAAAAATGGAGACTTGGAAAAGCTCTTCTCCTTGACATTTTCTTTTTCTGCATGCTCATGTAAAATTCAACATGACCATTTCCTATTTTAATTTTTAGAGGGAGTACATTTGGAGGAGACCTTCTCTTTGGGGGAAATGAATAAATGATGTACAAAAAAAATACTAACACCATGAGATGCATGAAGAAAAAATCTTTTGATCTACATAGGAAGTGTTTTTTAAAAATGGAGACTTGGGAAAGCCCTTCTCCTCGTCATTTCATTTTCCATCTTTAAACAAAGGAATTTGAATAGGGTCCTCCTCTTGATACATCAAGGGGATTTAAAACACATTTGAAGGGGTGAATGAATATTGAATTTATTGAAGATTAAAAAGTTTGGAAATGACACCTTCAATGGTTTATATCTTACAAGTGCAAGGTTTAGGAGTTCAAACTTTTTTATGACATATAATGAAAAGCAAATCACATATGTTTATCATTTTATCCACCCTAAAAAATAGAAGTACATTACTTTTGGGGTGGCATACATGGAGAAGGTCCATGGTTTTTCTATAGGGTTTAGGGTATAGGGTTTAGGGTATAGGGTTAGGGTTTAGGGTTTGGAAAACCCTCTTCAATTTTTCTAATTAGTCTTACTATAATTCTGTATTTATAGATTGATTTTGTAGTATTAACTTGCTACCAATATTGAAGGACAGTTCAGTTGTAGTCAATGAAGCACGCAATTGAGTCTGACTTCATTAGTGTTGGAGATGGCTCACATCTTCTGCTACGGTGGTTTCTCGACTGGCGTGACTTTAAGATAGAGACGATTGCTGGTGGGGGGCGACTTCAAGTCCTGGGCGACCGCAGGTAGGCGCTTGGTCTTCTTGCTTGCTGTTGTTGAGCCCAATTCGGTGGAATGGGGCGACTGCGGGTGGGGGTTGGATTTCTGGCTTGTTTTTGTTGAGCCCAATTTGGTGGAATGGGGTGCGACTGCGGGTGGGGTGCGAGTTCAGGTCTCGGGTGACTGCGGGTAGGGGCGACTTCAGGTCCTAGTGGTTTCGAGGCCAATTTGGTGGATTGGGGGCGACCTCGGGTGGGGGGCCAACTTCAGGTCCTGGGCGACCGCGGGTGGGGGTGACTTCAGGTCCTGGTGGTTTCGAGGCCAATTTGGTGGATTGGGAGCGACCTCGGGTGGGGGGGCGACTTCAGGTCCTAGGCGACCGCGGGTTGGGGCGGCTTCAGGTTCTGGTGGTTGTGGAGGGCAGTTTGGTGGAATGGGGTGCGACTGCGGGTGGGAGGCGAGTTCAGGTCCTGGGCGACCGCAGGTGGGGGTCCTGGTGGTTTCGAGCCCAATTTGGTGGATGGAGGGGCGACCGCGGCTTGGGGGCGACTTCAGGTCCTGGGCGACCGCAGGTGGGGGCGCGGTCTTCTGTTTTGGTGGTTTCCAGACTAATTTGGTGGAGGGGGGGGGGCGATCGCGGCTTGGGGGCGACTTCAGGTCCTGGGCGACCGTGGGTGGGAGCGCGGTCTTCTGTTTTGGTGGTTTCCAGACTAATTTGGCGGAGGGGAGGGGCGACCGCAGGTGGGGGGCGACTTCAGGTCCTGGGCAACCGCGGGTGGGAGCGCGGTCTTCTGTTTTGGTGGTTTCCAGACTAATTTGGCGGAGGGGGGGGGCGACCGCGGGTGGGGGGCGACTTTAGGTCCTGGGCGACTGCGGGTGGGGGCGCGGGCTTCTGTTTTGGTGGTTCAAGACTAATTTGGTGGATGGGGGGGGCGACCGCGGGTGGGGGCGACTTCAGGTCATGGGCGAGCGCGGGTGGGGGCGACTTCAAGTCCTGGTGGTTTCGAGCCCAATTTCGTGGATTGGGGGGCGACCACGGGTGAGGGCGTGCCTTCCAATCTAAAGAAGTTTTAATAAGTATAACGAGTTCAACTTTTAACATCCAAGAACAAGTCACTTCATTAGGACCTTGGGGTCTTCAAGGCATCTTCAGGTGATGCATGGAAGGTTTTGGCTTCCTCGAAGTCATTGTTCTTGTGGAGGTCCCGGGTTCGATCCCCAATGAGATCAATTTGGTTTGGTTCTTGTAGCCAACCAACAAAAAAGAAAAAAAAAGACGTCAAGCTAGTTCCCTGTGGTATGTGGGAGGGAAGGTGATTTGATTCGCAAGGTCTAGGGGATGGCCCATGAGAGTTATAAGAAATCAGTATTGAATTTTGGATGGAAATGTATGTGGTGCAACCTTGCACCTCATACATTTCCGTACAAAATTCAATACTGACCGTCTCAACCCTCATAGCACATCTCCGAAACCTTGGGAATCAAATGATGTTTCTTGCTCACCTATCGGAGTGACCAAACTTGACGTTTTGTCTCTTTGGAGAGAGATTATTTTTTTGTATAGAAAAGTTGAAGTAAACCTTGGATAGCTTTTACAAGAACATATTGAATGTCCTCCATAGAATACTTAGCCAAAGAAATTGTACATTGTATAAGGATTTGCATGTGACAGTTCTTCATCTTTAAATGATGGGGTGGCTAATTTTGAGTCCATAAATGATAGAAACTCTCTATATAGGATAGAAGAGCATCTCATCATCTTGTAAATTTTGTAGTGTAAGAAGGGGTGGTCCTCCTTGGAAAGTTTACTTCCGAAGACCGCATCTATAATTTGTAACTTAACAATTTACAACGTCTAAGAAGGATGATTTTGAAGGTGTCCCATTTGTCCATTTAGAAATTTCTTGTATTTTGTGGGTGACCAATTTTGAAGGATTGGCATGCAAAAAAAAGAAATGATAGCATTCAAACACCCTTGATGGTTTGAACAATGTCTTCATCAAGGATAACAATCTTTTGACTTGATGTGCATATGCTTCATTTATTGTTCATTACTTCATTTCAATGTGCTCTGCAACATGAATGTTTGCATTTATGACCTCTTCCACCCCAAAAGGGTTTAGGGTTGTGTAAAAAAGCCGAATTCATGTTCATTGTAGAGCAAACTTGAAGAAATTAGAAAAAGACTTTGG